>RCIC01000011.1:1200000-1800000 GCA_018883505.1 Ceratosolen fusciceps
ACAAACTACTTAAAAAGCTTTTTTCCTTTGGGCTGCTTTGCCTACCGTATAATCTCATGCCGAAACTAATCGATACATTACACAATTAAATATCAAGTATAAAACTGTTTTACTGTTAATTTATTGCATTAAAAATGATCCATTAGACATTGGTGCCAATATTCTTTGCCAAGACATTTATTTGTGTATATGCACGTATGCATGGGTGTACATACGTATGTATCTGAAATCGTAAAAACGCTTTATCCAGAATTTTATTATCCACAATATATGAAGTGCCCTCTGGATGGGCTTTCGGAGGAATAAGGCGAAGTATAGAAACTTCAATTTGACGTTACGTTTAGGAAAAGCCTCGCAGAAGCCATTTAAGTGTAGGAGATTGAATTTAGATGATTATTATTATGATATTGCAAATAATTGTACGCGTTATCATACTTTTAAATGTCATTTAAAAAAGGAAGTATTTTTCATGTGCCAAGAAGAGATCGATTGTATATTATATATATATCTATAGGATATTATATTTGAAGAAACTCGCAAGGTGTAAATAGAATAAAATTGATTCTATTTACGTTGGGCATGGGAAAGGTAAATGGAGAAGTGCTGCTGGTAGAGGATGACGCAGATAAAGCCGAGACGAGGCATTCGGAATGAAAATTGCATATGAACCATTGGTCGGCGCATCTTTAAATAACCAAAAGCGCGATTCCGTGCTTTTTTCCGAAATGGCGTCGCGCCGTCTGTCGCGACATGACGTCTTTCCCGCCCTCGACCAGGGCGTTTTTCCGCATTCGAACACGAGGACGCGAGCTAATTTATTACCGTGTTTATATGGGAGACTGCGTGTCGCTCGCGTGTATACCCACCCGCGCCCGTCCCCCGCGTCCTGCGAGATTGGCGTTGCTTGGACATGCATAGAGAGTGAGAGAGAGAGAGAGAGAGAGTGCGATTCCTTAGAATCGGAAAACTTCTTTTCAATTAGAATGCGCGGTACTTACGTAAAAAAAGCATCAAATTGATTAAATCGCTTAGATATAAAAAAAACCTTCGCAATATCCTTTTAAATATTATATTCGTCCATTGTGACCAATATTCAGGTATTATACCTCCCTTCCCCATATTTTCAATATATACTTTTAATGCACTATCTGCATAAGCTACCCTGGGCGTTAAATATTAAATTTATTACGTTTATAAATATAATAGTATAATTTCATTGAAGTCCTTTCCGAAATAGGCATGTATTTTTACATTTTAAACGCAATTCTTCCGATACATTTTACTCAATGTATGAGCATTAAGTAAAGGATAATGGCCTATTTATGGATTTTATTGTTATAACATAAATTTCCGACTCTGGACTGTGCTTATCGGTATATCGTAAGAGCTCCGAGCCGCCCTACCTCTGATTCTCAGCGAATATACAGGAATTTGTACTCTGTGCCCTCGCGTAGATAATGTTTGATAGGACATTATGCGAAAAGAAGACTGAAAATAGGACTTACGGCAGGATATAAAGAAAAAAGATATTGCTTAATCCCTACTTGCTCGATCCCTACTCTTAGCCCGATACATATCGCTTATAACGTATAAAGAATAATCAAAAGCAACTTCAATACCTAACGAAAGTACTTAAACCTTAACCTATGCACAATCCGCGATATTGTCTTATAAACTCTTATAAATATCTCACCTTCAAATTATCTTGCAGCTTATAACGTATAATCTACGGTAATTCGTGAGGCTATATGTTCATCAGGCCTCCAGATAATTCGTAAACTGCGATGGATAAAAAAAAAAAAAATAAAAAAAATACCAGGATAATGAAATCCGTTATGAAAGTTTGAATACTCTCTAGAAATTGCGTATTAATAGTTTCTTTATTCGATTCATGCTTCGCATTTCTCCTGACCGATGTACAAACAAAGTTCATGATTTTAACAGTACTATTGATTTCATTATTTTCCCCCTTCCCGCGTATAACAAAATTTATAACTATCGCTCTATTTAGCGGTACTTAGTCGCCGGAAGTTCTTCGTAAATATTACATATCTTCTATAAATTATATCTATTATATATCTTCTATAAATACAAAACTTACGTAAATATAATGTTTTTTAGACAAGATGCAAGTATCGAAATTATTATTTTATACAGAAATTATTTAAAAATATGATTCCTGTTTACTTTTTCTATTGTTAATCTTAATATTCATTACGTTCATAATCCAAATTACCACTAAACATGTTGACATTTTTCAAAGTCACAACATGTCTGTTAGACGTATATTTAACGGTCTACGTTTTATAAATATTGTAATTTTTAAGAAAAATCTAATTTTCTTATTACCCGATAAGAAATACTACAAGTGTTTTTTAAAAATAACATGAAAGTTTATAAAAACAAAGTAAATTTTAATATAATACGAAATTTAAATTACGTTAACTCCGTTAATGTCTGCGATTAAATTTAAAAAACTTTGTTAACAAACGTAAATTGTTA
Source organism: Ceratosolen fusciceps (assembly GCA_018883505.1). Classification (NCBI taxonomy): domain Eukaryota; kingdom Metazoa; phylum Arthropoda; class Insecta; order Hymenoptera; family Agaonidae; genus Ceratosolen; species Ceratosolen fusciceps. The sequence continues at coordinate 1,202,503 of RCIC01000011.1, forward strand.
AAAGTAAAAAATAACCTTTATTATACAAATAAATTATGATGATTTTAATTTGAAATTAAAATCATAAACTTAGAAAAAATTAAACCCTTAAGATATTAAATAAAAACAAATTAAGTCACACATATATCTGCTTAATATAAATAATAAAAACATCTTAAATGTTATTGTTTATATTTACTTATTATAATTCATTAATTATTAAACATTCGTCTATATATATATATATATATGTACATATAATCAATACTTGATGTATGCATGTAGCTAGACTTCGTGCACTCCCGATATACATTGAAGAGAATTAAATAAACTGCATAAACACAGGACTAATAGAATTAGCACTACTGCAATGCGATGTATATTCATTAACAATTTAACGATCTCAAGAGCGTGCACGTTCTTACCATTAGACTATATTTCGCTAATACAGATGCAATCGTATAAAATTACTTATTAAATGATCTACCCTTCAAAAAGTTTTAAAACTATTCAAAGCTCATTAATTAAAAATCCGATATTTTAACCTGTTTTTTTTTATTAGAAATGCGGCTTCGGTACAAACAGTATTAGTATTAAAAATTCAATATCCGTGTAATAATTAATACGCCGTACAGAAAATGTTTAAATTAATAAATTTTATATTATAATAATACGAATTACAATACAAAGCACAATACATATACAATATCTTTATAATTCAAAATTAGTGACACGTTACATACAATGCATATTATATTTATAAATATAAATGTACGTATTTAAATTTTTGTCTACCTTATTACATAATACCTTATTACATGTAGTCGAAGATTATTGTCTTATAATATTATTTAATACTTTTACGAATTTGCATGAGCCTTATTGCATGAGTTTTATTCTAATAGTATATATACGTCATGGAATATCTATAATGGAGTATAAAATTGAGGAAACAATTATACTAATTTATAATGATCTGCTGTTGTATTTTTTATTGAGATTACATTAACGTGTGGAGTTTTTGTCGTCACAACTGCAAAGAATGTCATCATTCTCTCGAAATCGATTCTATTACCCGATGATAATAGCTCAACTTGTACTGAATTCTTATGAAATAATGTACTAATCAAATTATTAAGCGAAATAACGGGATTCTAATTCACTTATGTACACATATATATTCGAGCGAGTAAATGTTTATTATGCACTCAGTATAGGTTATAGTACTATACACGTGAACGTCTACAAACACAGGGACGGGTGTACTATCATTCGCGCGAATGCATACAAAAACATCAATCATAAGGGCATCTCTACACAAGGGCACTCCTATGTATTGAATGGATGTGAAATTATCCTGTGTTATGAAAATAGCCATGGAAGTACTTGAATTCATTTTCATCAGTGAAGTGTGTGAACACGTATAACGCGATACGATGCGTGTGGCCGTGAATGATAGGGAAATTAGCGTCCCGTGCATTGGCCAAAGGACGAAGGACGCAAATGATTTTCCAAACGGCTTTATGAAATAACAAGCATGACAGTTATCTGTATTTGTCATGATACATCACACCTTTAAAATATTCATAATTAATCAGTAGCTATATATCATCTAAAAACTTGTTTCAATTACATAAGTTATAGATCAATTTAACAATTCTGGACAATAGATCACTGAAATTTCTCATGATTAATTATTCATAACTCTTTTCGTACGAATAATTTTATGAATTTTTCATTTAATTAATAATAATAACCGTCTTTTGTTAAGTTATCTTAACATTTTCAATGCACTTAAATCGCTAAATTGTTAAAATTATTAAAGACTGTCAGAAATTATTATGTTTTAAATTCAAAATGAATATTTACTTCTACAATAAAGGTTTTCTCTTACATATGTAATATTCGTTTCTGAATGAAAATATAAAATTTACAATTCTTAGTTTAATAATGTACATGAATTAGCAAAATTCATTCATATAAATAATTTCAGCATAATTAAAAGATGTATAATTTTATCTTAAATAATTCGAATTTATTTAATTTCTATTTTCTTAGCAGTGAACAAAATTGAAATTCGAAATTAAAAATTAGAAAATATTAATTAAAAAATTCAATGGATACATTTAACCTAATGAACATTTCAAAATTTGCGTTCTAAGTCAATTTTAAATCAATGAAATATTTGCATTACTTCGTCACTGCTTTATGCCAAATATTTTTTATACACGTGATATCCACGAACATTGTATTATGAATATTACAGCTTTATAACAATTTTCACTACAATATTGAATAATAAATAAAATCGTTATTTTCATTGCGGGTTTCAAAAGAAAAACACTTTAAATAAACGAAATAAAATAGTATAAATTCAATTAAAATCACTAAACAGAAATTTCTGTATGAATTTGAATATAAATTAATTTTTTCTTATTTTGTTAATTAACTAAATTGGATAACCCGACCGAATGTATATATGTATATATATACATGAGAAACGGTACGAGTCCTTTGTAGTGTAGAAGAATGATTTTTAAATAAAAAAAAAAAAAAAAAAAAACGAAATAAAAAATCTAATGTTAAATCTGGTTAATTAAAATTATAAATTTACTTAACGTGAAAAGTTAGTTTTTAAATTTATTTTTACATACAATGCTAACTAGTTTTTACCATTACTCTTAATTGAAAATTACAAGCTGTGAAGTTAATTCGCTTTTGGCCGTTAAGCTCCCATTTCTTCCATTTCCTTTTCCTTTTTATACTTTTTCTAAACACCTTTTAAACAACTTTCGTTGTCTGGCTTTATTCCTCCTTCATTACTTCCTTTTTCTTCTTTCGCGATGCCTTCATTCGTTTTATTTTCTTCTCTCAATACTTACTTTTTACAATTTCGACTCGCCAACTTTCCTTCACAAATACTTTTATTTTTATTACTCACCCGTACAGCGATTGTCGCAAGTAATTGTTCATTCCTTATTTCTGAACTTTTACTTAACTCTCTCTCTCTCTCTCTCTCTCTCTCTCTCTCCTTCTAGCCCTCTCTCCCTTCCGTTTTAAAGAATTTGCAAAATTTAAATCCATTGATTTACCATTGAAAAGCATATTATAAGGCATAAGTGAAATTTTAATACGTAATTAAGACAAGAAACTTGTGAGAAATTTATAATAAATATGATCCGTTCTCTATAAAAATTTCAAATTCTCGAAAGTATCTTTAATTTAATAATGAATATTTTAATACCGAACGCTCCAGTCTTCCTCTCTGTAAAGTTTAATGATTTAAAATATTTTTAAACTACTTTTTATAATAATATAATAATATATTGCAAATCTCAATTATCCAGATGATAATTGAACATCACGTTGTTGCACACCGACTACGTCATTATTTTTTTTTGATAATTACATGGACTTAAAAGTTTGTAATTTTATTCTATGCTTTTAAAAAGATAAAAATGCTTATAAAAAAAAATAAATAAATAAGAAAAGAATTTTTTAAATATTCCTATAAAAAATTATCCAAAGTTCGCAAAATATGGGCTATTTTAGTTTACGAAAAATTATGTTTCCCTTGATCTGAATATTTTAATACTCCGATTTAAAATTTTGAGTTATAACATTGGCTGGAGAAAATTATTAAATGAGTCACTGAATTCCCGTTTAATAATTGTCAGTATATATGATATTCAAAGCAGAATTTATCTTTATTGAAGGACATTTATTGTCATTCGTTAATAACCGAAGTAGAAACAATCATGTTATATTTTTAACAATGAAATTTATTTATCTGTTCACCGTCGTAATTAATATACGTATAAATAAAAATTCAATTTTAATATTTTTATCTAATCTTAACTATATTCCTGTATACGTATATATAATGTATATATATATATAAAAGGAACAATACGATTGTTTTATTTGAGCGTCTAGTTAAAATTTAATTTCTCTCTCTCTTACTGGAGAAAGAGAGAGAGAGAGAGAGAGAAACAGGCTGCTATGTTCGTTTCATGCTTCAAGTAATAAGATATTCAATTCTTGGGAAACTCATGAAAAACTTTGGCTCTACTGACATCAATATTCTAGATAGAATTCTAGAACTTGAAGCGTCAAATTTTTATTTCGTTCCATCGGTCGAGTTAAATCGAGCTTTTTTAAACTCGGTCAAGAGTAAATGGGGAAAAAAAAAAAAGAACAACAACAACAACAACAACGCAAGTGACATTGTAGTATCAGTTGGTTATTGGTTAGACTCGGGCGACGACCCGAGTCTCCCTCTGCATTTTTACGTATAATAAGAAGTTGTATAAATTTCGTTATTCCTAAATAAAGCCGCTTTACGAGAATTATTGCCGAGGAAAGCACGGCAAATTACTAAACGAATCGCAAGTCAAAAGCTCACGAGGCGTTAACTCGATCAACCGAACAGAAGCGAACCCTCGGCTTCCTGGCCGGCCCTTCCCATCGCCCCGGCGCACCGATTTAGCCCATCCACCGTATTTTCCCCCCTCCTACGACGACCTGCCCGCCCGTCCTCCCTCCCGCCCGGCCCCCGAGGACGGCCCGGAAAGCGCGCGCAGGAGGCCGCACCACACCGCGCCAAGACCATCGATTCCGTCGCTCCGTGCTCCCGTCGCTGCCTGACCCCGGGCACCCGCAGCACCCCGGACATCGTAAAAAGCCCCGATGTAGTGCTGCTGCTGCTCGTGCCGAGACCGTGGCTCCGTTGACAGGGAGCTGCACGAGGAGGATAACGAGTACTAGAAGGAGGAGGCGGCGGTGGTGGCGATGGCGGTGGTGGTGTAAGGGGGGTTGGAGGGGTGGAGGGGCTGAGGAGGTGGGAGGGGGAGGAAATAACGCGCGGCTTTGGGCTCGGACGTGACACGAGTCGCGCTCCTTTGCCGACAGAATTTACGAATAGACTACTGATCGGGGGAGCGCGTCGGTCAACTTGATCGTGAGCTCGGGAGTTCGGGAGTCCGGGGGGAAGGGGAGGGGAGTATGCGACTCCCGGATTTATAGGCCAACGTCTTCTTCGAGTCGCCGGTACGTCTTTTTCCCTCGGCGCTTCCTACTTTCGACCCTCGATTGCCCCACGAGCCACGAGTCGTATCGATTTCGAATAACAAAAACAAAACAAAAAAGACGTAATAATAATAAGGTTCACGTGCAAAACTAATTTCTTAATGAGGATTCGCTTGATTCTCGTTTCGTGATGCTTGAATAATTCTGTGTGCTCGAAAACCATTATTTCTGTTCTCCTCGGCCTGCCATTTTCTACCTACGGAACCGCTCCGGCAACGAAGAAAGTTTTGAACTTTGTTAGTATTTATTATTGATTTCGATAATACGCCTTTAGTCGGAACAGTCTCTTGTTAAAAGCGTTCCTTTTCCATCCCTTCTTATGTTCCTTTTTTTTTTATTTATTTATTTATATTTGCTTTTTTGTTTCCAAGGGCTTTTCAAACATTCGCGAATTACATCGAACGGATAAGGAAGTTTAATATGATAGAATGACTTTTTATTACATTGACCCGGTGTCGAGCACGAATTTGGATTTATTTCTCAAAAAAAAAAAAAAAATTATAATAATAACAACATCCAGTCAGTAATCGTTATCTTCAAGTAAATTAACGATTAATTGTACCAAGCCTGTGCTTTAGAACGTAAATTTCCTATACGCATATTAAATTTTACATTTTACAAAGCATATTGTACATTCCGAGGCTCTAAATACAACAATGTATTTAATAACGTTCGCTTTTTTATAATCATTACATAGTCTGCCCTACAGAATAATATATCTATATTTAATATAAAACGAAATAATGTAATTTCTAAAAAATAACCGTTGATTCCCCGGACTGCTATTATTAATTAACTAAAAATTATATGATATTATTACACGCTCTCTAACGTGGAATTCAACGGAAATGTTGAATATTGTCCAATTAATTGAGATAAAGCGAAAAGATATTTAACGTATCGCAATTGGATTCGATAAAAAAAAGGTTCCTCTTCTTCTTCTTCTTCTTCTTCTTCTTCTTCTTCTTCTTCTAAAATTTGATTATTTTATTTAGTATTAATGATGGTATTCGTTACAGAGACCTTTCAATAACAATAATCATTCGACCAAGTTAATTTAGAAACTTTTAAAAACAACCTTTAAAGTTTTAAAAGTTAAAAATGTCACAAGGTCTCTTGTGCGACGCTACGAGCAATGCCACGAAAATATCCAATCAAAATATAATAATACCTCATGCATATCTTACCTCACTTATGAACATAATTATATTTAATACCATTACGAAGCTCTACGACAGCATACAATTCCTTTAATAGCCATACATACAAAATCGTCATATTAATAAGAAATGAGAAAGTTACTGGTAATTATACCATTTTCTTAACCTAATTTTACTAATTATTGCGCCAAGATTAATAAAACTTCTACAGAGTAATTGAGCAGTAATAACGTATGGCTTAGCTATAGCAGCATGTAAAGAAAAAAATACTGCATCCGCATTTTATACCTCCACCTCCACCTCCTCCTCTTCCTCCTCCTCCTCCTCCTCCTAACTCGTTTTTTTTTATTTTTATTTTTTTTTTTTTATGTATCCAGCAATTTATCACATTTATATTTGATCGTGTGCTGCCGATAAACATAAGATTTCTCGTGTTCGTGTTCACTCACACTCTGCCCATCAGCTAATGTGTTTGCCAACATTTAACAAGCGTTTTACGTAGTAAAGCAAACAGTATGAATTGATTTTTTTTTGTCTTTTTATTCAGCAGTATATAAACTGCTCTGCAGGACTTCTATTATTTATTCAATTATTTCTATTGTTTGTACGAAATCTTTCAATAAGTTAAAATGATTTCTTATCAAAGAATGAGACTAACGCAGACATTTGATTTCTATTATAATTTTAATAATATATATTACAAAAATATGAAAATCAAGCGTCACGTAAGAGTGTAAGTGGAAAAGAAACGGAATCCCTCTATACTCGCGTGGATGGTGGAAAACAAAATAATAATAATAATAATGATGATGATAATAAAGAGGGAGATGTGTACGTATTGAAAATTGAAACTGTGATAGTTGGCAATTGTCAATAAGGAAAGAGATATAACAGAAACGTGAGTTAAATAAAATCTTACATTGTAAGGAGAGTGACGAATGATTTCTTTCGAAGAAGATGAATATCCCTTTTTTCCCATGGTGCCCTCCTTAATTTAAATTTAAATCGAGTCAGACCTCGCTAGGAAATTCCGTTCATCCCAACGAGGAAAGATCCTGGCCTTATTTAAAACAAACATCTGGCACAGGCGGAATAATTAGGATCAGAAGAACGTTTGCAGCTCAGTAGAGCGACGTGTTCTCACGTACAATTTACTTATGACCAAAACGAGTTCATGCATATACGAACTTGTATTGTCAGATAGTGGCAGCTCTCTAATTATAGATCTTTTCGCTGGAACTAATCGCTGGATACCAGCGCGTCGAGTTCAATATTACGATCATTATTACGAATCGACGGAATTGTATCCTTCGTAGATCAAATAGAAAAAAGATCGGTGTGTCAAACGTTAACGTAAATAAGATACGTTGTATTGACTGATATTACCAAACGTAATAATCCGACTAAGTAAGTTATTCATTCATTTGTGAGCTAAGACGGACATTTTCATAAATAAGCGGTTCGATGATCGATAGGAAATTCGAATGAAATTATAATATATTCCTTACGTTGCCGTGGGTACGCGTATTGCGCATAAAATTTTAGGACAAAAAAACCACTTTTAAATTGTCAGGTCAATGACGTTTTTAATAATGTTAATACTATATATATTTACGACTCGGCAATTAGATCTCGAATAAAAGATTCCAATTAATTGAAGATTAAAGTCTTGCGTACGTCGGACTTTGTATAATAAATTCTCGATTTGCTCGAGCAACGCATTCATTGATCTCAGGCGTTCAGGTGTGTCAGGAATATTCGGTCCTGACGCGCGTTTACTCTCCTTTTATTGAGCGTATAAGTAAGTAGCAGCGGCCCACGTCGGCAATATGAGATTGACCGGGTAGAAGCACCGGGTGAACGCAATGTCACGAGCAGTGCAGAGTCACAGGAGTTCATCGTTACTTATTAATTGACCAGAATCTATGGAGAACATGTTTATACGAAAATGTCACGGTTACCGCAAAACACAAAAGTATAACTACCAATAAATTATTATTATTATTATTATTATTATTAAATAATAAATATATAAATAGATAAATGAATAAATAAAAAATAGTACCCAAAACAATTGTTTTAACTTGAAATACATTTGTATTGATACATTTTTACCAATTTTCAATGGTAAAGAATGATCAAATTCTGATATAATTGCACAATCACATTCTTTCATCAGACACATTTAATTACGATTTATTTAGAATATTAGTCGCTCTACTATTCGGTAAATAAAGTTTATTTAATTATATAGACATTTGAATGCACTTGAATAAATGCAATTTACATGTAGCAACCCATATAACCCGGAATATTCCGTTTGTATTGTATTATTAGTATTTTACAAAGGTAAATAAATAGTTTAGACAAATTTATTAACACCATATTGAATAAAAAAAAAAAAAAATGAAGAAACTTTATTCTTAATATAAATAAATTAATGTTGCTATTTTTTGGCATATTATTTTAACCTCTAATTAAACTTGATAATCTGAATAAGAAATATAAATTGTATAAACGTATTTAATAATTCTAATCAAACTAGAATCGTCGATTCGGTTGCATAATTAATTCTATTATCAGAAGAATAGTATTTAATTAAATTTATAAATTTTTACAATTAATTTTGCTGAAATAGCAACATGACGCGACTCACGTGACATGAGAACTAATTAATAAAAAATATTCATTTTTCTATTCATTGTTTAATTTAAATAATATTGTATAGGAAAAATTTTAAATCACAACGATGTAATATGCGTGTACTTTATTCATATGTCACACTAGATTAATCTATGTACACGACGCTGTGCAAGTAAACTTGAAAACGCGTACGTTTTCCTGATTTAGATCGAGTTCTCGCTCCTTGCGAGCGATTGATCAAAAAATCTCCCTTAGGTTCGGCCGTCAGAAAACAGTACAAGTGCCTAATTCAAATAACTAAATGTTGACACTCGGTGCTTAATTATATTTGACTTGACGATACCTTACGATATTGCATTTCTACGTTTGTTTGCATTCCTTTATATATCTTACACAATCTTTTATTGGCATTCCAATACCATGGAAACAATTACTGGATAACATTTTAAAAATTACGAATAAACCGATTTAATTTTAAATTTAAATTTAATAAAAAAATCGGCACAAAACTTGATATTCTCAAAAAGTTTCTTTAACTTTCGTTAAGGAAAGTATAAAGTAAATTCCAATTTATATTTTAAATAACTTATGTCCTTTAAGAATAAGTAATTTTTACCGTTAACTCTGTGGCAATGGCTGATAATAATGAAATAATAGCGAAGGAGCGAATACGTACTACTGATTGGTAAAGAGAAATAATTTTAAAATTTGCAGAAGCTTGAGCAAGACGATGACGACGAGTATCTCGACTCAACCTGGGCCGACCGCAGCAGTTTGAAGCGCCATTTCCAAGGTTTGAGGAATATATCGTACAGGCCCCGTTAAGCTCGAGCTGACCATCGGACTCTTCCGTCCCTGCCAGTCCTCGGGTCTACGGGATCATTAAAAAGTAAGGGACTCCGACCGAGGAGCGAAAGGCAGGCAGACATGCAGACATGCAGACAGTCAGGCATGCAGGCAGGCAGGCAGGACAACGTCGAGTAAAGCTAAAGAAGCGCTTCGAGACTACTAAGCGCCCACGAGTCTCACATCCGTTTACTCACTTTCCGATCGCGACGCACATTCTAAAATATAATGCATATATAGATAATGGCACGATAAGCCTGGCAGCGGCTATGATACTATTTACTCGCTGATTCCACGAAATCCACGTATCCAAGGTATCGGTAGGTCGATACCGGTGCTGATCAGGCGTGTTCAACAATTTATTATTATTATTATTATTATTTTGAATATTATTGTTATTATTATTATTATTATTTTGAATTATTATTATTATTTTTTTTATTATTATACCGGATTGCTTTCCTTCAAAAAGACATTCAGAAAACGCTCTCAAAGTTTTTACCATTCGAATATTTCCATAAAATAAGTGCATTGAGAAGAATGCGTATACTTGCATGCATAGTGTTTCGATACAATGATGACGAGAACGAGGAGGAGAAGGAGGAGGGAAACGTCGGTTCTTCTTCTTCTTAACGTTCGTGGTAATCATTTATGGTGTCTGTGTGCCCCCCGCCCCGTGACCCCCCTCCCACGACTACTTCATCGTGCATTCGGTGAATGTAAATTTCAGTTTGAACATTCGAGATTTCGGTGCGGCTCATCATTATTTACAATGATCAGAGATCTTGTGGATTTTCAAATTATTACCATTTACGGCTAATGATTCTAAAGCATCCCGAAGCTCCGTCATATATACACATATTAATTACGTACACATATGGTACGTATATGTCGTACGTGCAAAAAATTTAAGCCAAATAAGTTCGGAATACACGATACCATTAAATATTATGTCTCCCTTTTTCTTTTTTTTTTTTTTTTTTTTTTTTTATCGATAAATATTCAATGTACAATGATTTTGTCCCAAAGCAATAAATACGTGTATATAAGTATGAACATGAGAATACCTTAGATAGGCAATACGGGAGCTTTGTACACAATTAAGAGACAATACTATAACGCGATGGCATATTAATTAATCATTATTGATATAATATTGGTAAACTAAACTTTCAACGTAAGGCACGAAGCCGCGCAAACTTACGGCTACGCACGCGTGCACTCGCGCATTCGCTTACACTTACGTATAAAAATGTATGGTTTTAACCGGTTGCGTTGATTTAAAATGCGCACCGTCGGCGAGTCGTTAGTTAAAATGATTTTGCATAATCTCACATTGACCGACCGCGTTCGAGTAATTTATAAATTTATGAAATTTAAGGGAATACGAGATAGGATCGTGCGTGTGCGTGTGTGCGTGTTTGTCTGCAGCCCTCTGATGAAAACACTCGGGTCGGATAAAGTTTCGTGCTCGGGGATGTAAAAGTGGACTCGGTCGCAAGTACGAACGAAACGCTATTCGGCTCGAGTATTTTTTTCTATTTCGCATTCTAAACTAATAAAGCCTTCTAGTACGTACTGCTCTTGCTTGCTTGGCATGCAATAAATTCAGTACAACAAGTCAATGCGATTCTTCTCAATGCAGGAAATCCTTATTTCACACCTACTGCGTATTTATTATCGAGTATATATATATATATATATATATATATCTAAATATTATCGACACACTCCGCAATGTGTTCCAAGCCATTCTGACTTTCGCATCTTTTCAAGAGTGAGAGCCGAATCGAACAGACGAGGAAGGAATATATCTTCTCTTCGGCGACGCTACGCCCTTCGTACGTACATGCATATATATATATATATATAGATCCATATATCTGCATACGTATAAGCGTATGCACGCGAACGCAAATATATAAAGCATGCATCAAGAGTATAAAAAAAATAAAATAAAATATTTAGAAATAAAAGTATGAAAAGAACAAACAAACAAACAAACAAACAAAATAATCGATTTGAAGCAAGAAGTATAAGATATATTGCGGTATAAGAAAGTTTCCTAGGTGTTGCGTATGATTTTTGGCATCGATGCAGCAAATTGTTCTGCGATGTTGCATTAATAAAATATCATTGCATCGTTGAATCGGCTAAGCCTTGATGAAATTGTCCGTGACTCGGAATATAGAAAAAAAAAATTTACCGACTTCCTTTACTTCCTCACATAAGATCAATATTTTCTTTATCCTCGAATAATTTAAACGATATCGAAATTTAAGATCGAATGAACAAAAAAACAAAAACGAAAACAAAAATAAAATAAAATTGTAAAAAATCAGAGAGATTCTAATGATGTATTTAAATAATTACGAAACATGAAGCAAACTTACATAGTATTGTAAAGTCTTCGCGAAATGGCAGGTTACCCATAAAATTTAATATCATTCAAAAGTATAAATTTTTACAATTAATGTTGCTGAAATAGCTCTACGCGGCTGACATGACATGACATGACATGAGAAGTAATTCAATTTATATACCGCGTCGCATTATCGTTTGATACGAACATAGCGAGCAAGTTATAAACAATAAGGCAGGAAAAACAATAAGGTGGGGGGGGGAGGTGGTATGTATGCATATTGTTCCCAATTAGGTTTAGTTACGTCCAACCGTTTCGTGTTTGTTCAATATAATTTTCATTCTCAGATGAATCGGGCATTTTTCTTTAAAAAAAAATAAATAAATAAATAAATAAATAAAAAACGAAAGAGAAAGGAAAGGAAAGGAAAGGAAAAGAAGTATTCAGATTAATAATATAAACAATAATAATCGTTGCGAATTGAAATAGATCGATTAAAATAATTCAGCTCCTTAAAATTTAGGCAATAATTTCATATTTGCTTTTTATAAGCTAGTTAATTTAAATTAAAAAAAAATAAATAAATAAATAAATAAATAAACAAAGAACGAAAGAATATAATGGCTTGATTAATAATCTCATGTAATTTTCTTTGATCTGCACAGGTAGACATTATGCGATTAAAAGGAAAAATAATATACCAATTACGTTGAATAGTAAAAAAGAATTAAAAAAAAAAAAAGAAAGAAAAAAGAAAAAAGAAAGATTGTATATGCTTGTTGTGTGACCATTTAATAACGCATTTATACTGCATTGTGCATATCGTGCATATTGTGCATATTGTGCATCGTAGCACAATCAGCGCGTTATCGTGTAGAGATGGCGAAATGCAATATAAAATGAATAGTAAAATGTGAGGCAAAATAATATGTAAATATATTATTATACATTGCGTAAAGGTGCTAATACAAATACAAAAAATTAATACATTTTTAATAACTGATTGAAAACGGTTGTTGTTATCGGTTAATAAATAATAAGAGCATGAGCTTGATTTTAATTCTTTTCTTTTCCTCTGTAAGTTCTTATTACATTTTCAAAATTAATTTCGTTTCAAGAACCGCGTAATGAATGCAGAACAAATATCGTTATGTCTTTCGAATTTACGTCTACGTTACATTTTACACTTCATTTTATCTAATACTCCTGTAATTATATATAATACGTGTGGGTGTGGATGCGTGAATATACACGCGCACGGATATGAAATATAAAAATAAATAGCCTAGGCAGAGGAGACCGAGACCAGACAGATATTGCATGGGTAAGAGTGTGGGTAGGGTAGCGGTGCCCTACTACTACCGCTACTGCGTATATACCAATGAAACACAATACAAGAAGACCAGACATACTTTATGTTCCTTTTGTTAAAAGGTATTTTTCCCCTCTGTGTGTTGTGTTGTGTTGTGCCGTCAACCGTACCGGCAATAAATGATCAATTTCGAACAAGTACAACACGTAAGAGCAAAATATACAAAGAAGGCTCGGCAATATATTTCATTACTTTCGAATCCCGACTAAATTTCTAAAATATATTTATACACTCGTTACAATTATTATTAACGTTACTAACGACTCTTGGAACGCAGCATCGGCTTTTTGTTTTTATCAGACAAAGTTTAAGCAAATAAATAACAATGAAAGCTATTTTTACATAAACTTCTTCGAAATTGTTTCATTAGTACCTTTGTAAGATCCGTGAGCTTTTTATGCATTCCACTACGTTTTGTAAAAGTAATTCACCGAGCGATGAATTAAGTTTGTGATCTTCGTCTTACAAGAACTTTAACCGTCCAATGATTTCGATTATTAATGTGCTCTCGCCGCTTTAACAGAGACACGCACGTCGTCTTCTAGCACGAAAATACAATTTCCTGAATAGCGAATCTCCACGCAAACGAACATTGTGTGCATTTGCGTGTACAGTCATTCATACAAAAGTCCTTTATAAAACTCGAAACGTCCGACGCAAATTCATTAACGCAAAATAAAAAAAGAAATAAATGCAGCATCGTAACATTTATCCTACACGCGCTTTTATGTAACGGGGAAAGATAATTGAATTGTTTTTATGACTTAAGAACAAATTATCTGTGATCTACAATTATAAAAAAAAAGAAGATAAAGATAATGATAAAAATATAATCGATATAATAATTCCAAGTATGGAAATTTGAAAGGAGAAAATATACTACCGTTGCCGAAATTTTTTTGCTAAAAATCATTATTTAAAGAATATTCGGAAAGGAATTAAAGCAATGCGTTATTATTAATAAAAGAAGATACGAAGTTTTATTGGCATTTTTTAGAATGATTTTTTTTTTTTTTTTAAGCGTATCCAACAACTGAATATACGAAAAGTAGTAACCAATGAATCATTTTTATAAAGTGCACTAACATCTTGATGATTAACAATTCGAATAACCGTTTCACTGGCGAAGCATATTTACACATTTCGAAATACTTTATATTTCGTTCAATTTCAAAGGTTAAAAATTTCATTAATTTATTTCTGCATATTTTTACTTGTTAATTACTAAGTTAATAAGCTTTTGTCAACACATAATGCATTAAGAAAAAAATTCTTTAACTATTAACAAAATATATAAAAACTTCTCAATTGAAGTTGTGTTGTTTAAAAAACCACTGAAATCAAGTAATTGTATAATTGCTTCAATATATATATATATATATATATATATCAAAATTGTTCCTTCCACCAGCTCCGGCCATTTTTTTGTTTACAAAGATATTAAAAAGTATTCAAGAATGCCATACATTAGAGAAAAAAACCATTAATTCAAAATACAAGTTGAATGAAAAGTATAAATATTTAATAATTCTTTATAGCCAAGATGTAACGAATATTAAAAGAAAAAAAGATTTAAATAATTGACAGAGACGAGATAATTTTTGTACATTTTTTTGCACTACACCATAGCAAGTACTCGTCAACTTTATATTGATGCACGATATTAACTTTCAACGTTATTGCGAAACTACGATCGACTTCGTGTGAAATTGTATAAAGCATTATCTACGGTAAATAATTAAATACTATCAAAGCTTGTTTCCCAATGCTACCTTTACTCATTTTGTGTACTGTTATTTTAAGACATTCCAATTGTTTGCATTTTCAATAAAATAAGAAAACGATATATAATAAATTTCTTTATTTCTTTTTTCAATACATTATAAAATATATTATACTTGTTGTCTTGGCTCCTTGAATTCTGAAACAAACAGTTTTAATTTTCTTAATTTAAAATACTTTTGAAATGCTTATTTCTTAATTGCTTAAAATTAATAAAAATCAGTAAATGAACGAAAATTGTCATCTTAAACTCAGGACTCTAGCCTAAAATCATCAAGTAAGCAATAAAATAACGAAGTTAATAAAATTAAAAAAAAAAAAAAATTCTTCAATTTTTTATTTAAATATAGAATTTTTAAGTTTTATGTAAAAAATAAATAAAATGAAATACCTATTCAGTTGTAAGCACTTGTGGAATATTTCAGCGCGAAATTCATTTTGCTCACACTGATCTGAAAATAAAAACATTCCTGTTAATATTTGTATTAGTTTCATCCTTATATTAATTATTTAATTAATTAATTAATTCTCAGAATAAAATTGTCATCAATACTTTCAGCCCCGAAAGATGGAAATTTAAAAATGTCATCATTACATATGTTAATGAACCAAACGTAAAACAATAATTACATGTCATTTATTAATATTATTTAACTGATTTAAATAAAATAATCCATATTTCATTATTTGAATGACTTGATGAACACATACTCACAAAAAATTATAAGTCTCTTCGCATGACAATGCAATCGACCATTTATGAAATATCGTCTGTTTGCAGTGGACAGAAATGGAAGCTACAGGGTCTTGCAGCAAATACAATCTAAAATAAATTTCAAATAACGTTTACAATCGAAATTTAATATTTAAAGTAAATTTAATAATAAAATATGTAAATCAGGGAAAAAATTATCTTCAAATGTATATTCAGAAACTCTAGTCTTAGCACATCATTTTATAAACATAAATTTGCTTTCATAAAAAATTATAAAGGAATTAATAAAATTACCTGGAAGACCGTTTCGTTTATTCACTTCATTATTCATTTAGCATTTATATTGATGCGAATTCCGATATCTCACTGAATAATATGGCTGGTTACAAGTGATGCACATTCCATTCCTTCCTTCATTATGTTCATTTAATGACATCTAAAAGCAATAGAACTTAATGTACATTCGGTCTGAAATTAATTTAAAAAAATATTTTTTTAAAATGAACTTGACATACCAGGCCAGTAGTTTCGGATATTCCCGTTACAATGAATCTTCGGCATCATTCACTGTAAAAATGAGCATAAATTTCCCATTCTGGAAATATCTATTGTCTGAAAAATTGTAACGTACCATGAATAAGTTCGAATAATTTCGAATAGTGATTTAGTTTTATTATTTTTAAAAGAACAGAAATAAGACTCAATTCTAAATGCAATGTCTTTTAAATATGAAATAAAATTAATTATGTTAATCTTAAGCTATTACATGTTAATTTTATTTTAATTTTTATCATTTATACTTTTTTAATTTGTACATTCTATTTGTTGATATTAATCGACATTTCAGGGATATTAAAAGAGTAATGGGAAGCCATATATCACCAAATAGGATTTCTTTCTTTTTTTTCTCTTTTTTTTAATTAACAATTAAAATATCACTTGACATCGTATTTACTTGTACTCGTATTACACGTACTAACTATAAAAACAGTTGTATGTACGCTGCTTAGTTTAAAATGCACGATTAAGTATATAAATAACAAAAAAACGTACCTGAAATTGAGAGAAGCTCGATATCATATTTACGATTCAGACAGCAACGGGAACCCATATCTGTAAATAGTTCAGAATGTATATATTAGTAAAAAACTCTGGTATTATTTAAAAAAATCCATCTACTTTTTGAAGAAAAGTAAACAATGTAAGTGTAGAAGAAGTAGAAGAAGAGAAGTAGAAGAAAAATAAGAGTATATTCAAAGAAAAATAGTTTATTAACAGAATAATAAAGAAGTCTGGTATCAGATATCTATGAAAGAAAGCAGTAAAAAATTATGAAATCATAGATTATAAGAGAGAAAATCGTGTGCTTTTGAGAAGATAGTACCACGGATCTAAATAAATCCATGGCAGAACTAAATCTTAATTATAAACGTAACGTATATTTTCGCGTTAACTAATTTCTAAGTAATAAATAGTGCAAGAAGTTTTTTTAGCGAAGCAAAAGAAGCTAAAAGTAGCCTTGATAAAAAAATGAGAAAACTAGAATAATAATACATAGTATAATAGATAATACAGTTATCAGCTCATTATCCAACAGTGATTGGCACAGCAGTATTTATCTTTCAAATGTAATTATTTATCTAATTTTTTACTTCTTGTGTATATTGTTTTATGTATGATAGTATAAATCTTTATATTTGAAGAAAACGTCATAATAGACATTAAGTGTTTAATACATTTTCAAGCAATTGTTTTAAACAAATATTTAACTCGTATTATTGCTAAGAACATTTTTAAACGCTCGTCTTGAATATTATTGAAAAATATCCAACGGTGACAATTTATTTCACTTTTTTTTCCATTCAGTGGATACATTTCGCAAAACATCACAAATGTAATTATACTCATGCTTCCGAGTACTCGTAATTTTCATATTACAATATCAAATAGTTCAAAATGTCTCTAATGAAAAAGAATTTTATTGGTTTTTAAATCCTATATTGTGTCAAAAAACAAAAAATTTCCCATCTTCGTATTCTTTAATGTTCGTACATCTACATTTGCATTAAAATAAACATAATTTACATATTTAATTTTTACGTACAGTAAATAATTCTATAAATTATTTACCTCGTGATACTCGCTTAAAATTAAATATATACATTTTGAAAATTAAAGAATACTGACAAGTCGAAATATTGAAAAATAATGAATATCAAATATCTTAACTTCTGTGATCATTCTAGTAATTATGTGTATATTTATTTATTTATTTTTTTTTTTTTGTAATTTATAAAGAAATTGTAACAAGAATTAGTGGTATCACTGATGCAACGCAATTGAACTATTTTGTTCAGTCCAAAAAAAAACTATTTCCAGCTTAATCATACGTAATTCTAATTATGAAATGTAAACTTATATATAATGTAATTTAAAATATTATTTTAAATATTTCTCGACCATACAATATGCGAACTAGCTAATTTAATAAATACACACATTCAGTCGTCATATTCATTTTATTTAATTTATTTAGTCACTTGTCGCTCGTGTCAATCGGACTGCAGCATTAGAACTATATTTATAAATAAAATAAAAATGTACTATTGTTTTATTTAAAAAATCCCGTATAAAATTATTAATTGGCATTTAAAAAGTTAATGCAAAGAAGAGTCTTCTATCTCTGAGTAGTATATATAGTTCAAACGCATGTTATATATTCTAATACATGATATTTTGACAATTGTTCCAATGGGAACACGTCCAATAAAGTATAAATATATCTCTGACATGCAACCAATCACTGTAAAAATGCTGATAACACCAGATTCTCGCTATGACGATAATAAATCTAATATATCTTAGTTTGATCATTAAAAAAAAAAAATAATAATAATAATATTCACTTTCAGAGAAAAATCTGCTTGAAAAGTATTTATAAAATAATATATTAATACTTATTGATATTACCAGTCGTCAATGTGTGCATAATATTCTTTATGAATGACCAAGACTATATGACTATAGTATAATAATCACTATATCATCTGTTGTTGTTGTTGTTGTTGTAATATGAGCATTATTATCGATTTCAGTACAAATAATAATAACATTAATTCCATGAATAAAATTCGTATACTTAAAATTTTTTATATCATTTAAGTAATATAGACATAGAGCACACTATATATATATATATATAAAGTAAATATAAATGTCCCAACAAAATGCTTATTATTAATATAATCGTTTTAAAATATTTTATTCAAGACGACGTCCAAAATAATAATCCAACGTTTTTTGATGCATAATGTTTTTTTATTGGTAGAAGAATATTGATTGCACAGCTCAGATTAAAAAATAATATCCCAGACAGCTGTTATTTGTGTCACATGGTGTAAGTTAGAAATTTTGCTGTCTGAAGAACTTAAAAACTTATCTGGGCTGCTTTGTCGTAATTATTAGAATGAATTTCAAAGATCAGATTCAAAAAGTATTTACACAATTCTTTAAATTCCTAAAGGTTCAACAATATTTAATTATACGCATTTAATTATGAACGTACCAGTCGGTTAATTATTAACGGCCATTACTATTTTATAACCATACATATATATACATATATGCATATGCATATATATTTATGTATCTATACATACGTCATGTGTGTGCATTGTACGTGGAGCACAGGCGTATGCATATGGCAGTGTTGTGTTGTTGTTGTTGTTGTAAGTAGATACTCGGTAGTAGACGTACTTCTCACTATAGTAAGCTGATAATTCAGATATTTTTGAACAACATTTCAGAGTCACACACATTTTCAGCAGAACCCACCCAAAAGTGTAAAGGATATTTTATATATAATTTGAAAATTTTCACGTTCTACTCACCTCGAATGGTTCATTGCTAAGAGCTTTCAAGAAAGTAAGTCATATTCTTGTTAATGTTGTCTGTCTCTCCTCCACAAAATTGTTTCTTTTCTCGATCTCTAATATTTGGTAGACGTACATTTTTATATGCACAATTAATCTCCTAATAATGTCAGCAGTTGTTGCAATAAAAGCTAGGTGATCATCTTATATTTGGTCCAATAAACATTTACCATGTCTTAACTTATTTATTTATTTATTTTAAATAATAATCAATAATAATTATTATAATAAAGCTTTTCAGGCATAAAATTTCAATTTATAAAGTAAATAAATAAAAAGTTTATGAAACAATTAAAATCAAATCAAAATCAGATGGATATTATCATTAATTAATAAAAATGACATACGTAAGCGAAAAAAAAACTAAGTTAATAAAAAAAGTATTAAATACCTTAAAGAACAAAAATGTAAATAAATAATATATATATATATTTTTTTTTTCAAATAACATTCGTATGAATTAAATAATAAAAACAAAATTAATAACAACCCAAGATTACTTTTACTTAAACCTTTCAAATGTAATTATAATTAATTTAATAAAAAGTACCAATTTATGTAATTTAAATGCACAACTCATTCCCATCCCAGAAATATCATTATATCAACACATTATGTATGTAAAAAGAATCAATGCATCAAATTTCCGGTTTCGGTAAATAAATAAAAAAAAAAAAACATTTCTTGTAAAATACAAACTTGAATAATAAATAAATAATAAATAATTTTTAAATATTGTTAATACTTTGATTACCTTTAACATCTTATAAATAATATTTGTAGGAAGTGGATAATATAATATAATTTAATATAAATATTTAATATAACTTTGAATGTTTTCGTTACCGTATTTGATATTGCTTGGATAATTCTAATAAAGCTGAAAATAATAACAATTAGTTGTATAAGCTTAAAAAAAGATAAAAAAAAAAATTATCCTCAATATTTACAAACCTATGGTATGTATTGTGTATTACTTTTACATATTCTTCTTTCAAAAGTAAAAATAATTCTATACGTAAAAATAATTCTATACGTAAAAACAATTCCAGATGTACAGACAGAAGATATATGTCAATTGTGAATTGGTCAATTGGTATGGCATGTGTAAATAATTTATTTATCGAACAATAATATATAACATTAAGTTTTCTCATACACAAGTTTTTTATTAATGCTCTACTATTATAAAAATAATATATGCAAAAATATATGTTGGTCCGTCAATAAAGTTGATGATTATCTTCGTACTTTTGAATGATTCAAACAATTGGCATTAATAGTATAAAATATAGTAAAAAAGAAATAATCGTTTTCTAGTTTTCGGGGCACATTTATTGCTAATTATTACAAAATAATAATTTCAAGCATATATAGTCAACGTGTGTGCTTAATTAAATAATTAAAGATAATTCTCTACAGCTGAATGTAAAATGAATTAATATAAAAAAATTTTTTTTTATTTTTTTTACAAAAATTATTACTTAATAGATTTTGTTTAATTTGGTAAATACACTTATGTATATTAAAATTGAAACTATATTAAACCTAATTAAACTTAATTATGTTGAAAATTGCTATTATTAATAAAATATAAGATAAATATTGCGCACATTAATACTATTTTTAAAGAGTTAAAATTTAAATATAAATAATTATTAAAATTGGCGTATCGGATCGTAATATTGCTGCCTGTTAATTTAAAAAAAAGAAAAAAAAAGAAAAAAGAAAGAATTTCTCTTTACACATATTTATTCAAGAATATATATAGTATTATTAATAAATATAAATGTTTCTCGTTTCTATATTTTTTATTATTATTTTTTTGAAAAGTCGCTGTTGTCATTAATACTTGTTCGGAAGTCTTTTTTTAATTCACAGCAATAAAACGAATATATAAAGATATTAAAATGTGAGTAATTATCATAAGTTTTTCGAAGATTTCATTATATTCGCTACAGTTTTTCGTTTGAATGATGAATATGTATAACAATAAAAGTTTTACGATTGTAAATTTTATTGCTACACGATACACACTGGATATCATGATCTTATCCCATTATTCCAGCTTGCGTATACGTATAGGTTTTCTTTATATATATATATATATATATATATATATATATATATATATATAAATGTATGTATGTATATATTTTTTTTCTCTTCACTATTCATGCGACGTAATGAATGATTCTTTTTGACGCTCTAAGGAAAGAAATGGTTCATAATGTACCAAGCAGAGTTCAACACGAATTCTTTTAATTAAGACACATATATAGTTGTGTATATTGAGTATCGTTTGGATGAAAATGATAATGGAATTGTGTGAAAGTTACCACCGTTCAGTTTTCAAATAAGACTATAGTGATTATATTATGATATTTGAGGCTTTGAGACTTCCATTCGATTTCATTATATAATATATATAAATATAATGTATTGTCTAATGCATATCCATTGAATGCAATTCAATAATAATAAAAATAATAAAACGACATCGTATGGTGTAAAAGAAAAATTGAGTCCCAACACAATAATAGACAGATTCGCATTAATATAAATATATATATATATATTATATTGTGGCGTATTTTGCATTGTAGTTGCATGCAATTCAAATAATAATAAATACAATAAGAAAAACTTGTGTCCCGACAATTAGTATTAAATTCTTCGACGTCTCACATATGCGCCCTGGTTGTGTTTATATAGGTTCTTTTTTTCTTTTCTCATATTGTTTTATCATATATATATATATATATATACACATATAAATTTATACTTATTATATATTGAAAATCTATAGAGTCTAGAGAAATTAAAATAACTTGCCTCAAGGCAATATAATAATTATAATAATAATTATAATAATAAGAATAATAATAATAAGATCAACGAGTTGGTTGATCAGTCGCTAAGCAACGAGAGCAACACACTATTCATTATTTCTACAGTATTTCTACTATAAAATATTTTAGCACTACATAAGCGATCATATATACGCTTACTAATCATTTATCTCTATTATAATAAACTAATAAAGGGTCCGCTGTGTATTTACGACAGCTTTTTATAATTTAAATCGTGAATGGATCCGCCGCCAATAAAAATAAGTTTGCGGCGACAATCATCGTAAAGCAATATAATTTACAAAAGTAAAACCTCCACTGTTACCCATACTGATCATTCAAACAACTGTTACTGTCATCATTATCATAATCGTAATAATTATTAATATTATTGTGGTTGTTGCATTTGTATTTGTTTTAGTTAAATTTAGTAACGCCTCCTCTTGTTGGGGAAGTCGTCGGGCCGCTGACGATCGTTGCCGCCCTGCCAACGACCGCCGCCGCCACCTGCGCCGCCCCTATTCGTGCCCATATTGCCCATATCCACCCTCATGTCCATCAGATCCATTATCTGGCCACGATCATCATTGTAACCCCCGCGATTGTTGCGTTCCATATTGTTATATTGGTCCATGAAGGACTTAGGATCCTAAGCATGCGTCAGAGCGCATTTTTCGTAGCGTTACGTTGTTTTTTTTTTTATTTATTTTATTTTTATTTTTTTATTGTTCGTCATAATTTCGATATATCGAATTTTGTAAGAAAATCAAAATAAATTTTCATTTGGTTGGAGCACAAACGAGTGTCATTTTTTTGTGTTTAAAATATGTTTAACCGATACACACACATAGAGGGGCGACCATCATTGTCGACAGCAGCATAGGTCATCGTCAATTTTCGTCATATCACATAGAAAAAAAGAAAGGGGAAAAAATACAATGTTAGCATTTTGTTTTTTAAATAACTAATAAGTGGTGAAAAACAATTGTTTTTTTTTCTTTACACTGCACAGGGATCGGCAAGTTTTACAAAACTAATAATAATAATAGTAATAATAATAGTAATAATAATAGTAATAATAGTATTAGTTTAGTATTAGTTTAGTAGTAATAGCAGTAGTAGCAGTAGCAGTAGCAGTAGAGCAGTAGTAGTAGTAGTAATAGTATTAGTAGTCGTAGTAGTAGTAGTATTAGTAGTCGTAGTAGTAGTAGTATTAGTAGTCAGTAGTAGTATTAGTAGTCGTATTAGTAGCGTAGTAGTATAGTAGTAGTAGTAGAAGTAGTAGTAGAAGTAGTAGTAGCAGAAACAGTAGTAGTAGTAGTAGTAATAGTAGTAATAGTAGTAGTAGTAGCAGAAGTAGCAGTAGTAGTAGTAGTGGTAGTAGTAGTAATAGTATATTTTTAAAACTCTATAGTTCATCATTTCAAATCGTTGATTAATGAATGAAATAACCAAGTAGTATAGAGCTAATAATGTCTGGCCAATGATACTATAATTGATATTTTGCTGTTCATAATAGAATAAAACAGAAGATGATAGAACTTCTTCCAAAGTTCTATTTCTGAAGAACCGAATTAAATTATCAATAATTGTATCATCCACCCGAGTCCGTATGAATTTAAAACACATACATATCTACGCTACCGGTCGTAAATATCTTTAAATACAGGTATTTTATTTATGAAGAAAAAAATTTTAATATTCGAAAATTGTATTTAAACTATAGCGTTTAATTTTAAGGCAAGATAATATTGTGATAATAGTGTCAATTGACTTTTTATAAACATGTACCTTAGATTGAATTATAGTTATTAATATTTTGTACTTGCAGATTCAAATGAATGATTTTCTCATTAAATTTTACGTAGACTTTGCAAAGACTTTTATTTAATTGTAATTTATAATTAGAAAATCGCGGTTCAATTAAAAAACAAAAGATTAATTAAATATATCCTAATTTTCTCATCAAAATTATAAAGATAGCCAACATAATTTCATGAATTATGAGATTATATACGATATATCATTAAAATATTTCTAATTCCATAATAATGCCCTTGAATAATTCGATTATACTGTGTAATATTCCTGAATATTCATGACTCTACGTATATTTATTTATACTTTTAACAATTTAAATTCTATTGCGTGTAATAGTGAAAAGTATTTTTTATAAATATTTTAAATATTGCTTATATCATGTATATGTTAAGTGTACGAAATATACGTAAACATATTTAATATCTTACATTGAAATCTTAAGATTCGTATTTAATCTATAAATTTTTCCAATACAATATAAACCAGCTTATTAAATTATGATTGAACATTAACTTATTACAGCATTGATTAATTTATACCTTTGTACATACGTATATAAGCACACGTGGATATATGATAATCTATTTAAATTTAAATAAGTAAGGATTCGATAAGAAAGATAAAAAAAACCTTGTAAACGTTGTTTTTAAATACTAAATTCAAATACAGTAGTTAAGTAGTATAATTAATTTTAAATACATCCGTATTTAAAAATATTATCACAAATACAAAACGTGTAAAATGGCATTTGTATTTGAATAAAAAATTAAAATCGGTCTTGCCGACCCCTAAAATACACGCATACAAAACAAAACATAAGAATCGCATTGTAACAAACGTTACAGCATATAAATATTTATATATATATATATATATATATGTATATATGTGTATATATGTATATATATATATATATGTATGTATATATGTATGTATATATAATTATATATATTATATTATTATATTCCTACCCAGTCAGTTCAGCAGACCAAGTAAATGCCCAACTCAGGTAGACTGAGTAAAAAAAGTGATCTTTTTACGAGAATCGAGTCTCTCAGTTCAAATCAGGAGTTCAAAGTAATTGTGATGCGCTCAAGCAAGTGTAAAAGTCAAATTAATTTTTGTTAGATAATAGTACAGTCAGGTTAGTAAACCATATTGCAGTACATAAAAGCCTCCACAAAATAATACACAAGCTATATTTTCTTTATTTCTTGTCTCTGTACACCAATTTAGAATCAGTGAATAAATAACTATACTAATTGATATATATATATATATATGTATATACATATATATCAATAAATAAGGTTAATTCCCTTACGCTCAAAATATAAACAGGTGTAAAAGTAGTTGTTCTTTATAATTTAAAATTAAAAAGAGAGTATATCAAAACAATTCAATTGTGTAAGCTAATTAATACTGATGATGATGCAGAGCATAAAAGAACTACACAGAGCGCTTTGTGCTTAAGGAATGTTAATCAAATTTCAGTGAATCCCAGGACATATAAATACAAATATATATATATATATATATAAATATATATATATATATATAATTTTATAGGTGTTGCATTTTAAAATAAATTAACGTGGCAACAAGTTTATGTAATTATCGTTAATTTTAATGTTAACGTTAATTTTAACTTTAAATGTTTTTGTGTGTGTACAGATATAAGGTATATATCAGACTCAAAGAGTCGTCACATCTCAATATTCCCATTCATACCGTGAAGTTTCTTTTAGCATATAAGAAATAGATTGTGCTAATCAAATAATAATCAATTGTTCTTAAATTGCCTTTCAACCCTAAAAATGTGGTTCAAGAAGTAATGAGACATGATCAAGGTCTCAGAACAATCTTTGCACATGTTTTAAGATTTTTGTTCAATAAATACAATCAATTTAATATATTGATTATCGTTTTATTACCAATAGAAAAATTATTAACTTTTTAAACTAATATGAAAGTTTATTATAATAATAATAATAAAAAAAATTTGAAGTAAGGCTTGATTAATTATTCATTAATTAATAAGAAACTTAAAATAAGCATAGAATTAATTACCTATAGGATAACTATGGGATTTATATAGAAATTGAGGTTATAATTATATCAACAAATAAATATACACTGACTTTATGTAGTCAATTTTAACTATCAAAATATTATTAAATTTTGCAATAGTTTGTTTTACATTCCTGTCAATATTATTCAATAAGTGAATTAATAATTAATGTCCATTAATTCAATTAAGGCACATTTTTATTATGCACAGTTGGGCATTTCTTGGTCTGTCAAAAAAATTTATGGAACCACTAAATCTCTAAAAATAGATTATGACATTGAAAGTTATGTGCACAAAATATATATCCGATTCAAATTATTTGCTTTAATGAATTACGGCTTCCATTTCTAGATACAGAACTCAGATCATTTGAGTAAAATTTAAGTTCAAAATTAATATTCAGTGGTTCCATGTCTTTTTTATAATTATTATTTAATACATATGAATATTATTGTATACAGAATTTCTAGCCTGTATGCACATGGAAAAATTAAGTAATACACAATAATAATAAGCAAGTTTACTTGCCATAAGACACAAATCAGCATCTCATAACTTATATGAATAGTAATCAAATTTGTTGTAAGTAAAAAAAAGGTTCATTTTCAAATGTTCTCCTAAAAAATATAGAAATACCATATCGCATATATCTGTAAAGATATAGATTTCTTACTAATTTTTATAAAATTGTTAACCCTTTGAAGTATCTAATGTATTAAAAATTAATTGATAATGTAAATGCAATGAATGCAATGATCTACTGATTTTCTACATACAAGTTTAGAATACTCTAGAATGTTAAAAGAATTAAATGCAATTAAAATTTCTAAGCTGATGATACGGTTAACTAATGTTAGAAAGAATGTTTACATTAATAATTGTAAATTACCTCCAAAGGGTTAATAATAATAATAATTTTAGTTAGTCAATCGATTAAAAACCTACCTAAAATTTGTGTTCAAGGTTAAATATTTCATATTAAATCCCAAATTGTTATTAAATTCTCTTATAGCATATTCGTCTTCGTGTAAACTAAAACTTAGTTTTTAGTATAATAAGTTCCTATTTTTTGAACTACTAAATTTATATGGTATAACTCTATACATTCAGCTTTTTCAAATATAAGATATGAAAGGGAATTTGATTAAAACTGTCAGTGCTCACTAACTCCTCCACGTGCTTCATTATTAAATGTTTTTAAAATTGTTACATATGACAATGTTTACATTTATTCAATAAATGTTTTGAAAAATAAACAGACATCGAAATTCTGTATTTGAAGACATTTTTAGAAACTAGTTTTAAACATCTCACGAACGTATTGTAATAGATTATTTAAAACAAAACATGCATATAAAATTGCGAAATATTTGCTGTTCTATATTTTTCTAGCAATTTATAGAATACTCCACAGGTTGTATGTCTGATAAATAATTGAGATTGTAAAGTAATGTTTGATAAATGAAAAGAAGTAAAGAGAGGATAAAGAAACAAGATTTCAATATAAAAATAATGTGATAAATTAAAATGAATACATTACCACTGGCAAGTTGTTTCCTGCTGAAAAATAAAATAATGATTAGAATGTAATATTTACAAAATACTTCAATTATAATTCAAAATTGCTCCTTATTTGATTTTATTCTCATTATTATTAAGTTATTTAATATGTATATACCTTCCACTGGGGGGTATCCATCGCGTTCAGATGGGATGCCGTCAAAATTTTTAGCAGCACCACCACCACCTCCGGCACCACCGCCACCTCGCATAGCCTGTTCCTAAACATTAAAATATACAGTAAAATTACTAATGTCTATTACATTTATCATTTTTAGACTACACATCAACGCGTTGAAAATATATAATTTTTATAAACTTATTATGACATAAAAGTAATTTGTCAAGTAAATTTCTATTACCAACCTGCATGAACAAATTATTTTCTTGCTGTCGTCTATGTAATTCTTCTTCCTGGCGTCGAATTCGTAATGCCATTTCTTCTTGCTGACGTCTTCTAAGTTCTTCTTCGCGAGTTCTTTGTTCTTCTGCTTGTCTCTCTTTCATGTCCCATTCGCGTTTTTGTCTTTCACGATCAGCCTCCCGAATTCGAAGTTCTAAGTAAAAAAAAAAAATATTAATAAAAGTTCTATTCGGAATTGAAGAAAATATTAATATTGATATGTAGAAATTAAATTTCAACTTACGTTCTCTTAGTAGCTCCGTTTCATGTTCATACCGAGCAAATTCCATTTGAGCTTCCAATTTTTCCTCCTCCATAGACATCTCCCTTTTCAATGCTTCTTCTTTTTGTTTATATAATTCATGTAATTGCTTCCACCTTGTTCCATATTCATGTTCAAAACTTCCAATAGATGCGAAACGAGGACCAACTTCACGCGCTTTATAGAAGTCAGCGTTTTTTTTAGGAAGATTCTTATCAGGATAGCCATCAATGTCATCATTTTGTTCAAAAGGCTCAACAACAACAGGTCGCAGGGATCTGCCAGAATTAATTAAATATAAAATTAATACTTGTTACTTTAGTTAATGAAGTTATAATTATAAATTATATAATTTGTATCCTATACTTTCGGCACATAGTAAGGTACTTAAAAACCAAACCATGCTTCCTAGCTGGATATTTATTTAATATTCCCCACAAAATATGTTAACTTTAGGCACTTGTCGATCAATAAAAATAAGAAAAAAAGTTAAAGAAATAGAGAAAGAAAAGAAAATAAATAAAAAAAAAAAAAAAAAGAAAAAAAAAATAAAAAAACAAAAAAAAAAAAAAAAAAAAACAAAAACAAAAAAAAAAAAAAAAAAAAAAAAAAAAAAAAAAAAAAAAAAAAAAAAAAAAAGAAAAAAAAAAAAAAAAAAAAAAAAAAAAAAAAAAAAAAAAAAAAAAAAAAAAAAAAAAAAAAAAAAAAAAAAAAAAAAAAAAAAAAAAAAAAAAAAAAAAAAAAAAAAAAAAAAAAAAAAAAAAAAAAAAAAAAAAAAAAAAAAAAAAAAAAAAAAAAAAAAAAAAAAAAAAAAAAAAAAAAAAAAAAAAAAAAAAAAAAAAAAAAAAAAAAAAAAAAAAAAAAAAAAAAGAAAAAAAAAAAAAGAAAGAAAAAAGAGAGAGAGAGAGAGAGAGAGAAAGAGGGAGGAGAAAGGAGAGGGAGGGAAGAGGAGGGGGGGGGGAGAGGAGGGGGGGAGAGGAGGGAAAGGAGAGGAGGAGAGTAAGAGGAGACGAGGAGGAGCGAGGGGGGGGGAGGTTTGTGGAAGATGAAAAAGGGTGGGTAGGAGGGAAAGAGAGGGGAGGAGCGCAGAGGAAAAGAGAGGAAGAAAGGTTCAAGTGGATACAGAGGCTGCGACGAACAGCTGATTGTTGAGGTTGTTGACAACAAAAACAATAAGGCTAAGAGGAATAGGGAAGGAGGGAGGGAAAGGTGAATTTGAAACGGAGGAAGAAGGGAGGAGGAAGAAGGGAGTAGGAGAAGGTGAGGAGATATGCCGAGGGAACGGGGGGAGGGGGGGAAAGGAGAGAAATGTGTTGGGAGAGATGTTAGAGGGGAGGATTACTTTCATATAGGTCGGGTGTAAAATGCGGCGAAGCGGGGAGAGGCTTTTATCGAAGGAGGTAAGAGGCTCGAGGAACGAGAAGAGAAGAGGAAGAACAGGGCAAGAACGGGAAGAGGCAAGAAGGTTGGGAATTAATCAAAAAGAAACATCGAGAGATACCGTAAGAAGGATATTGTAGTATCGTCTATGTACCACCCAGGCCTCCCCATATCTCCTCTGCGTTAGTACCAACGTTCTTGGATCCATGGCCAATACAACCATTATGACAGCCTGGTCTACTCTGGATAATTATAAGAAGCAGACTTTAGTAAGAGACGGGGATGTGAAATAGTTACGAATAAGAAGGAGAGACTGAGAGTAAATAGAGTTACAATTCAATCGATTGGTAATTAATATAATAATAATAACTCCTCTACTAGATAAAATGTATTATAGAGAGATAAGAGGATTCTTAGTATAAATAAATAACATTGCATAAGTACAAAAAGAGAGAAGGAGTATAGGGCATCGAGGAGAATATGTTATATAGTATGTAGGGGAGAAGAGGATTGTGAAGAGGGAAAGAGAAGTGGAGAATCATCATGTGGGAAAGGAACATAAAATAACAACAATATACAAGATTAAAAATAAAATGTTAGAGCTGGTCTAGGGGAGGGAGTATGAGAATTTAATAGCAAGGGGAAGTTAAATAGGGAGAAAGAGGCGGGGGAAGAGAGATGGTATAAAGAGTAAGGGGGAGAGTAAGGACGACGGGGAGAAGGGGTGAGGGTAAGGGGTGAGCAGTGGGAGTGGCAGGGGTGAGTGTGTGTGGTAGAGAATAACATGGAAACTCAGAAGGAAATTATTCCATTAGGCAACCTGAGATTTTTATTATTAATATATATTAAGGGACCACGGTGTGCTTGCTACCTCGTATACTTGGGACACGAGTATAGATAGCTAGAAGCGCTATTTATAGAGGGAATTGAAGTAAAATAGAAAAGGAAATAATTGATTGGGGTGAATTAAGGATTTAAAATCTAGATTAGAAAAAGTGTCTTGAAGTGCAGCGCGTTGTGTGTCTTTTTATTGGAAAGATGGTGGGTGATTTGGGGATCGATTAGAGATTCAATAGGAATTAGTTGACATACTTTAGTGACGAAGAGGGGAGCGGGAATAGATTTGTGAGGTTGGAGGATTTTTAGTATAGGTAAGCGTATGATTAATATCTATTGGTTTGATGCAATGCACGAGGTTTGGGAATGCTGATACGACATAGGACTGTATAATATAGAGGGAGAAGAGAAGGTATTTAAGAGTAGCAGATTAAGACCTGACAGAGTTGGGAAGGGAACTTGGGAAATCAATGACGTTTCGATGGTACTATTGGGGGGTGATTAAGCAGGGCGAATTAAGGTGAAGTCTATGGAGGTTAGAATAGGTGGAACATGGTTGGGGGAGATAAAGCAAGGCATGTTAACGATTATGCAGAGAGAAGAGAGCAGAAGCAGTTATTAAGAGAAAAGAGATAGGCCAGGTTCAGATTTAAAGAATGAAAGAGGAGAATTAGGGTATTGGGGGGATCAAGAAGGAAAGAAACGACGTTGGCTGTGAAAAGTAGGGTATAAGTTGAGAAAAGGAAAGGATTATGAGGTGTAACGGATTTTGACGACTTCGAACATTGAGATACATTACTTTTGAAGCGCCTAAGCGCTTCATCCACACTAACTTTCAATTCGAATTCGCGAGAGGCTGAGAAGCTCGGTTGAAAAAAGTAATTAAATGATAAATATAGTATAATATAATAAGTAAGTCCAAGAGTCAACCGGGCTGTTAGTGATCAGTAGCCCTTTTCGCTTCCCTACCAACGCCTCGTGCGTCTCTGGCTCCAGCTCTCTTTTTCCAAAGTACGATTCAGAATACTTCGGCCCATGCCACCTAATATGCCTCTGCACTCTACAATGGTGGGGATAATTAATTTTGCAGTTTAAATTAGGAAATTTTATTGCCGAAGTTAACCTCATACTTGGTACCCGGGAAATTATTGGCAGCCTGTCGATAGTAATGCTGCACTCTGGGTGCGCTGCTATACATTCCCCACTTATTCCGTTACTTCCCCCCCCTCCTCCCCCCTAGCCCCCTTCGCCCCTATCTACCCCCCTCTCCCCCAACCCCTTGTTTTCTTGAATATTCTACAATTCCTTCTCCGGTAGATTTTCCTCTCTCATCTACAATTACGACTGCCCGCTCAATTTCTCCAAAGACACCAAATGCATGAGAAAGAAGTTCATTAGAGATCCAAGGCGTTAAGTTTTTGACTTTGATTATAGATGAATGGGGTGCAAATCGCACTTTAAGCACACGACCCTTCCGAACTGTACCATCTAATTCTCGTTTAGCTTTTTCCGCATTTGCATGGAAATCCTAAATCGAATAAATGTGATTAATAAAATACTAACAAAAACAAATAATATTTTAATACTTATTAAAAATCATTTATTCTTGCAGCCAAATAATTTTATCATTATTATCAAACGGTAATTGTTATAATCATTTTGCAACTTTAACATTTAAAAATAAAATCAACTAAAGTTCTTACCAATCTTAAGAAAGCGAAATTCTTTTCCTTGTTTATAAATAACTCTGAAGTTTCACCATATGAATTGAACATTTGTTGAATTTCTTCTTCAGAGATGTCATTAGTTAAATTTCCAACATATAGACGATTTCTACCGCTGAATTTTTTTTCTTCAATATCTTGTGGAGGTAGCTCATGAGTTGGACCGGAAATAGACATTATACGTTCCATTAACCTATCATCCTGAGATCTGTTTTGTATACTAGTTCTATCTTGACCTCCATGTCCACCACCATGACCTCCGTGTCCACCACCATGTCCAACATGGCCTCCGTGTCCACCGCCGTGTACTCCTACTCCACCACCACCTCCACCTCCACCAACGCCACCACGTCCACCTCCTCCTCTTCCACCACGACCTCTATTCATTCCTAAACCACCAATACCAACTCCACGATTCATTAAACCATCTTCCATGGAGTTCTCAAGCATTGATTTGATCTGTAATTAAAAAAATTTCATTTACTTAACTGAAAATAATGCAAATTATTATACATGTTTTTAATTTCTATATAAATTAGAATTTTTTATTTCTATAGACTTAATTTAAACATATTTATTACAATATCCCAGCAAACACATTCATTAATAACTAATAGTAGCATATAAAAAAAAATTAAATTCTTCAAAGAGAATTGGAATTTATTATCTTTTTTTTTTTTTTAAAAAAAAAGCGTCTTCGTGCATTTATCTTAATTAACATAATTATTATAAACTTAAAAATCCGAATGAACATTATTTAATGAATATTATTTGATTGAAAATCTATAAATATTTTAAGAGTAAAAAGAATAATTTTATTCTTAAATTAAGTTAATACCTGTAATATATTATGGAAGCGTGGCTTTCAGTCCCGACTCTATATATACATATATATATATATATTATATATAACGTGCGTGTGTGCGTATAACTTTTATTTTAATGTTTTTTATTAAAAATTATAATATTTACAATTATTTAAGTAAAAAATTGTATAAAAAATAAATGAAAAGTATTAAGAGTCGAAGAGAAACTTGTTAAGTGGTCGGAGCAAGGCCTCGTGACCTTCTAAAAACGAACAAAGCGACGCCATTTTGGCTTGCTCGCGTCGAGGAGAAAATAAGCCACCGGTTTTAATTTGGCAGCCATTTTCGTTACTCGGCCCGAAAATAAAAATCGATAACTAGCTTACGCGGTCACATGCTGCTCTCAAAGAGCTTCTAGTAAAACTAAGGCAATTACTCATTCCTAGTTACTCAAGACGACGGCGGCGACGGCGACGACGACGAAGACGCTTAACCTAGATAATTAATTCTCCAAAGCCACGAGACATGGCTTACAAAAATGGCTATCAATGCCATTGATAATTAAAGCGCGTGGCGCGATGTACATTATCTTTTATTCTTTCTTTTTATCCTGTTCAATGTAACGGACGGGACTAAATATAGAGCTATTCGAATAAGGGGGAAAGGAATTGGCGATTAAGCAGTAATGGGTTTACATGAATAATTCAAACTTCGGACCGAGTTGGTAATGATTCCCGAGGACAATCGAATGAACAGAAATTTCTTACAATGGGAAATAAATGCGTCTTTCTTTAATATCGCTCAAACCGAACAACAACTTATTTACTTACTTACTTACTTTTCTCATTTATAGTCCTCAGTCGAAGGAAATCATTTTCTTTGGAAACAAAAGAACGTGGTGAATCACTCGTGTTACAACCACCGCCATCACCACCACTACTACGACTACGACTACGACTACGACTCCGACTACGACTACGATACTACGATTACGGCTACGATTACGGCTACGGCTACTTACCCAGTCAACGGTCGCTCATTAGCTCCGGCATAGGCTATGGCGATGACGACGACGACTCTTTCATGCGAATTATTATTATTATTATTATTATTACTGTATGTAAAAATATATGAGCAATGATGATATAGCCAAGGAGTAAAGTAAAAGCGTGGGATTAAATATCGTTGGTCGCGCGCTCGCTGCCGTTTAGCTCGAGTATTCGAGAATGTCTTGGCGAAACTATAAATGAACGCGACGACGACGACGAAAACGACGACGACTTGGACATGACGCCACCCTCATGGCCATATGCTGGCTCGAGTCCAGAAGGATAAGGAATTGTAGCCGCCCCCCGATGAATTACGAAAGCATAGGGCAAAAAGGAGAGAAGACGATGAAAAAAAAATCGTTCGTTACCTGCATGTCGTTCATGAGCCCGACACCCATGCCGCCAGGTCCGCCCTGGTTCCCTCCGGGTCCGCCTCGGCCACCCTGGTTGCCGCCTCCGCGGCCACCCGAGAACCTCGAGCCGCCCTTACGATCACCGCGTCCACCGCCTCCGCCTCCGCCACCACCGCCGCCTCCTCCTCCTCCGCCGCCTCGACCGCCTCTACCTCCACGGCCACCGCCTCCTAGACCACCGGGTCCGCTGCCTCCGCCGCCGCCTCCGCCGCCACCCCCGCCGCTGGAATTTATCTCGTTCTTATTCTCCTGCGGCGTGTCTTGAGGCTCCGACTTAATGTTGGCGGCTTCCTCGCCCATTATGGTCCTCCTGCGCCTTCTTTTCTTCGACAACTTGCTGATTTTTAGCCAGTAGCAGCGAGGACCGACCCAACTAACCAAAAGTCTCTCTCCTGATTTGGACTAGTCTCGTCTCTTCTCTCCTCCGCGCCACGCTATGCGACCCCAAGCGCGTGTCTACGTCTTTCCGCTGCTACTGCTGCTGCTGCTGCTGCTACTGCTGCTACTGCTACTACTGCTACTGGTGCTGGTGCTGGTGGTGGTGGTGGTGGTGGTGGTGCTGCTGCTGCTGCTGCTGCTACCAACTGCCTTTCCGCTTCGTCTTTCTTCTTCGCCGCGATCCGTGTCTATCCCTGGCGACGTACGTGCGCCAAGAGAGGAAGAAGCCTCGGTGCCGCTCAACCTCTACGCAAATGACGGAAACGCTTTGACCCCCCCCTCCCTCCCTCGTCCCCTCCCCCCCCACCCGCCCCACCACGAGCCTCATAACGCGGAGCTGCACGTTCTCGTCTCGCTCAGCATCTTGGTAAACGACGTATCCGACACGAGAGGTCGGGCGACCGTCACGCTGACCGAGCAACCCGACCGTACCCTGACCAGCTCGTAACCGATCATTGTTGTTTAACGACAATCCAAAGCCCTTTTTTTTTTTTCTTTACCGCCGACTCGATATTGAGCGATTCTCCAGCTCCCCCCGAATCCACGTATTTTTTATCCCCGAACCCTTCCTATCCCGTAACTAATTTATTCGGCTCTGCTCGTAGCCACGACGATTCTATGGCTCCGTTCGAAACGTGCTTCCGACACGACTTTCGGCCACGCTCTTACTTACCAAACTCAAAATTTCCTCCTTATTCGTCAATTAACGCACGCCTCGGATTAATTCGCCTATTATTTCAACGATACACTTTTTTTTATTCCACGCAACGCTACGACCGATCGAAGATTGATGCTGGACAAGTTTTTTTTTATTTCCTTTTGTTTTTCTTATATATATATATATATAAATAAGCCAATAATGAAATGCCGAGTGCCGGTTAAATAAGAAATTTTTACGATCAATTTTACAACCGATTCGCCTTTATTGTGGCGGAGATTTAAAAAATAATAATAATTATTATTATTATTGTTGTTGTTATTATTATATTTATTAATTGAATAGGAAGTGGGGATCGGCAGAAGGTGGTCATTGACCGTCAATTTTCTATATCCGCTTAGGCATGGCCGAGCGGAATAATACAAAATACGTTACGTTTTTACTGGATCGAGATGCTTTCAAACGAATCCAATTGGCCGAAGGTCAGCCGAACAATGTTGCCGTTTCCGAGCCGCGGAGAGGCGGCTAATACAAACGTTAAATTATAGAAAGCAAGTGAATTGCTGGAGAAATCGCTGCTTTATGAACTATGAATTATTGTCACTTTTCCTGGTGGGTCTCCGAATTTAACGACCGCGAGCTATCGATCTCTTGCAAAATTAAATACGGCCTTATTTACTGGCTCGGGCTCGCTTTATGCTTACCTAATTCCATCCCGAGTTATGGCTATAATTATAAACACTTACAGCCAACAAAAGGAAAAGTTTATATAAAAATATTTTTATATACATTTAATACGAAAGCGTTTTTTCGGCATAATAACAACAACGACAACGACGACGACGACTTCTTAATACAAATCCCCCTAAGCTAATGATAAATTTTTACCATTTCTCATGATTTCTCGCTGAGACTTTTACCGTAGTAATAATACTAACTAAATAAAAAATTAAATAAGAAAAATTGAGAAAGAAACTGTCATTTGCTTATGATTATCCGCCCATAAGTATTTACTTTGCTTTAGGACAACATTTTAATAATTTTTTAAAAGCTAAAATCCAGTTATATTTAAGTTTATTAGCCATGAGTGCAGAAATACAATTCTACATACACAAGCTTTAATTGCCCTAATATCACTACATCTGTTACATTTATTATACATTATATTGAGATTCGTATACGTTATTACGAATTAAAATATTTTTTAAGCTCCAACGATTAAATTAGCTTTTGAAATAATGTTCAATTCGTACAGGAAAATGTTTTCAAAATGTTTAAAAATATTAAATCCCTTGGTGCCAAAAATAATGATGTATCGTAGAATTTTCGTACTAGGCAATTTAATAGAAAAATAGCAAGTTCGCATCGTGTGTTACTGTAAATAATTAAAAAATCTTTAAAATTTTTAAATTTTCGTAAATTTATTTAGAGTACTAAACTGTATATATTTTGTCCAATGACAATATATATATTTTATACTATTGGAGGAATATTTAAAGCTTAATCAGTTTAAAATCATTGTTATTTTGAAGCGAATTTGCGCTAACGAATGTCGAATGTCAGAATTATCGACAAAAATTAATCATGATCTATTTTTCAATAACTGATACTACAATTTCTTTTATTTTACTCAAGATCAAAGTTACAGAGTTTCTAAATTTCTTGTCGATTGTTAAAATAAACTGTTTGCGATACTAATTACTCGCGCAATGAAATTTCAATAATTAAAATTTTTAATAACATTGGATTTAGCTTAAGAATAAATATAATGATATAAGACCTATTCAGCAATGGTAGTAGAAGTTACCTTTCTTATAATAATAGCAGTTGCAGTTAAAGTGAGAGGATAATCGGCATCAGAACAATAACGATTGGAACATTATATTACAGAAATTTAACTTCAGAAAATGGAGGGAGTCATTTCTTTACTATATAAATGACAAGGCTCGCAGGCTAGTACACTTAAGCTCTCCGTACACATACCGTGGCAATAGTCAACGACTCCAAAGATGGTGTTGAATACTTCATCGAGGACGGGGTGGTTATCCGCCGTAAGTAAAGACACTAATTGATTGATAAATTTTTAATGCATAAGATTACCGTAATTTCTTTAAACTACATAAAACAAAACAAAACAAAACAAAGCAAAGAAAGAAAAAAAAGACAAAGAAATTTACTAAATAAAAAGGCTTGTATACGAAAAGTTCACAAAATTTAGGAATGTTTAGGATTAACATATCAAACTGTGCGTACAAAAGATTAATAATTATATAATTATTTCATTGAAATAAATAACATATTAGATTTAAGTATAATAATATCATACAGATAGCAGAAACGATGTCAAAATTGACATTTTGAGGAGAACAAATGTTTCTCCGAGTTATCAGTGTTTTTTTTTTATCAGCAAGACGTATTTATTATTACTAATGTCTGCAATATTTCATAGTTTTAAGAACAAGATTTTTAGCAGTCGATATCTGCACTTGTTTAGCGGAGCTGTCTGTCTACAGATTCATATACAAACGATATTATCGGAAAACTCATAAGTATCAATGTAATTCCGTTGAATTATAAATTAATTTGATTGAAAATAAAATTGCTATTAATCAAATACAGAAGAAGGTTTTAATTGAACGTATTGGATATTATTTAAAATAAGATTCCATATAATTTTCACCTAAATTCCAGTGAATATTCATTTACTTAATCAATAACAACGGCCAATATCAGTTATCTCGTGCTTTAATAACTTTTGTTTAATTAATTTATGCAAGAAATATATCCTCTTCGTACCTCTTCTTGAAGTTTCTTTCGAAGTAAAGAATTACATTCGCACAGCACAATTAAATAAATATTCACTTTGAAAGTAAAAAATCAAAAAAAAAATAAAATAAAAAAAGAAGAAGGTATTATTTAAAATGTTTTTTGACTTGTTATGATTAATTAGCTTAAGTGTAATTGGATAACTATTAACGTTTCGGCTATACAACCAAAGAAATACTCGTTCGTTAAGGGAAGACTTTGAAGTCTTGGTGCTTGCTTCTGGCAATCCTAATAACACCGGATCGGTAATTCCGAAATTTTAGAAGCCGTGATCCGTGGTTATTAACATGTTTACACGAGCCTCTAGCTGATAAATTTATTATGGAGTCCAGTCGAAGCCAAGGTATATAAGCGCTTTGTATAAAACTTAGCAGAGAAACAACATTTGGCAGAACATTGAATGTGACAATACGCGATTAATTGGTGGATCTTCATGGATGAATATAATCAACATCGTTGGGTGCATTATTGTCCGTTTTGTCAAGAGTCGTCCATTTAATTTCTTAAAATGTCTATACTTATAGCTTCATTCGTACAAATATCCTTCGAGAAAGTTAAGAATCTCGTTAAGTTCTTTACACAAAGTATCTTTTTATATTAACTATATAATATTTTACCTATTGATATTTTCACCTATTAGTTAAATCAATGTATTTCATTTTGAGCAGTAATCCCGACTCAGTTTTCACATTTATATCATGTAAAAAAGCATTAAAACTTCTTTACTATTGAGCAAAAATACTTTTATTGCTTTTATACACTTTGGTTTTTTTTCTCTTTTTTTTTCTTCTAAATATCGATTCTAAATATTTTACTTTCTTTACAAGTCGTTGGTAGACCATCAAAGATCAAAGCATTTCTAAAATTCTAGTAAGACTGAGTTTTACCAGTTAATTTTATTGGCGATTATATGCGCATACACCAAGATTCATTTATCCAATACTTTTGCTTTTATATAATTGATAAAATAATCACGCATCCTTATTACCCAATGAATTTAGCAATATATAGAATTTTTGAAATAAGTAAACTCATAAATTAAAAGAAAGTATATTCATTATATTATTAATATATTTAAAATTACTTTTGCATTAATACTGAACACTATTCTGATTATACAGTTGACTAATAAAATCCATAAATAATCCTCGTCTAATGCCTTAATATAATTTTCGAAGTAAAGCTATAAAGTATATTATAATATACACATACTTATTAAGGTGAGCATAAAATTTAACGTTAATTATCTAACGTTTAATTATTAATCGTACAAACTCATTCGTGTAGGATAAATCATGATCTATGACTTACGAGTACATGTGTTTTCGGTAAAATGAATACTATACTATTTACTTTATTTTGGGGAAAAAAAAAACATAAATAAAATAATAATTCTTTAAAATTTGCAGTTATTATGAGATCATTAATTAGGAATATATCAGTACTTACTAATGAGTTATTAAGGAATTTTATGAAATAAAAGTGGATTAGGCCTCACGGGGAAACCACTTTAAAAAAAAAACGCACCGATGTATCTACCGCTAGGTGGTGTGGAAACGATACATTATTAAATGAAGATATAAATATAGAATTTTTACGCTTATTCGTATCTTTTACCACTTGTAATTTTAATTAATTATTCTTATGTTTAATAACGATTAATTCGACTGAAGCAATACGTACGCATTAAAGTATGAAACAGGGGTATTAAAAATATTCGAACGAATAAATAAATTTTATTGTCCAGTAATTTCTTTAATTGAATTCGATGAAAATTAATTAAGTATATTTCGATTCAAATACCACATAATAATAACAACAACAACAATAACAATAATAATAATAATAATAATAATAACAACAACAACAACAATAATAACAGCATTGATATAATAATAGCATTAAATGATCGGTGATGTCTTGGGTCGCCTTTATTGTAATTGTAAATGTTTCATAATTATCGATCAGTTATTGTTACAATACAATTCTTTTTTCTCCCTTTTTTCAAGTAAAAATACATTTTAGTATTACGTCAAGTCATGTTGGCCATTATTGAGGCAGTATGAGACGGTATGAGGCAGATACGTGTAAAATATGTAAGAACTCACCCGATAGTTGATAACGAAATCGATGTATATTACCTTAGAAGCTCACTTGTATATTATGATACCGAAGCAATAAACTCCTTGGATGGATAATTCCTTTAAAATCTAATGATTCATATTTGATATCCATGAACTCTGGCCTTGAATATTTCTATCTAATGATACTAATGTAAATTATGCTAAATATGCGCAAAGAAATGTGTTTATCGACATTCATCTTGACATTTTCCTCACTCGCGTGTTCAGTAACGCGTGCGCTTTTATTCAATATTTGATGGAATACATATTCTAGCTTAGCTTTCTCATAAATTTATGTAAATATATTAATACAACAGAGCCAACGACGTTAAAGCTTCATTCGCAAATTCATTATTATAGTTATAACTATATACTTAGTTATTCTCAAATTTATAACAAAGAATTTAATAGTGTTAATATTGAAATATCAAATAAATCTAAAGTTTCTGTATAATAATTTTAGCACAAAAATGTTCTAAAAAGTTCTTTCAAACTTACTAAATAGATCGATTTCATAAGATTTAAACTTACACTTAATCACAAAGTTTGTTTGTTTTTTTGTTTTTGTATATACTTCAGGAAATATTATTGAATAATTATTTAGTACGAAAAACAAACGTATTATTAGACTATGTTTTTCTATTTATTTCTATTTATTTGGATACGTAACCCTGTTTCTATAGATATATTTAACTTCTTATTGAAAACTAAAATAATTTATAAAAATGCATTATATTAACATGCGACCTAACATACATGTTTCCTGATTAAACCTTCTATATTTATAAATTTGTCAGCTCATTTATTTAAACTTTAACTTTAACATTATTTCAATGAATGCATTTCAATTGAAAAATAATTCACATAATTTAATAAGATATTTATACTTTAATGAAAT
This sequence comes from Ceratosolen fusciceps, assembly GCA_018883505.1. Classification (NCBI taxonomy): domain Eukaryota; kingdom Metazoa; phylum Arthropoda; class Insecta; order Hymenoptera; family Agaonidae; genus Ceratosolen; species Ceratosolen fusciceps. The sequence continues at coordinate 1,244,503 of RCIC01000011.1, forward strand.
TCAATTATATTCGGTAATCCATACGCAAGTTCGGCTTTTTAAGTGTTTACAATTATCTTTGTTTCATTTCCGTAAATCGGATTATATACCTTGAATGTAATGAAATGAAATTTAAACAGAATAATTTTATTCTCGAATGCATTTATCGAGAAAAAAACAATAACGCCCGTTTTCATTAAAGGGATAAAAACATCGTATTTAAAAAAATAATTGATATCTCGTGTTCTTACGTTTTAAAGTTTTATATAAATAACGGAATTTAGAATATTAAACGATTTTACAATACTTAAAGCAATTTCTTTTCACTTGAATAATATTGCGATGTTCTAGAATTGAAATGGAAAAAGTTTCAGATATAAATTAGTATTATTTCGAAAGCACAAAAAATTTATATTCGGATATGAAGATGTATAAGATGTGCTGGGCATTCTGATCAATGATGAAGAGTCAGATGTATAAAAACAGATAATTTGAGGAGTAAAAATTCCAGTAAAAATACTGTGTCCGTTTGTTCAAGTAAATGTTCAACATTAATTACAGAACGATCGTATTTATAATAAAAATTGACTAAAAATTTTTCTAAACTCGGTCTTATAATTAATAATTAACAATAATTTATTTTAATTAATTATTTAATGTACAATTAATATTTTAATGAAACAAGCGGTTTTATTTTTTCAATGAAAAAACATTATTATTAAGTATCTTATAATGAAATACAATCCGCGTTTCCTTATAATTACTTTCATACCATTAAATCCAAGCTTCTCATAATAAAATATTTCCATTGTATATTGAATTATTTAAAGAAATGCTGACCGATTGGAAACATTACGCTATTTCTTGAAATATAAATATTTACAGAAATGAATATATTACATTTCAGGTATCAAAATTACAAATTAATAATCAATTTTATAAATAATATTACTTTTATTATTTATATATAGAAGAGATTTTATAAAAAGATTTTAATGAAAGAGTATCTTATTTCTTTAAAATTTTTCTAATTTGACATTGTAATCATTAACCGATCTTCCATTCAAAATCTTCGAATACTATAGAAGTAGTTTGACTCTTACTTTATAAAATAATGTAACTTTTTAATTTTTTATTATTTTCACTCTGTTTTAGCGCTTCCAAATATCGTAGATATTGTTTCTGAGTAAATATTCGACTTAAATTTCTAAGGCTTTTAAGAGGTACATTGTTTTATCCTATATTTTAAAAACGGTTTATTCAATTTATATTCAATATTCAATACGAATACCATTAACATAATATTTAGATTACCTTAAAATTTTTTTATGGTAACCATTCTGCAAGTATTAAAATTATCAAAGTAACTGTTTTATAAACATCTGAAATGCTTTTAAGCTTTTAAGTTTTATTATAAAATCGTTAGATTTTGTTTAAATAGAACTTCAAACGTATAATAAATGAAATTAAGGTTATCTTAAATGTAAAGAAATAAAAGAAATAAAAGAAATAAAATATGCTCCGTTTTAGTGTTTTTACATAAATTTGTATTAAAAAGTATTATAATATAACTCACGTTGTCCTGTAAACTTTAACATATTCTTTCAAATACAGGTAATTAACGTTATATTTGCTCTTAAACTTGCTGTACAATTTTGAAGAAAAAATAATTACGCATTTAGATATTTTATAACATACACGGAATACATGAAATACATGGAAACATTATGAATCAAGTTATTCGATTGAGTATAGAGTTTTTTAAATGTATGAATCTATATAATTGTTAATTATTAAAAAAGATAAGATAAAAAGATAAAAAGATTGTCGCGAATGAATTAAATTTTAATAATCGTTGTATATCAAAGTATATTTTTTTGTTTCAATAGTAAAGAAAATTGTTTTAATATTATTTTTTAAGAGCATAAATAACGTTATTATTCTCCGTAGTATTTGATGTAATTGTTTGTATAAATTGGTAAATAACGGGTCCTACGTAGTATATTTAGCCAATAAATCAAGGGTAATATCAATACAAGTAGGATATTTAAATTGGATTTGACGGTAAGGATTGAGAAACAGAAGTATTATACTGTAATTTTTTACAGTCATAAATAATTCGATGATATACCGTTTACTTATACCGGCGATACGTATTATTATTTAAAAGCAATGCTTCTTGTAGGAAAAGTATCTTATTGTACAGATTCTAAAATACATTTCCCGCCACGATTGCAACTAATTCAAGATAATTGCATTCCACATTCCACGTGAATTCAATAATTCTTAACGACGAAGCGATCTTATAAGTTGAAGATGAATATGCTATTTGTAGCATTAAATTTAAACGCAAGTAAAATGCAGAGGAGTCGGTAATATAATTTCTTCAAGTATTCCTTTTTCGTTTCAAGCATAAATCGGATAAAATTTCACTCTCTCTCTCTCTCTCTCCTTTTAGTCTCGAGCCCATTCTCAGCCTTTCTCGGCATTCGTCACTCGCATGTTTTCTCTCTCTCTCTCTCTCCTCTCTCTTTCTCTCTGTCTATGTGCTTTGAAAGCTCCGATCTCTCGCTTCCTCGTTAACTTTCTCCGTCGGTCATTATCGCCCCGAGTCTGCGCGCCTCGAACCCCGCCCTATTCCAAGGGGTTGGTTGGCGCGCGCATCCAAGACGAATGAAGAGGTGAAAAATGAAGCCTCCGAGGTGGATGTCAGTCGCGCTCAAGCCCGCGATCCGCGAGGCAATGATACTATACACGATCAGGAAGACCGGCTTTACCAAGCTTCGGGACTTCAGACTATAGCCGAGAGACAGCAAAAGTCCTTTAATCATTCCGTTTTTCATTAAACCGTAACATTTTAACGTATGAATTACGTTGAATTAATATTTTTTTGTCCTCGCTAATTCTTTCAATTTTATCGACATCAGAGATTTAATAGCAATATTCTGATATCGTTAAGCTCGTCTGCTTGCGTTTTTTTTTTTTTTTTTTTTTTTTTTTAAACATACGTTCAACGAGCGTGTGTCATATACGGTCTATAAGAATGACGGCTTTATCTTCTTTTTATCTTTACCATTTATCCTTTTCTTTTTTATAATAGAATCTGTAAGGAACAGCTTTTAATAAGATCTCGAGGAATAAGTAAAGGAGGCGCAGCAGCTATCAAAAGTCATAAAAACATTGAAGTTTTCAAGTGCCCACAAGTTAAATAAAGTTGAGATTTAAAATATTCCTATTATCGATCTTAAGCGGATTAATTTCGATTATTTATAAATAATCGAAATTTAGTAAAACTTTCCGTCATTCTCAAGTGCTTCAAAAGCAACAAACAGACATTTAAGGTGGAAATCCTACGGATGTTGTGCGTGTTTCGTGTACTAATGTCAGCCAATGTTCCTGCCACTAACAGATAATTGACTCAAATAAATGGGACGCTAAATTGAATGTCAGCAAAGCTCAAGTGAACATAAGCAAATACATTACCAAATTGCATACTATTCAGATCGATCAATTGTATTTCGATATTATTCGAAATCAGGTAAAACTGTGCGAAAACATTTAACGCTCCTTTTAGAATTCAAACTAATCGGATTCGAACGATTATTCGAGACTTTTTTTTTTGTTTGTTTGCTTTTAAACATCCGTGTATTCTATGTACTTGCTTAGAGTACGTTGTGTCTACGTACGTTATCGTTGAAACAATAATTGGCATTACATTGTTGCGAATTCGAATTTCGCAGACGTCTGGAAGATCGAGGCTATTATTTAGTATTATTATTATTTATATTATTGTACATGTAACGTAAAGGCAAGGAAAGGTTAATAAAAAAAGAAATGTAATTATTCGGTAAAATAATTCGATAAGAGCAACGTTCTTTTATTCATTACTGCTTATTGAAGTTAGAAAGAAAAAAAAAAGCAACAACAAGAACAACAACAGAAATTTATCCGTCAGTTAATAATTGTTATTGTAAGTGCCTGTAACGGCAACGAATGATTGGCTAATGAATTAAATCGAGTGCATTGGTTGGTCTTGAATTCGTAATTTCTACTTAAGAAAGTTTTGAATGATCGGAGCTGCGCGATGCAGGAGTATGCAATGAATTCGTCTTGTTGCACGTTGAACCGCGAGCGAATAGCATCGTCCGCCTCGATATCGAGGATGGCGAAGACGACATGCACTTCGTCCAAAAGGGGCCATCTCTCCTGATCCTAACTCGATCCCGAGTGCCTCGATATCGCACCGGTGACCAATCCGAATTTCATAGACAAGCAAGTCCCTCCCAGGGAGAGTGGGAAGAAGAGCCGGCAGTCGACGAAGACGAGCCGGGGACAGGAGAGGAAGGTTTCGCCGTCAGCGGATGCCAGGGTCGTGGTGCCCTCGACGTCGACCTCGACGGCGCCAGGCGCAGCGATGCACGCGGGCAGCTCGGAGCTCCTCCTCGACGCAAAGTGCCGGCAATTGTTGCACGATGAGCTCATGGAGCAGGAGCAGCGGCGCCGTAAGCTCATCGAGCTCGGGTACAACGCTACGAAACGCCGGCCACCCAGGCGCACCTGCAAGCAGAGATTGACGTTCTACGCGACCTCGAGCTTGGCACTGGTCGCCATATCGGGCGGTTGCGCCCTCCTCTTCCTCGTACCCCTCTACGTCGATCCCGCAATCAGTACACTGTCCGCCGATTTCTTCCCCGAGCCGGTCATCTGCACGACCGTCAAGAGGGAGGATCTCTGGGGCCTGTTCAACTGTAGCTGGAGCTCCTGCAGGGAAGGCTGTACCAGCGAGGTCTACAGGTGTACCCACATATACGTGACCTATAGCCCTTGGAGCAACTCGAGCTTCAACGAGAGCAGTGACTACGATGGGCCGGATTCGAGCGATAGCTCTACCAGTGCGCGAAACGATCCCTTGGGTATGCGGATGGGTATGGGAATGGGGCTGACGGAGGAGGAGGAGGAGGAGGAGGAGGAGAAGGAGCCGCAAGTTATCGAGGCCGTGCTGCTGGTTAACATAAAGGGATGCGGCTACCCGCCGGTCGTCGACTGCGAGAACTTTACCCGAGAGCTCGGCTACGAGGGCTCCCGGTTCCCTTGTTACTACAGCCGCGTAAACGGGAGCATCGTCATGGCGGACTACGACAGGGACGCCGAGGTCACCATAATCATGCACTACTTTGCGGCCCCCCTCGTCATAACCCTAGCAACGACCGCCGTGCTCTGCGTTATGCACTGTGATTGTAGGTGTCAGCCACCCCCGAGGAGGTACCCGCCATCCAGGAGGGGCATCAGGTCTTCGAGGCCGAACGATCTTAGGTATTGGTGGTTATGTTTTTACGTTGGTGAGTGTAAGATCAAAGCGGGCTTCCGTGTAGTCAGCCAGGATTGACGGGCCTCCCTAGTTTCCTTCACCTCTCGTCAAAGCTTCATAATCGGTAATGATAGCACACGGAAAAAAGGACCATGTAATCATTGCACTTTTATTATTATTATTATTATTACTCATCATCTCACTTGGCTTTTCTTTCACGCGCTCGCCCAAACGAGGCGATTACATTTATAAAAGTTCATGAATATGATGAAACCACGAAACGCATGAAACGATTTTCAATCGATACATTTGCCATCGATATAACTTCATTATTATTATTTTTTTTTAAATTATTATCATTATTGTCATCGTCATCGTCATCGTCATCGTCATCGTCGTCGTCGTCATCGTCATCGTCGTCGTCATCATCATCATCATCATTATACAATAGGCCTCGTACAATGAGTTTTCAGTATAAAGTATTTAAATATCGTAAATTTCTTAAGAATTCAGATGATTTTGTACCGATGCCATGTAAACTAAGTTATTTTATAAATTCAAACTATGCTGGGTAATCATTAACATTCACCTAAGTATTCACTTAAGCACCGAGTAACAACGAATATATTCAAAAGCTTTAAGTTGTATAACAATTAAAGGATCTACGTAAACTATATATATATATATATATATATACACAAATAAATTTACAATAAATGTCAGTACTTTACCTTAAAGAATTCATTGTACACTTAGAAATAAATTATTCATCCATACCATTCATGCATTCATTTCGTCACACACACACACACACACACACATATATATATATATATATTACTAGCATCGTAATATAATCTCTGCCACATATAAAATTATACACTTTACACGGCAATGGTATAAAAGTTTAAATGAGCGTTTTTTTTCCATGTGATCGTTATTACTAATTATTGCGTTTGTTCAATGGCTTGTTGAGCTACGGCTAATTTTCATATTAAAAAAATGTGTTAATTTTTAAGTACTCAATAAATAGTATTCAAGTGAAAGAAGTATAAGATTTTACTTCAATAGAATCCCACACATTATAAAAAAAAAAAACCATAAATATAAATTTTATTACGTGATATTTATTTGGTAATTAAGCATTTTAATTAAGTACTTCAATTAACACCGAATGCACGCATATTAGTGTATATATGTTCCAAGCACATAATAAAATAAGTAAACACACAAGAAATGTTAAAAATTATATTTGAAGGTATTACGTAACTTTATTTAGTTTTACTCCCAACTTATTCCCATTATCTATCTCCATCTCCCATTCTCTATTCGTCTCTCATCGTCTCTTCTCTAAATCCGATATTCGTTGGCCTTTTAACTTATTTCTTCTCTCTTTCTTTCTCTCCATCACCTTTCTCAGTTATTACTTTCTCAGTTCCAAGTATACGAAAGTCATTGACAGAATTTCCTTTTTTTAGCTTCAGTCTTCAAGTCCTATGTCTTTTACCAATCCGTTAGAAATAAAATGTACATATTTCTACTATATTTCAAATTATAATTCAACAATTTGTTACTAATGTTATTGAAGCCCATAATGGTACTTGAGGTAATAATTTCGAGGTAAAACACTTCTTTAGTTAAATTAATGGTAATTTTATATAAACAAAGAGTATGAAATTCGACAATTTTAACACATTTTATTAATAAAAAGAAATTGACATCAGACCAATTAGTTAAATAATTTATAGAAAAATTTAGATAGATGCATGAACTTCTTATTTATAATTCAAATGGAGATATTTCTTTTAGAAAGTAGAGTAAAGAAAAATTTTTTAAATTTTCACACGTCTCCAAAGAAAAATTTTCATGAAACATAATCGTACGTCGTAATGAAATTTCATCAGATTCAATTCGATATTAATATACATTTAAAATGTATTTTTAATAGTTCGAGAGAATAATCTAACGAATTTCGATTTTTATTAAAAAAAATATACAATGATTTAAAAAATGTAAATAAAATATACGAATCGGAATAAAGAAATTTTGAAAAAGTTTATAAAACGATTTTACTATTTTAATGTTCAACTTACATAAATAAATATTACTACTGCTAATATTATAGTTATAACTATTGTTTTAATAAAATCAAGAAACCCGTTAAATATCTTTAGTTTATTGCATACTTCAAATGCCACAATTTAACGTTTTCATTATTTAAAAAAGTTTCGGTTCAATTTGAATATGTCAAAGAAAGCTATTAGTTTTTAATTTAATTTAATAATTATATAATTCATAAATTTCTTAAAATTATATTTGCAAGTATGAAGTCCATAGATAAATAATTAGTCATTTGTTAGATTAAAAATTTTTTAATTATTTTTTACTTTAAACGTTTGTATTCAGTTTGAAGCATGTTTTTTTTTTTTTTTTTTTTTTGGTGTAATAATAAATTTTATAAATGATATCTTTAATAAAAACTGAATCATGAGAAGATTATTTGTAAAATTTGAGATACTATTTATTTTTTATGAATATGTTGCTTTATGTCTGTACTCAATATTTTTTTCTAAGTATCGTACATTTATTAAAAGTAAGAAATATTACCAAATAACAATATATTCAATATATAAAGATTTTAATGCAGTCAGATATGCTTAATATAACTTGATTGAATGAAATTATTGTGTTCAGTGAGACCGTGAAATTTAAGCTTTCGGTACGTTTTTAGTAATTGTTTATAAATTAACGTCATATTCAACTTTGATATCGATTTGCCAAGTTGAAAGAAATAAATATAAAATTTTAAAAGGCAAATTAAAATAATCATTAATAAAAAAATTTAATACTCATTTTTAAAATATAACATGAAAGCGTGATCGATACAAAATATTTAAAATACTTAAAACTTTAAATTAATTAATTATTTATGCTATTTTAATGTATGAAAGAGCATTTAACACGCAAAATGGTGAACCTAAATATCTATTTTCGAGAATTTTAGATATTTTCAATATTTTACAATTCCTCTTACAGAATTTCGATAGCATAAACTTTATATGAATTTTTTCGCCCGTGTCTTGCATCATAACATAGTTATTATGCCAGAAATTTCAACAATTAATCCTTCAATCATTAAACTGAACTCGGTATAGAAAGCACTGAATTTCACTTTACTCCGTTACTTACAGTATTAATACAAACAAATGGATAGGAAATAGCGTGACGTGATTATAAATTTTAAAATCTTTAGTTCGATTCGAAGCTACGAATTCTAATAATTATTAAATATATCATAAATTTGAACGTTTGAATAAAAATAAGAGTACAGTGAAATATATATAAATAAATTCAAATGAAATAAGCAATATTCCTCGACATAACAGAAACTTTTACTTTATTCAAATATACGCTTATGAAAAATAATTTAATTTTAATGTATAAAGTTAATAAATAAAATGTATTTTTGAAAAAAAGATAACCTAATTCGTAAATTTATAATTGAATGCACACATCATCTACATAAATAGATAGAAATTCTCACGTTTTTACCATGTTACAATTATGTATATTAATATACATGTACATGATTATGCGTTACTTGGTGTTATAAAATTATTTATTTATTGAATTTCCAGCTAGAACATTCTTAACATAAAACTTTGTTTTTCCATTCTAAGTGAATAATTCAGAAATTTTTATTAGAAAGTACAATAAATTAATATTAATTACGTTGTGACAGTTAATATAATTTGAGCAATATTCGATTCGTACTTGTATACGTATATATATACTTTACATTACTAAAAAGAATATTAATTTTAATAATTTTATGCTAAAAAATTGAATATATAAGTATTTAATTTCAATATCGTGTAAATTATTTTAAATAATTAAGTTTATGTTTTATGATAGCCCATAAAAATAAAAAAAAAAGTAACTACTTTACTTGACCTTGTAATCACAGAATTTGAATTTTTATAATTATTTATGTATAGTTCCTAATTTTTAAAAAGAATTAACTTATAGGCAAATGCCTACCATTAATATAGAGGTTAATTTTTATCGATAGATAATCTAAACAAGAATAACATTTTTTTTCCTTTTTATATTCTATAATGTTTATATATATCACACACAATTTATTAATTTTAATATGATATTTTAATTAATATGTACATTGTTTTTATTATTATAATGGTGTTTCATTAACTTAATTATTATAGTAAAAAGTATTTTGAATTATTTTATAATTATATATTGCCGTCCTTTTTTATAGCATAATAATTTTTGAATTATATATATACATATACAGAAACCGAAATATATCAATTATAATTTTTAAAACCATGCTTCTCAAATATAAATAGTTTTTCACAATATTGAATAACATGAAAAATATTCAGAGAAAAGTCTCTATTGATGGCATTGAAATCAAAATTTTTGAACAATAATACCTAAAGATAATAAAATCAATCTTTACTTATATTTAATATGAATTTATTAAGCGTTATTCAAAGAATATATATCTATCTAGAAATAAACATCTATTTGAGGTATTTTTAAATATCGGACTACGTAACGTAAATGTAGTAAAAATTTAAAACAATATAAAAATATACAATATAAAATATTCCTTAAACTATATAAGTTATGCCATTACAATAGTAAATTTTCAAAATTCTTACGCTATGGTTGCAGATTTTTAAAATCTCATAAATTACTGTAAATAATTTGAATCTGAATTTTTCTATATTTCGTTCAATTGTATTTGTTTCAAGATAAATTTAATATAAATCAACGAAAAACATAGATTTATGTTAATATTCGTAAAATAATAATAATTATTATTATTTTGTATTAAAAATAACTATGATGGTACCTTTCGTTTAAAAAAAATTGTAAATACAATTTTAATTTCAATTAATATTATAAAAATCGTTACAAATATAAAATATTTCCTGGTGTAGAAGTATATATTTAATAAATTTTTATGTTTTCAGTAAACTTTTAATTGATTGAACTTATAATAATAACAGCCGCATAAATAATTGTGCATAAAGTTATAATAATGGAAATGTTTAAATATTATGTAAATAAAAATTATAAATTATATTAAATTATAATTAAAAATCATAAATATAGTAGAATTTTATTTACAAAAATTTTATTTATCATTTAATAATGATATAATACGTTAAATTTACTCGGCTTCCTTTAAAGCAATAAAATGCACTTTCGGATTTATACTTTTTGATCGCAATAAAATAATTACTTGTAATATTATATATCAATATACCCTGAGCTAAAGTTGAAAACATGTTTCTACAAGAATATTATTTTAAAAATTATATTATCATCAGAACTGCAGCCATTTTATAATTACTAGATAACCTATTAAGTGTTAAAGAATAATTATTTAACGAAAATTTACTTTATTCCTCGAAAGTTTTGCAAATTTCAAGATTAATTTTATAAAGTAAGCAATAAAATAATTAACAAAAATAAATTAAATATTTCTAAGTTATTAGATTAGGATTAATGATAAGTAAAATACATTATGTATAAACTAAATCAAGTATGAATTACTATATTAATCATTGAGACAAATTAGAATTAAAAATATTGGATTGATTCGATTGTTAAAATTTTTTCACATTGCTTTAAATAAATCTGGTCGATAAACATTGGAAAATTCGGTGATTTTCTATAAATTTTCTATGAATTAATTGAAACTCAATTACATAGATTTAACTTAATTTTATTTATTTACCTAATAGTTTTTTAGGATTCTGATGGTAATTAATTAAATCATTTTCTTTTATCCGTCAGTTTATTGAATCTATTCAATATTATTATTTAATAAAAACATTTATAAAAAATATCAAACTTTGGTAAAAAAAAAAAAAGAAGGAATTTATTAATTTTATACCTTTTTACGAATAATGTACATTAGTCGTAAATAATAGTTAAAAAGCATATTAATGTGAATTGATACTTTAAAAAAAGTAATTATTACAAGATCGAAAAAATTATTTAAAATCAATTACCAAATCTTTTACAAATCATAAAACGAATAAAGACTATTATTAAAAGAACACTTAATAATTCAAAATTTAATAAATAATAATATAAAAAATAACAAGGAGAAATGGATTTCTTTAATTTTATACTATTTATTAATAATGGACCAAAAGTAAATAGATTTTCGAAAATTTATATAATACGACACACATGCTTTATCGCATTTAAATAAATGTCTAATGGGCTCTTTATCTAATGTAACCTATGACACTGTCATTAGAAAATGTAACACGAAATAAATAGTCAAAATTATTGGAATAAGATTTTAGTTTTATTGTAAAATTTCCCACCCAATTATAAATTAGTTGTTAATATTTTTCAATAATCATTAAAAATAAAAAATAAAAGTAAATCATTTAAACTCTTGCTTATACATTTATAATTATTACACATATTTTATGTAATATAACTATTATTAGTTAATTCTATTGTATTAATATAATTTTTAAATAAATTAAAATTAAATTTAAACTTTTTAAAGAGATGCTTTTGTTAATTTTGTATATAATAATGTAAATAACTCAAATGCTTTTATAATCTCTGAGAAACATATAAATGAGAATCATGTATTAAACATATTACATAATACTTGTATTTGATAAGAAATGTCTGATTTAAATTTCATGAAAGCAAATGCCGCATAGCCACACATATAATACATACATATTTTGTTCTAAACGAGCTGTGACGATAATTAATGTAATAACAACGCCTGTAATAACTGTTAAAGAAATAAAATATTAGTAATTTCATTGTCGATTTTTGCGTAAAAACGTAAATGTTTATCGAACAGCGAATATAAATGAAAAAAAGATGATAAAATAGTGGGAAATACAGGAAGTGAACGAAAGAGAGCGTGAGAGAGGAAGAGAAAGAGAAAGAGTGAGAGAGCGTGAGAGAGAGAGAGAGAGAGAGAGAGAGAGAGGAAAGTTGCAATGAAGTAATCTATATGTTGATTTCCTTATTGTCCTAAAATGCAGTAAAATAAATTCTTTTAATTGTCGTTCGAGTATTTTTCGAACTTAAGAAATTTATACAGACAAGCGCACCGAACATTAGCTTCGTTCTTGTTTTAATGGCGCAGTTAAATATTTACGAGCTAAATATGCGAATAAAACGGTTTACACTCGGAAGCTGTGACTTTAAGCATAAGACGAATATTGGAAATTTCCTTTCTCTCTAATTTTTTGTTTTTGTTTTTTTTTTTTACTTTCTTAGTGTTAAAGGAATTGATCGATTGTTGTGATTCTGGTAATTTAATTTAAATTTATATTCACTCTCTCAACAATTTATTATATTCGAGCTTAACCATGTATTCCGAGTTATAAATGAAGATAATTCAATAAAAACATTAGCTTTCTTCGTTGGGAGTAAATATCAATGTACAGTCCTTTTTTGTTTTTTATAATTTACCAATAATCAAATAATGTGTATATTTTTTTTTTATAAACGAAGAATTTATGTAATATTGTATCTCTCGTTCAATCTCTTCAATTATCTCGAAATATTTCTTTTGACTTTTGAATAATATTATTGTTTCGAATTTTAATTTCCATTAATTTCAAATTATCAATAACTGCAAATGAATATAATAAAATTCTCTTTTTTACACATTAAAAGTATTATGTTTAATTAATTTATAAAATTATAACTTTTAATTATTTCATACGAATTTTAATGAATAGTGTGTAAGATATTTTTTACACTAAGAGGTAGGTATTATTATAATTATTGCATAATTTTATATAATATTAACACGTTACTATTTATTTCCCACCTAACGTTTCTAGACCTTCAATTAATTTCTACAATAATCTTGACTTCTCTGATCTCTATCTTCTATGTTTAATTATATTAACGTCTTACACGAGCTACATTATAATTAATAATATTATATGTAAATGTAATAGAAAACGAGCATGAAAAACATTGGTTTATTTTGTAAAATGCACCATTTATCTTGTATTTATTGGCATTTAATTGGAAATTAATATTATTCACCGCGATAGAAATAATTGAACTTTGTTATAAGATTAAAGCGACGCGTCAACAATTTCATGGAAAATATGAAATTTAATTATGGATGAAAATAATTGACATGTTGACACTTTCTTTGGAAGAACTATCCATTAACATTGAGCACAGGATATATAATTACGTTGGATAATACAAAGCTTGTGTTACATATTTATTATTATTGTTGCATACACTTGCAGTACGCATTATTTAGGAAATTTAATTCTTACCTGATCGTATAGAGTTTTTAATTTATTTCGAAGAGCACGTGAATGTAATATTTCTCTGCAGTAGAATATAAATAAAAAAATAATATAAAAATTTTAATATTATAAACTTGAATGTGGTTTCACGGAAAGTAAGTTAAATTGAGAAATAGATTTTCACATTTTCATTGCCCATTTTATTTTTATTTTTATGGTTATCTATTTTCCGATTATCTCCATAAAAATCTAAAAAAAAAAAAAAAAAAAAAAAAAATATATATATCATTCCGCGAAACGCAATTGTTTTTATTTCATTAACAATACAAGTTTCTAATCGCTTCTGTAAAATCTTGTAATAGCAATAAGAAAAGTCGTAATAATAATGATAATGATAATAATAACGACAACAACAACAACAACAACAACAATAATAATAATATTCTTTTTGAGGCTTAATGTCAATGTATAACCATAATAACATAGAGCCGAATTTGTTATACCTAAATAAGTAGTGGTATAAGCGATCGTTACGTTCGATCTATTGTTTCTAACTTTGTTATCGGATACCTTTCTTGTATTTCATAGAAAAACAATAAACGAAAAATCTCGCAGTCTTGCTTATACGTCCGAAGAATATTGATAAGTCTGAGGACGCCACATTCCTTCGAGATCTAATGTCGCAAGAACTTTGTTTACAAGAGTGTTGGATTTCGCGTTAGCGTTAGTCTTCGTGATTCGTCTGTTCTTCGTATTAGCGCGTAAAGTTGGCCCGTCCGCCGGATAACGAACGTCCTCAGATCGATCGGCCAACCTCCTTTTATCTCGCAAGTGCCAACTCTGCTTCGGCAAACATATTAAAAGAAAAAAAAAAACAGAAACTCTTTTCTACGTAGACCAATTTATTCTTGTTAATACTCCATTACGATCGACGTAAATTCTTCGTTAAACTGCTCGTGTCCTCAAAGCTCTCAGTCGAAAAGCGATCGCCGGCCAATTAAATGTTTACATAGAAAATTCCTAATACCACTACTATATAGCCTTTTGAAAAACAAACTTATATATACTTATATTAAGTCACCTAATTAACGGGTAAGGCACATAAAGCAATATCTTCACATTGTTAAAACAGACTAGACGTCGTAAGCCAACTGTCATTTTAGCTCTTATAACCTTTTTAATATGCTAAACTAATATAAAAATTTTTAATTTCATTTCTTATACGTAGCTCGACTATATTTCTTTTAATGTTTCTACTATTATTTTAAGTTGCATGGAGTACTTTATCGTATGTAAACTAAATTTGTAATTAGCTATTTGTCGTAGAGGTTAAGTGAACATAACATTTTTATATCGTATCTTTAATCATTGAATATTACCGAATTGAATTAATTACTTAAATGATTATTATTGCAGCCTAATCTACATGAAAATAAAATTTAATCGGATACTCGATTTCATTCAAAGACAAACGTTCAATAAATAATTATAACATTAATAGCATATGATTCCCGTCACGTGTAGATCGTTATATCAATTACATTCAATAAATCTCAATACAATTTAATAGTTACAGATTATTATCTTTTTTTTTTATATCGTGCATCAATAGTTCTATTGAATAACGTTATATGATTAAAATAAAAATTACGTATACATTTAAAATAGGGTTAGAGGGAGAAATTATTAGATTTTACAATAATAATAATTCAATTTAAGTAAAATGTAAATATAATAAATAAATTCAAAAGGATTTGTAGGCATTGCAGTGTATATTTCTATTACGAATGATCTAGTTTTTCATTAATCGTAATATTTATGATTTCAAGTAGCGGTAAACTTTCGTTCTTAAATATAATATAGTATTTTTCAATTCTATAAGACATTTTATTACTATTATTTTAGAGATTTATTCCCCTATGTGCTGACTCGAAAAAACGCATGCACGCCTAGTAGCGATAATTATTATTAAGACCTAATTACTCCCGTACGCACATCGTAGAGGTAACCTTCGTCCCCCGAGGTGGAGGACTCTCGGACGACGAAAAACAGTATATTATAAGACGTTCACAGCTGGGGCGCATTTTTAATAAATACAAAAGAAAAACTGCGTCCGCGTTTCTCTTGGCTCTCCTATCCCCACTCCCTCGCCCCCTCGCAACCACTCCTTTTAAGTTATTAATTTTATTTTTAATATTTCAACTAAAAAAATTTACATACATCCTATTATTATTATTATTTACAAAATTACATCCTGGACTTAATTTTTGTTTAATGAATTGCAGTAGATAAATTTTTGTAAACTAATTAAATATAATACCTGTCGACTTCGATGCTTTAATTAAATTTAATAAAGTAAGTTTAATTGAAGATCCTTCCATTATTATTTTTTTACAATTACATTTTAGTATCGTTTTAGAAGA
Source organism: Ceratosolen fusciceps (assembly GCA_018883505.1). Lineage (NCBI taxonomy): Eukaryota > Metazoa > Arthropoda > Insecta > Hymenoptera > Agaonidae > Ceratosolen > Ceratosolen fusciceps. Next base: position 1,260,516 of record RCIC01000011.1, read on the forward strand.
AATAGAGAAAAAAGTAGTTTCATTAGTGTCTCCGATATATAGAGTAATAAAAAAGCTTCTATACATCTTATAGATTTCTTTCTTCATTTAATCATCATTTCTAGAAAAAGAATACAAACAATAATGTTTCCTCGCTTACAAACATAATTGATTATTGTTTATCTGTCGATTCGAGCCCACGTGGTAAATAATATTACAATTATTTTATAGATAAATAAAATTAAGTAAATATTCTGTCTGTACTAATGTAACTTATAAATAGAATTATTTTTAGGATAAATTTTATCGAATTACTAACGTCTGAACTACGTAGATCTCTACCCGTTATATTCATTATGATATCGATCAATACGTTTTCTTTACTTAATTTATAATACGATTTTTTTTTATTAACATTAACAGATTTTCTACAGAGACTGTAATTATGAAGTACGTAAGTGTATACGTTCTAGATCTTATTACTGAAATTAATGATAACACGTCTAAAAAAATTATGTCGTACCATTAATGCAGAATTTTATTGTGAAATTATTTTCGTTTTCTGTAAAAATTATGATTTTTGGAACGAGGAAGAAAGGCATTCGTTGTAAAAATTTTTATTTATAAAGAACATTTAAGGAATGTCGCTAACGAAATTATAATTATAGAATATATAATAATTGTAATAGAATGTTAGAATATTTACTTAAATAACTTTCGTTGGTGAGCGAGCGATTGCGTTTGGTAATGCAATTTTATTATGCAAGAGCAATAAACTAAAGATTTCAAAATTTTTAAGACTCTTATTTGTCAAGAAATGTTAAAGACAATAAGAGATCAGTTTTGATAATAATAATTAATAATAATAATTTTTAAAAGTAAGACATCGTTATTGACTAGCAATAACGAGTAAAGTATATAAGGTACGATGTGATGTAAGAGTTGTGTGTGCATCGATTGTATCGACGAATCGATTCGTAAAAGTGCGTTGTCCTCCGGTAGTCGCGTTCCGGCAGACGAGCGTTTGCGTACTCATTGTTGTAGAGTTAGGTTCATCAGCCGCGGAAGAATAAAATTTGCGGACATTTGTAAATTCCAATCCCGACTGGATCTCCCGACCAGGAGTGGACTCGTAAAAATGACGCGGCAGTTCTCCTTGGTAGTTATTGGGGCTATTGGGGCTATTGGGGCTATTGGGGTTACTGGGGTTGTTGTAATCCTGCAGAGCTCAGGTGCAAAGTCCGCTTTTTTGCTTTGCCCCGTCCTCTAGAGAGGTAAATCAATGAGAACGATGCCAAGATACGGCTTATTGTTTTTCAGAACTGCCTCCTCCGGCTCGGCCGATGTAGATTTTTTTTACCTATATTGTTGCCACTCCTTCGAAATATCATTCACGACAATATTATTATGTGCTTCTTCCATTGGGTACAATACTTACAATACATACAACATTTTTATATTATTCGAAAAAATACTCGTTTGCGTGTGAGAAAAATGTAGAAGATAATTGGGCTTAGAAGAGCATATTTACAACAATATTTATACAATAACTTAAAACGACGTTCGAGTAAAAATTTTTATAAAATAATAATATTTATCGATTTTTCAAGTCCTTTGGTAATTCTGTAATAGTAAGTCCTTTCTTATATAAAAATGCATATTGATATATTATATACGTCTTAAAACTTTTATCCCGGAAGCTTTCTTCTGTATAAATGATAATATCCGAGCCATTTCTTGTTTCTATTTTAATATTTAAAATAAAATAGTTTTATAGTAGATATTACAAAACTTATACGAAAAACTTAGTGCTTCGTTTAATATCATCATAACTTAATGACCTAATATTTTCAATAGTAATAATACCTTAGCGATAAATAATATAATTTAATTTTATACTCGATTATCCAAACGGAAGTTAATATAAATATATATACACACGTATATATGCACCTTAAATATTTTTTTATGTAATGCATGAACAGATTGTTAAAAAAAAAAAAAAAAAAAAAGAAAAGTAATACAGATTCTCGTATATTAGAGTAATATTTCACGACTTGTCAAATTTAAGCCGCAGCGCAGTCATTGAAGGTTTTATTTATCTAGCTTCATAAAGCTAATATAGAAAGTCATAGAAAATAATTTATAGATAAAGCTTAAATAGGTTTTAAATTTATATTTAAAATAGTTTCGTTTAAATGTTTAACATTACTCAAGGGCTTATCTGAATTAGCCATTTTACAATATAATTTTATTACTCGGATTATTAATAATATGAATCCTTGGAATCTTTCTGACGATTGTTAGTAGAAAATATTTTTATAATATGGAAAGTCATTTATTACATTATTAATTATGCAAGAATTTTTTTCAACTTCTTTTGATTTATATCCCTCACTCATTATTGCATCATTTTTTATGCTAAATATAAAACTAGAAGTGCACTGTAATTAAACGTTTTAAAGCATTTTAAACAACGATAGGCCATGGGAATGAGAAAACATTTTACGATTGAATAACAGTTTCACAATTTGTTTAAATGTTTAATTTACATGAAATTTATTATTTCAAATGTTATTTATTTAAGATCCTTACAACTTTCGAAATTATTTTTATCTGTAATTATAAAAAATTTAGTTTATGTATATTTTCATCATTTTAATTTGATATTGATTAATTTCATTTGTAGAAATAAGAAGTTTTTTAACATTGTGCTTACGTAGTTGATAATACGTAGTTTATTAATCCATAGACTTACTATACGTATATGCAGTACATGTGATTACGATGAATGTTCCTAGAACAAGTAAATCTAATATTTGAAATTATTATTTGAAATAATTAACGAGATTTATTCGTACGTATAAAATTGGAAAATTAATTTTATTAGCTGCATTTGCATAATACTTAAAGGAATTTTGTTTTAAGCTGTTTTTTTTTTAATGTGATAGTCGCACGATTCGTAATAAAAACGTTTGAGGATTTTCTACCGGATGAAGAATAATCGATGGAATAAGGGTTTAGAGGATAAGGGAGTAAAGTAAGTAAGTATGTATTACAATCTATCTATTTTTCATTTCAGACTGGCCTACTGAACTAGTTTAATACATCTTTCATAAATACAGACATTCCCTTACATAATATAAAGATAAGTACCGAAGCTTTGTTTTTACAGTCACATGTGTGTGTGTGTGTGTGTGTGTATGTAATGTACATTAAACATAGGCATGTAAGCATTTCGCAGTGGTCCGAGCAAGAAGTGGCCTTCCCGTTATTTTCCAAATTTATCCTCCTTTCCATAGATAATAATTTAATACGAATAAAATGATCGTTAGTGTGAAATTCTATTTTTAGCTTCAATTAGAAATTGAATGGCTTTAAAAGTTAATTATACGCTGATAACTTTCGATTCATTGCGTCAAATACATTTGGAGTAATAATACGAATGACTACTCAGAATGGCAATTACATCTGCAATCATTGTAATTAGAGCATTCTCTCCAAAGTTGAATGCTTTCATCCTCCGTTCTTTTATAGTAGTCATTTTAATTATAATTTCATAGGCATAACAAAAAGTATTCATACATTCTATGAAAACTAATTCTTCGGCAAATCTTTATAAACGAATGCAACCGTACGCTTAGCATTTCTTTTTTTTTCTTTCTTTCTTTCTTTTTTTTTTTTTTTTTTTTTTTTTTTTTGAAACTGGCAATATACTAACACTTACTCAGCAAGTTCATACTCATTCGAATGTGGAATTTCAATTTTCCGTACGCTTTTAAAATACGTGCGTAGCATAGAGTCACCACGAGTCGCTGAGACGTGGCACCGAATGGAGAAAAACAAATGTTCGTCATATGAAATAATGTAAATGAAGTTCTATGTCAGCGAGTTGATAACACAATAGATTACATCATTTTTTTTTTTTTTTTAATACAATACCTATGATGGGAAGACGATTCAAAGAGATCGTCACCTCTTTCTTTTACCTCGACTCTTCTTTTATTAATTGTTGCATTTCATTTAGTCAGTCATATCAATAGTCAGTCATCGTAGTCTTCAAATGTATAATAATTTCATCGATTTTTATATAAAAATCAATATAAAATAGCTGGACAACGAAATTACTCATTCAATGGGGATATTAACTTTGATTCTGAATAAGAATTTTTTTCTATACAATATGTAACTCCTACAAAGTCAAAGCAAAATTGAAGCACGGAACATGAAAGGGAGGATAAATTTTACTTTTAAGAACGTTCAAGCGCTTGTGAGCGTTGAAGCTTTTTAAATGGTACTCGCATTTTCATAATTTTTTATAATTATGCAAAACTCATATCTTCAAATTAGCAGTATTAAATAATTTATAATTTATGCGTTAACGTACTTATCGTCCCGTACGATTTATAAATAATAAATCATCCTTTGACTTCGTGATCTTAGTATAAAATCATAATGCTATTATATCACTTTTCTTTAGAAAATGAGAAAAATATTATTCACATTAATTATCGTAAAAGCAATAATAATTTATTTAAATTGAAAAAGAAAATTTCCTTACCTTACAAAGGCTTCTACTTAAATATTACATAGAGAAGGTATTCATTTGAAAACTGTGAAATCGTAGAATATTGTATATTTTCATGCAATTTAATAAATAAATGTTAAATTCTCTATTTGAATTCTGCGTTTTACATCTAATAAAAATGAATGAAAGGATAAATGCTTTTTTAAGCCTTAAACACGTTTTTTAAAATTATTTTCATTTTAAAACTGGACGAAATACCAATACAAATAAAGATGTTACTAAATTAATTCGTTTTTATTATTTAATATAACAACTGCGTCAACGAAATATCAGGAACAAGAAATTTTTAATAGAATATTTTATATTTTCAATTCAGATATTTTTGTTAGATATTGTTCAATGCAAATAAATTTGTTGGAATTTTTTCATTTCCAGTATGGATGAGCATGTTCTAGAACATACAAAAGTACTTTCACGACGACAACAAGTCGAAAACAAAGTTTTCGTAATACATTCTAATACTATTATTTAACGTAAACCAATGAATATAAATTCAAAGTATATTATTAATTTTTAGTTTTCTCATAAAAGAATTTGTAAAATATTATGATAAATAAAGCCTTTATCGTACGTAAGATAATTTATAAAACGTAAATTAAATATTTTCTAGAATGTAAAGATATAATGATATATAAAGATATAATTTTATATAATGTATAATGTATTTATAAATGAGACGACAATGAATTTTGTGAAGATTATTAATTCAGAAATTATTTCTTATATTTGATTAATAAAACTAAACTACTAGTTGATTGTTTAATAAACGAGAATTTGTAAATTAGTTAAAGTTCAACTTATTACATTGTATTTTTTTGTATTGATTCGAATATTTACAATCCAACGGAAATAAAACTTTTAGTTTCTATTCATTTAAAATTAAACGAATTTATTTTTCTTTTATTTATATCCTTTGTACGACTTGTCAAACTCTCGGCAATAACCAGAAAATCTTAGCACAAATATTTTGCGAGTAAAAAGTTACTTTTTTTTTGAAATTACTTGTATTATATTTATTCAATTTAATTTATAGAATTTTATTTTCTTAGGAAAAGTTATTGATTTAAACTGATACGCTGTATAAATTCTTATGTGCGTAATTCTGTGAATTATTAAAGCACATTGATTTTATTTTATAATATAATAATATTTATTTATAGCTTATTATGTATTGTAATATATAGATATATAATATATAATATAGGATAATTAATATGCAGTTATGCAGCACGAAATTAATAATCGGATAATATATTCATTCATAATTATGGTGATTTTATACCTTATTGTATATGTAATAATGTTTTTCTTCTCATGAAATTCTTGGCACTTAAAGTATCGACGCCAGTCAATATTCTTTTTCTTTCCTTAAAAAAAAAAAAAAAAACTTGCAAGCTCCTTGGTGTTTTAAAAACGCTAAGAAAATTTATAAATAATTTCAAATTATATTTACAAAACATATTTTTATTTTTTTATACCTATTACTCATTCGTGTAGACATATTTCGATACGATAATTAATATTGAAGCGCATAAAGTCGATTTAATATGAAATAAATGTAGATAAATTTGAAGCTTTCTTTTCAATATTCAGTTTCGTAAGATTTTTGAATATTTTTTTTAAACTTGTACTTCTTCTACTTCTTCTTCTTCTTCTTCTTCTTCTTCTTCTTCTTCTTAATAAAAGTTTTTGTTTTATTAAAATAATTATTTAAGGATTCTTTGACATCTTACGACTACGTACCAAATAAAGTAAAGATTTTCTTTTTAAGATGCCAGGGCCAAAAGTAAATTTAATTTAGTAAGAAAGAAATAGAGATAGAAGCAGTAATGTATGATATCGAATGAGAAAGGACTTGACTACAAATTGATGGCAGGAGAACTACTATAGATCAATGGATTGTATGAAACTCCGGGAATCTCGTAAATTTTATTCATCAATTATTCTTAAGCTCAATTTGTATTACATTTTAAAGAATTTTCCTTAAAACCAAATTATTCTTTTCAAATTGTTATTTAGGTATATTGGAATTGAATCTTTTTTTAAATACACACATTCGCACACATACATGTATGCATATAAAAGTTCATAAAAGATATAACATTGTAGATATTGGGAACAAATTAAATTTTTTCGCACCAAACTTTAATGTAGTAAACTAATTACTTTCATGCAATGCAGTTTTAAATAATATATATTATTCAATAATGATTGCTATTATATAACAGTCAAAAAGTGTAGTAACAACCATTGCATAAGAATCGCATCAAAGTAGTGATAATATAATTAATTATATACGTAATTTACCTTAATAATTTTATTTTAAAAACAAAGTTCAATCTAATCTATATATTTTTTTAAATATGATTGTTTAATACCTAATTGTTGATTAAATTATTATACTTAGTAAATAATTAGATTATATAGTTGAATTACTCTATATTAGGTTATAATATAGTATATACATGCGAATATAATTTATGTAGATAAATCTACGTATAAATTATAAACTCTACTGAAATTTATTGAAGTTAATTGAAGTAAGATAATTCATTTTACTTATTTGTCCTAATAATTTCATTTGCAATTGGTAATTAGTAATGAGAATTTAGAATTCCATGTTCTCGATTTCCTTAAACTTGGCATTACTTTTGTGATTCCTAAAAAACAAGTAAACACGTATATAGATCATGCACTTTAGGGAATGGTATTTTTAATTAAAAATTATGATATTAGCCAGTACTGATTAGTTGAGAATAAAAATTACTTTTTGGTAAAATAGCTAAATTTCAATTATTTTTATGATAACGTAATATAACTTAGAACAATTTCGTCATTCATTTCATATATTTTATTTATATGAATCAAATGTATTTATTACTTTACAAATTAAAATTTTATTTTCAACGATTTTAGATTTTATCACATAGAAGTAATTGTTTATTGTAAAAAAGAATAATAATCATAAATATATTAAATGGAGAAAGAATTGTATGAGTAAATAAAAGTTCAAAAATTATTTATGAAATAAAATTTCTGTTAAAATGAAAATTCTTTTTTTGTAAATTATTTTGTCAATTTTATATTTAGTTCTATATTTTTCTAAGCCAAATAAAATATAATAAAGTTATATTTATAAAATTTTACTTGAATTTAAAAATAAAACTAAGCAAGTATGGAGTACGGACGATAGTTAAAATATAAAGGCCAGATGATAAATTTTATTATTTGAAATAAATTATAAAGGTATTACGAGAACTGTCCCTGAAAAACATTTTTTAAAAAATATATTAGGTGTAGCAACATTCTTAAATAAGATTATTTACATTTTTTCAATTTAGACCACGTATATTTTTTACAAAATAATAGAATATAATAAATACAGTAAATTTATAAATTTTAATAAATATAATTCATTTATATTAAGAGACTCATTTTGTATCTCATTTTGGCTTCAATAAAAATGAGCATAAATAACCGGATAAGAATAAACTACTTATTTCATGATTGTAAATCAGTTTTATCTCTGTAGCAAATATTTTCTAACGATTTTTAAAGGAATATTCCATTTTTCTAAACAAGAAATCTTACATGACTATAAATTTAGCTTCTAATAGCCTTTGAAGTAAACATTGAATTTACTTGAGTTGCAATTCAAATTTATCATTTATATACAAATAAATATAATTTATATTTTTTAAAAATATGCCCATTAATTTGATAAAGGGTATGAGAATTCTTATATTCGTTATTTATCTAATTTACCAAACAGAATGGATAAACATTAAATTGCCAATTGTTATTTATTTCATACATCCATAAGTCTATCGATATTTTTGCATTTATCAATTGCATTTATTGAGTCATAATAATATGTCGATCGATTTCCATTTAACTTTTTGTTCAGTCAAGAAAGTATTCAGATCTAGTTTTAAAACAACAATTATACAATTATATTTACGTATAAGTAAATGTGCACATGATGATTTGGCATTAAATGTATTGAATTTGTTTACTTAATTAAGTTAGTGTATAATTTAAAATGAGAAATAAAGCAAATAATGGGAGTTAAGGTGTTAAAATAACAATAAGGTATGCGTGACAGTGTATAATAACTGGTTGATTCTTTTAAAAAGAATTAAATAATTGATATAATAATTAGTTTTCTATTGTGGCTCATGTAAAAATTTACTCGGTAATATGAGCCGCATCCTTTGTTTGTTCATTTAAGGCATTAAAGGGCGAAACAATCCCAAATCACAAAAAATTTGTTTTCCATTATTACCATTCAATTATTGCAAATTTATAATAAATGTGTATTTGAGAAAACCTACAACGTACATGCATGAGTATTATAAAAATATTATTAAAATAATAATATTATTATTATTTATTAGTATTTATTAGAGTATTTATTAGAATAATGAAAATCCTTTTTAATCGGATAATTTTTATTCTAGTATTTATTAAAAAAATATTTCATATTCAAACTCGTATATTTATTTGCGTATCTAAATTGATTTTATTTCAATATCTTAGTATTTAATTGTTCGCCATAAAAGCATAAAAAACAATGCCATAAATAATTACAAACCATATAATAATTAATTGAATTTAATGTATTCACAGTTAAAATGTACTTGACGAAATTTATATACACTAATTGATTTGCAGAATACGCGATGTCTTTCTTCAAGTAATTATCCTTAAAATAATTATATCCCACTTAGTATGCAATCAAATAAATAAGATACGGCAGTTATAAATATAATTTTCAAAATAAATGAGAAAATACACCAACAATATAAAAGAGATTTGTAATTATAATGAACATAATGGTAAAAGAATAGATTAAAAGCCAATTACTTATGTGCTCATTGTATATTATTATAGTAATATAAATTAAGTGTAAAATACTCAGTTCCAACAAAGATAATAAATTATATTGTAAAATAACATTACATAACTTACCATAAGACTAGAAGATCTTAAATCAATTGATTGATTTATTAGAAATAAAATGATCTTTTATTCTTAATTATAAATATACTTACACTTAATTTAATAGTCCAACAAATATGTTGTTGAAAATATAAACTGTACCATTGAATATAATTACACGTTTTCCTCTTTTTTTTTCTTTTAACGTAGCATTTATTTTTAGGAAACTTTTTTATTTAAAAAAAAATACATGTATTTTATTACTTTTACAGTTAAAAAATTCAGCATATTCTCAGTAAATAAAAAAAAATAAAAATAATCTAAATTGTATAGATTTTTTCATAGTTTTAAACAAACAGATACTTTTTTTTTATTTAACTGAGATGCCTTTTACATTCAAAATATTTAAATAACAATAGAATATTATGAATTACAGGATTTTAAAAATATTTCTTATAATAATGATATTGCAGAATTTCTTTAAAAGTTATAAATAATATATGTAATATTCATGAGGTATCTAATTAATAACTAAAGTAGTATTTTAAATTATTTAAAAGCAGATGGCATCGGTTATTCGATAAAACTGCAAGTGAAATCTTTTAGAAGACTTTTACCATATATTATGTACTTGGAAAGTTTAGTACCTCTAATATAAAGAATGAAAATCAAACTTCTAATATCGTAAATCAACAAACGTAAAGAAATGGAAACTAGTGAGCATAAATTTCATAGTAGTTGAGTTATAGCTGCTGTTCACGTGCTCGAATCAAATGCAAACTCGAAAAGCAACGTTCCGAGTATACGTTATATCAAAAGTAGTTTATACCTACGAAATGTAACGAAATATTGACTTCCAAATTCAAAAAATTGATTTTTATGAAGTAACTTAAATATTCTTTTTCTAATTGAATTATATATTTTATTGATTATATACTACGTTATATTTAAAAATATTAAATTGATTAAATATTACATATTAAATAATAAATATCTAGCTCGAGATTTTTTCAGATTAAACATAATAAACGTTAATTGATTGCCTTTAAATAATGCGGCTCGGTACGCGTTAAATTAATAAGTTGTGCATTTACTTCGATAAAAATGAAAAATTTTTAACAAAAGCTTGTATTTACAATTTATTATTACGTAAGAAAGTGCCTCGCTTAGACGAAGTTTATTTGGGAACGAATTTCCCGTTGGTTTTTAAAAATATTCACGGGGAAGGGGAACTTGTAAATAGCATATTGTTATTTCGTACAGCACTAATCACATATGAAAAGAGTTAATTTCAATTATGACAAGTAATGGATATCGATTACTATAATGCAAAAACAGATTTTATTTTAGTAATTGCTATCGATGAAATATAGTATAAACATAGAATTATTTATTATTTTGGCTTACATGCACCTCAAGCATATGAGAGTCATTTCGAGATAATGAGTTTAGAATATGAATATTATTATAAAGGGGTATAGGAATATAATATTATTATAAGGATAGATTACTATAGTTTCGTTCAACACTGGCGAGATGTTATACGATTAGAGAGTTCTTTCTCTTGTGTGATTTTCATTACACGTTAGCCGTACTAAAATCTATTTGACGCGATTTAGCTGAAATCCAACTACGTTGTTTTTCATACTCCAATTACTGACTTACTTTCTAAATTAAGTTCTAGAGATCGGATGTCCATGATTCTCCTTAATTATTTACTACGGTTCTATTGCTTTATAATTGTATTTCTTAAAACCACTCATTCTATACATAGTAGTTCTAATAATTTTTAAGTAATCGTAATAATATTTCATCGGATGTATGATAAGTAGATTCCGTTTATTTTACTATGTTGGAGAGTGTGTGCGCGCGCGCGCGCGTGTGTGTGTGTGTGAGAGAGAGAGAGAGAGAGAGAGAGAGAGTAGATAGTTCATTTCATAATTCTATGTAAATTTTCTTCGGGAAATTATACAAATTTCATTTTAAACTTAAATTAAATTTTTCTAATTCTATTGTATAATATAGAAAGTCTATGTAAAAATTTGAAAGATATTAACATTATATTTACAATATTAAAATACTTGTTATTTTTCTTATAATTATGCATGATTAAAACGAAATTATTATTTAACAAAATCCAATAATCTTTTACTTTTTTAAAAATAGGTCGTTACACTAATTATTGGTTACAGAATAGAAGCTAATAAAAAAATAAATGGTAATTAGATAAATGCATTGCGTTTGATAAAGAGAAGCAAGAACATCGATGTCGATGAATCGAGGAAGTAATTTTCTAGTAAAACTTTAACTTACCAATCGCTCCGTTAACTGGAAAATGAATTTCAAAGGAATTACAAGATAAAGAGAAATTATAGATGACATACATTGTTTAGAATTTCTAACGTGTTATTATTTTATTTTTCACATACGACACTTCAGATTAACATTTTACTTTCGATCACGAGGATTCAACTCCGTCGATCTACTTGATTACCTGGAGTCACTTTAAAATTAAATTATATTATTAAATTAAATTCAAAAAATTATAAATACGTATTGTTTTTATGGAAAATATGCATAATAAAGTGAAATATACAATTTATTTCTTTGAATTCCAGATTTAAATTTCCTCACGTATTATATATATATATATAATACGTGAGGAAATTTATATATATATATATATAAATATTTTTATGATTAGCACTAAGCTGTATGTAGGAAAAGTATTATATATAATATCAATTATGTTTCAATGTTACATTCAAGTTTTATAATAGAATAATTCAATTTTCAAATATTTTTTTTGTAATATAATTTCAAATTCAAAATAATGTTGTCAAAAGTTTTTAAAAATTGTAAAGTAAATAGATTATTATTCTATTTATCCATTGAATATAAAATAAAGTGTAATTTTGTTATTTAAAAATTTTTTTTTTCTGACTTGTTTCAGAAAAAATGAATGAATGGAAACATTTACTTTAAACTAAAAATTTGATGTATTGAAGTTTTATGAAAAATGTTTTTCTACCAAAGAAACGATGTAGTGATAAATTAAAATTTTAGACTTTTCATATATTCAAAAAATCTTTATGCACGAAGATTAAAAATATTTAAAACCGAAGCATGATGGATGATTGTGTGTGTAGAAATTCAAAATTTCGAAAATTTATTTTCCATCAACATTTGTAGCAAATAATATTTTTAATAACGCAATAACAATATTTAAAATCATAAGCAGTTGTATTGACATCCGATGTCGTGAGATATCATGCTTTTATTGTCTTTGCTTTGCTAGTTGATTTTCTGTGTGCACATCTGCATACGTATACACATGTACCTTTAAATAAAGTGTATAAAATCACATAATACTCCATGCACATTATGTGTAGGCGATGTTTTCATTATACTCACCTTGGTATTATTAAATTTTCTCATTTTTTACGGCCCAATGATTATTTTTTCATATTTCTTTTAGAGATATCAGTTTTAGTAGGATATAAGATACTTTAATTTCGTAATATTTTTAATATGGCAATCTGCTGCTATTAATAAAACTTGGAACATGTTTGAATATTGTGTTACATTCTTTCTTATTAAAAAACGTAGAAACATATATATATCAAATATGAATAAAACAATGTGTACACGAAACAAAATTATTTAAAAAATAGTTATAAAATTATTACATTATTGTCAAAATACTTTAATATAAATCTTATAATAATTCTTAATTTTTCTATTTCTCTTTAAAACTAAAAAGAAAAAAAAAACAAAAATAAGAGAAATGTATTTTCATATGAATCAAGCTTCGTATTTCTCCGTTTAGAGATTAACAATTAATTTCAATTAAAATTCTGACCTCATAGCTTTTAAATATATAAACGCATGTAGGCATTTTATTGACAGCGACGAATCGCTACTAAAGTAATTATTTTAACAGAACACATTTAATGAAATTTAATGAATTCTCAAGAAAGTGATTCAAATATTATTTTTTTTTTTTTTTTTAAATGGGTTCGAATTATGAATTCTATAAAAATTATATTAGAAAAGAATTTATGAATTCTAATGTATTAAAAAAATTAATTATTTTTAAAATTTTCCTATCGGATTTAAATTAAATTATTTTAAATACTAAAAATATCATTTCAAATTTGAAAATCGTATTTATATTTCGTTTACACTTAAGTTCTTGATCTTCTAGTATAAAGATAATAAAGTAAAATTAGAAATATACATTATAATCGATTAAACAACTTATTTATGTAGATAAATTTATTGCACGAGTACAGGAATTTCGATTAAACAGTGCATAATTATATTTTTTTCTTGTTGCAATCAGTATATTGCAGATACTGCAGAGCTGAATTTAAAAATAAATATCTGCAACATATTATCTGCAAATAGTTAACGATATACAAAATACCAATGAAAAATAAACTTAAATCCTTCAATTTTATAACGCGTTGGCTAATTTATTAAGATGAACAATAATAATTAATGATTTAATATAAAATATTAAATGTCATGAAATGATCTTGATATATATATTATAATAACGTCGACGAATTATTTTATAATACTATTAAAGGAAAGGAAATGTACGCGAATAGCCATTGAATTTTATATAGCGAGGCGCGTAGATCATCTCTACGCTCCCTGAATCGTTAAATTGTTAGACGAATAGCTTACGATATCTATCCGCAGTTTTGTTTGCTTGGATGGCCTTTATGAACTTCTAACTTAATTTATAAATTTATGATAATTTACGTAAATGTATGTCTAAGTTTTCAAACAGCTTAAGAGTACCCATACGTATGACATTTAAAATATACAAATAAAAAATGGAACGAACATTCTTCTTCTTTTTGTTTTTTTATAAATAATAAAGCAATTGTCCTAAATATTTATCAGCAACAAACGCCATAATAATTGTTGTGGATATATGTAATGCCTGATAAATATTTCTTATAAGAGGCAGAATTTAATTTAAATTTACCAGGTCATACTATTCAATGTATTGATTAATTATTGAAAAATTAATTCCATAAAAATCAACTTATCCATAATCATCAAGACGTACTTTTTTAATAATATCAAAACTGCTTATATGGCACGAAAATTCACTGAAAATACAGAATATAAAATGACATTAGAAGTACTTATGCAGCCATGGAGGCTATAATTTTTCAACGAGAAACTATATTTTTTTTTGTTTAATTTATGCCTTTACCTTATTCGCCTTTTTTTTTAGGAATATACTCGAGTCTATATACAAAGTAAATTTTAATAAATGTAATAAATCATTCATTTTCTTATAGGGAAATATATATTTTCGCGCATACGCTTATACGCGAGCAAAGTCTACAACTTATAAAAACCCCATAAACATTATATTGCTTCGAAGTGGTAGAGATACGAATATGAAAACTGCTTATCCTTGTCTGCCGTGTCGATCTACATTTATTTCCCTTTCCTTTTTTATGAATTACAACTGATTTTTCTTGCTCTCGTCATTTCTATTCTAGAAAGTGAATATCCCAGTGAATATAGGTAAAATTGTAAAGATTTTAATGATTCCTTTTTCCACGTCATAATGGTATGCATTTCTTTTGTCAGACACGAAATTGCAACTATTCTTCTAGATGTAGGTTAAAGTATGAATTCTGTCATACGATTTGAAATAGAAATGTAAAAGCTCAAACACCAAATTCTAATAGAGTCCTGTATATGTGGGTGTGTACACATATATACCGAAGGAATATTTCACCTTAACTTTAACAGCTAAGCCAGCTTCTTTTTTTTCTTTTCTTTTTTTTTTTTCTTTCTTTTCTTCTTAAATTATAATAGTTTTTAGTTTATTAAATCTTTCATCGTTATATATATATATAATTAATTTGCATGCAAACCTATAATCTTTTAAGCCTTTAAAATTGTACGAGCAAAGTAATTACAGCTATAGAAAAATATTAATCTTAATAGTTGGCCATTTCATTGAACTTGAGGAGAATCGATTCATATTACGCTTAAGTAAGACAAATTTCTTAGCAGTTTAAAAAAGCTTTAGAGCACTTTTTATAAATTCACAAAGAACTACACAGATCGCGTGCGCCCTTGCTTTTTTGCTCTTTACTAGTAGTGCGGATTCGCTCTATATGTGCACACATTGGAATCGCATAGCGTGACATAAAACTATGTAAAAATCATGTGAACAATATTCATAAGGCAAAAGAATTACACGCCCGGCACGAGCCAGTGTAAGTCCATTACATTTTCCCTACGTTATTTTGTACTCACAAAAATTGGGATTAAGAAATTTATCGCGAATCAAATTATTTCAGATATTATTATTATGCATGCCGAAACTGCTCCGTTTTATAGCCATGCTTGCGGTCGTAGATAAATTTTATAAATTTATTCTTTATTCTTAGATTATGTATTCTTCGAATAAATTTAGTATATTTAATGTTCAGTCCGTTTTAATATCTTTTAAATGGAAAGCGTTATTATCTGAACTTTTTTTTATAAGAATTAATACTACTTTTTACATCTGCATGCTCTCATTATCACAATATTTGCTTATTATTTAAAAAATAAATAAAGAATAAATAAAGGAATTTGAACCAAATTTAAGTTTAGTTCTTAAACCATTTATTAACTGTATGAAGTTGAACGTGAAATTTACATAATCGTAAGTTAATAATATTGTTTAAACATTTTTTTTGTTGTATATCAGTTGCTTTTATTATGTTGGGCAAAATAAGCGAAACATTGAAATATGAAAACTAGTATTATTAAATCATACAACAATATTTATGATAATAATAAGATTGTACGAGATAAATATTTATTGAATATTCAATACATTCAAGTATAAAAAGTTTAATATATTATATAAATTTAATATATTATAATTGATAATTTATAATAATTTGCATAAAAGAAAATGTTGGATTTAATACGTATTATAATTTCTATTAAGTAAAAACATAAATGGTATACTAGAGTTAAGTAAAGCAAAAATATATATTTATCCTCGTAGTTGAATCATTACTCAAAAATAGATCTTACAATCTGGTATGATTTTTTATAATAGTAAATTATTATTACATATTAATACTTTAATCAATAAGTAAATATGAATATACTTATTGAAATTAATAAATATTACCGAAAATTTTGAAGGGCTAATGGCGAGTCTATTTTATGTAATTTGACTTTTCACAATTAAACAAACAAAAAGAAGGGAATGAAAAAAATGGTTCAAAAAGGCACAAAAACTTTCTCGGTATATAATTGAGCTTATATACAAGGTTGTTAAGTTCGTTTTTTTTTTGCCTCCGTATTTATCATTATTTTGAATGGGCTAAAATTAAAGGCGATACAGAAAAAGTTAAAGCAGAAAAACAAAGTTCGCACGATAATTATTTCTTAGTGTGCCGTGGACAATCGGCTCGGCCAGAAAACGAACTAAAATTCAATATTCGACAATGGTTCTTTGTAGAATAAGTAGAATAGAATAGAAAGAAAAAAAAAGAGAAAATAATGCAAGTGTATGGAACTTTTAATTGGAATAAAAGTTGTAAAGGAAAATAAGGATCATTCGGCTAATCTACTTATATTTTGATTTGCCTAGCCGAGCAAAGCGTTTAATTCCCTCGTCTCCGGGAATCTGACTAATCTGCCAAATATCGAGCCACAATCCTTCAATCTACTCCAATAATCCTAATCCATATATCTAAGAATTAGATCGAAGGGACGTTATGGGTCGGAGGCGCTAACGGCTTCATGACTCGATGTTTTATATTGCAGCGAGCATTCGATCAGTACGCGAGTCGAGCGAAGAGGCCACCTGGTGCACTGGAAGAGCGACGAGGTCATAAGGCCCTTGTGACGACGGGAGGAGACGGCCGAGAGCACGTTGGTCGTCTCTTAAACGGACTCCTTTGACATTCAGCTCGCGCGACTATGGAAAATTTTTCGAGCTTTCACGAGCTTTCACCAGGTATACAGACACAACGCCCCCCCCGTCTCCCCCACCCCACCACATCCTTTCTCCCCGATATAAAAAACATATCTTCAAAACTTTTTTCTTTCGGGTAAATAATCCGAGAGGCAGGCGATACGTGGCCCGAATCGAAATTCAACCTATTCTAGAAAACTGTCTTCCTTACCTTTCAATACCTACACGATTCCGCCTCATTAACGATAATGGCATTAATAATAATAACAATAATAATGCCCCACTGAATTGGCAGTCTGAAAAATATAAGTTTTTCCCTGCACCCCGTCCTCTACCACGAATATCATCTTACGGAAATTTCGATACAATTACTTTTTTATAAAATGTTTATATATATACACGACGACGACGTGAGTAACTGCGATATTATTAAAATAACCGCTTGAGTACTTAAGCTGTATTTCAGATAATACTGTTTACGTTGGAAAAAATAAAATCTACAACATCCAAAGCTTCAAAGAATAACAACATTGAGTAAATATTTAATTTTCTACTTTAAGTGCATCGATTCTTGAAAAAAGCAACGATTCGCGTAATTTTATTTACACCGAACTTATACATCTTTCGCTCTTTAAATTAATTTCTCTCCTCTTCCTCCACTCGCTCCTCCTCGACTCGTTTATACATAAAGTATTTAAATTAATTCATCTATTCGTTATATTAATAAACAAAAGGATTTCAGTATTTAATGTACTTGAATCAAAATCTGTCAAAAATATGTTGACGTGTATAAAACGAAAATTATGCAAATATTTATTCTTAACGGGAGCTTTAATTTCTTGATTTGATTTCAATTAAATAAATGTATACATAACTAATTATTTAAATGTATATTTGTATTAATTGTAATATTACGCCTAATAATAATAATAATACTAATATTGTGTTGAATACTTGAATAAAAACAACATCTCCTACTGTAGCTCCAATTAAGCTTTTATTAAAATACTTCAATAATGACGTAAGCTTTCAATTGAGCTTTGCGATTTCTTGAAATTCCTTTACGTATACGATGACGGAGCTTTTAAAATTATTGCCTAGTTAAGGCATGCCTTTGAAAATCCTCCTCTGGAAATATTGATTCTCTTTATATATATTTTAAATATATTACTGATACATCTTTTCCTGGCTTTCAAAATAACAAGTTACTATAGATTATCTATATTGTTAAAATCTAATTATTCATATAATCTGCACCTTAACAAATAAAAAAACATTTTTTTCTCAAATAGAACGGAAAACTTATAATTTTTGGCAAACTTTTATAGATATCTTTAAATTATTTATATTATTAAATTAATTATAATGAATTGTATATTTCTCTTATTACAGAAGTAAGTACGAGTCGATGGACCCTTTGTCACAGCAAAAAATCATTACTACTTTATTTTACATTTTATTAAACGTACATCCATAATATAATTTAAAATATTATTAAAACAATAGATTATTGATAATTTATGGACACGAAATTTACCTTAAAAATGTTTATTAGGAGCCTCAATAATCCTATACGAAGTATAAAATGTATAATTCTGTTGTTGATAAATATAAATTGTAAGAACGTCAACATTAGCACATTCGACACGATTTCATATAATGAGAAACGATTATTTATTTTTTAAAATACCTGAGATATTCAGATAAAACCAGAATAATATCAATATTGAGAATACATATTGTAAATAAATGAAAATAAAATCGAACGTATTTGTTTAACTAATACAAGATGTCAAGATGTATGCAGGAAAAAAACGAGATGTCTTGTATTATGTACTGGAATTTTGCCAATGTGGTGATTCAAAAGGACTCAAAGTAAGTCAAGCAGCTACTCGGTAGCTTTGATGCGGATCTCGTGATAAGACCTGGGCTTGCAATTTCGTTGCAAAGACGAAGCACAATGGGAAGTTGAACGTTACGAAAAAGAAAAAAAAAATACCGATGAACTATAGCTATTGAGGTCAACATAATCGGAAAATCCATGTATGTCTTGCCAATAGTCTTTGATAGTATGGTCTATTTAAGAGAGAATTAGTACTTGAGATGTAGGATTTTACGCTTGAAATTAAATTGCGAATAACGCTCAAATGAAAATCTTTATATTTGCTATTTACAATAGAGATTTATTTTTTAATCATCATTAATGAATGCGCGCCATTAACGTTGTTCCACTGAATGCGATCATTGTGATAAAGAGAATTATCAATAGAGTACGATACGTATCAGAAAATGATACTAAATAACAATTCAATGATAATAAATACGTTTTTAATTTTATTTTATACAATTAATGCGAGTAGGTAAAGTTTTAGAATGAATCTTAAACGATATTATTTATAAAATATTAAATTATTGTAAAATATTAAAAAAAGTAGGAGAATAATGTTTTATCTACGTGACCTCTAAGTAGTACAACGGAATTAAGAGATTTTATTATATTTTAAATATGATATATATATATATATAATATTATTGTAGTGAAATTTTATTACTTAAATTTGTTGCTCATCTATTTGTTTTAAAATGTTGCACTTTATGATGCCGAACCGAGTGAAGAATTTAAATTATGGGAATTTTATTTTTTATAAAAAACAATTTTTCTACAAAAACAATTACACTATCTTTATATCTATATTATATTATAAGAAAATCTTTATCATTATTCGTAAACTAATATGAAAAATACAAACAAAGAACAAAATATCTCCTGGTCGAAGCAATTTCGGATATTATGTTAATTTATTGATTAAAATCTATAGATATTCGATTACGTAAATTAGGTATATTAAAAATTCTACGATACATACATGAGCTAATTTAAGTAAGTGACTTAATATTAAAAAAGAAAAAAAAACGTTGATATAAATAAAATGTCATAAAAGTTTCATGAAGCATAGAACATTTGCAAAGGAATTAAGAAAATAATTTAAGAATTAAAAGAAAATTAAAAAAATTAAACAAAACTTAAAATTCAGAAGATAATATTCTTTTCATGTCAGATAATAACACTGAACACTGCAGAAATCATAAATAGGGTTAAATGAAGAAAAATAAAGTTTTTATCAAATATTTTATAACTTATTGCTAAAATTTTATTCAGAAAATAATATTTGTTTTATTTTAATTTAATAAAGATGAAAATTGTAAATGAATGAAATGACGATACATTTATACAGCAGTTAATTTTAAGTTAATTATTATTGAAATAAATGTAAAAAATTGATCAACGAGTAAAAAGAAAAATATAAAACAGATATGAATTGATTATTAAAAATTATTTGAAAACTCTCTCTGACAATGCCGGTCAGAGTAAATATTTTATATATATATTGTATTTGTAAAGTATATACATTTTATTTATTTCATTTGCAGTAAATTTTTAGGTAAGAGTTTTATTATGAGTCAAAGTTACGAAGTGAATATAATTCATGAAAATGCATAGCTTTATAATTTTTAAAATATCTCCTTTAGAAAATTTCAATACGAAAATTATTAGATTTTCATTGCTTTTTTTTTTACTTTTTATTAAAGTACGTTAATAATTTATTAAGTAATTAATGTCTTTTTACGAGTTTAAAAGCGTTCAAAAGTTTTACTGCATTGAAAGAGATAATATAATGTACTAATAATAAAATACATATGTAAAACCCTGAATGTTTATAGTCTAATATTAAAAAAAATTAAATATTATATTTTATTGATGGGAGATCAGGGTAAATAAATTTTAACGTTTTTCTTATAATATTTACAAATAATTAATTCCGAATAATTGAATTACAATGAATGCACAATATTTACTAATTTATTGGAAAACTATATATATTTAGATAATAGGCTATTTTTTTAATTCCTTACATTTCAAATTTTATAAATTTATTGGGCCGAAGGGCCTGAAGACATTATTTTTTCAGTTAAAATACTATATTTTAAATACACAAAACAATATGAATCGAATGAACATACGATACTAATGATACTTTTATTACTATATATCGTTGTCACGTAAAATTGATATTTATATTAGCTATAAAAAATTTTTACGTAAATTCAGCTTTTTGATTTTATAAATATTATAGAATATGCAATATATATATATATATAGTTATTTTAAAATTTTTAGAATAAATAAAAGTAATAATGTTAATAATAATAAATATAATTTTTGTAATGAAAGAAATAGTTAATAATAATAATAATAATAATAATAACAATGGACTTTTAAAAATGGCGTTCGTAAAACTGTATTGATTGATCAATAATTTTATATTATTTTAAGAGTCGAAAATATATTTTCTTAGTGCATAAAAACAATAATATTATCAACAATTCTAAATGTTCTATAATATATGACTATAGTTTTTGAATGGAATTGTTCGGGTAAGTTGAAATTTCTTTTAAATTTATGGCTAAATCAACTTTAGTACAAGGGATAATGAGTCATAATATTTACGAATAATACCAATATGCCTTCTTTGTTCTACAGACGAGAATTAAACTTTTTATGTAGGAGTGTAAAGATAATTATAGGTTTTATCGAGATATTATTGTGACGCTGAAAAGGTAAAAAGTTTTTACACGTGTTTAGAGATATAAAATCAATAATGAATAAATAAATAAATAAATAATTAATATCAATATGTATGGTATTAGGAAGGAGGGGATGAGATAATTACTTGTACTTAATAACACGTATGACAGAATTATCGTAAATATTTAGCAATTTTAATCCAAAGTCGAGCTATAGGAGACACTGCCAATGCTTTCTATTGGATTTAAAGTTTAGATTAGCTCAGAAAATTTGTCGAGGGCTTTTTTTATCTTTAGGGATAAGAAATTTCCTTGAGAGCTCAATGATTCAAATGAAATATTAAAGATTTTTTATATACATTAAAATAAAAGATAAGCGCTCACTCGCAGATATATATATATATATGTCTGCCTGTGTGTGTGTGTGTGTGTATGTATCGACATATCCTCGTACTTGTAGGGCGATCGTAAATTTGTTAAAACG
Organism: Ceratosolen fusciceps; assembly: GCA_018883505.1. Lineage (NCBI taxonomy): Eukaryota > Metazoa > Arthropoda > Insecta > Hymenoptera > Agaonidae > Ceratosolen > Ceratosolen fusciceps. The sequence continues at coordinate 1,283,061 of RCIC01000011.1, forward strand.
TAAATTTGATAAATATCATTATTAAATGGTGATCTATTTCGATTTCATACGTCTATGTTAGTACAAAGATTTTTATGTTCTATTTAACGAGTGGTGTGTAATAATATATCAATACGATGCTCATGCGATCTATATTATATAAAATGAGTATGTTATTACGATTATAAAAATGTAATAGTTAACGTTGAAAATCAAATTTGAGCAAATTTATCGTTGTACTTATAATAAAGTATACGCGTGTTCCGATTTCCGTAGAGTAAAAAAAGTATTTATATAAAATTTATAAATAATAACTTAGGAGAGTTTTTACATGTAACTCTCATTAAAAATAATGCAAGAATTATTATTATAAGAATCATGTTTATTAGATTAATAGATTGTGTGATTACCTGAATAATTTATTAAATACCAAAACGAGTTTCATGATTATGAATATATTTTACGATAAGTACGGACGAACGGATATATAATGTTAGAGGTAAATAGTTAAAAATGTAAGGATCTATTCAACTTATATTATACAATAGGTCAATAAAATAATTGTAATTTCTTCTTAATTATATGAATAATTAAAATAATTTAATACGAAGGTATTAAAAGTTAAAGAAACATGGTATTATAAATATTTTACGAAGTTTTTTATTCAATGACAGAAACGAGTGCACGAAATCAGATTCAGTACATCGGAATTAACGATCATTGGTCACTCACGATCGGTAAGCTACTACTTTTCACCATAAAAGGTATGCGTAACCTCGATACGCACATTACCATTTATGTTAATCGTGATCTGTACAAGAAGCTGGTATGAATCAGCATTGTACACGGGATAAAAGTTGATCAAGTGCACGTTCGATACTTTCTGTGAGTAGTTGCACTCGCTACACCCGAAGCAAATGCATTTTATTTAGTATAACACATGCATGATACGATGTAATATACGAATAATAGCGTATAGATCATGTACTCGTTACATATAAAAAAAAAAAAAAAAAAAAAAAAAAATAAATAAATAAAAAGGCTACGTAGCAATACGTTTGTCGTATAAATGTAAGACGATATTGTCAATGATGCATATCTGCGGGGAAAGAGTTCGCAAAAAGAACGTATTTACAATGTAGTTTTTGGTACTGAAGCGATAAATGCTAAAAATAAATAGTTTCTCAGTTCGTATCAGTAATAGCAGTCGAGATAATCGTACAAGGTTATATTATGAAGCCAGATAAGAGTGAGGAACGAATCAATGAATTAATGTTATTAATGAATTAAGTGGATATTGGGATCCTTAGTTATTTAACATTACACGTATTTGCCTGTAAAATTAATTTCTAACAAAGCTTCAAAGGCTATTTCGTAAGTAGCCGATGGACTTGCATATAAAACTGCGGAGAGGTTGAATTTATTCAGATACGGCTCAGATGCTAGCCGTAAATATTAAGTAAACAGTGCCGAAGACAACGGACGAAAAGAGCTAAGATAAGATATGATTTTATCTAAATTGTTGTTTCGATGGTATTCGCGTTAGAAATGTAGGGATTCAATGGTGGGGTGAGGACTCGTAAACGGGAGCGTAATTTTAAAGTCGCGGCGACTAATCAAAGAGGATACGAGTTTACGAAATCGGGTTCAATTACGCGTTCAAGTACGACGCTAGAGGAGAGAAAGGAGATAAACAGGCGCGCGTTGTCCCCGTAACGCTCGGTGCTGTGACGTCATCATGCATGTAATGCCCGCCTCGTATCGTGTCGACGATGCCTTGAACCGCGTGGAGGAGCAGCTGTACCGAGGGCTACGGCCATTAGCGGTCTCTTATTCCGTCTAGTCCTCTCCGACGGTGATGTGCAGGTGCACGTATTTATCTTCCTCGCGGTCTTACCCCGCGCTTTCCCTTATTCATTAAAAACCTTCCCGCTTATGTAATACAAAGTCGGCGCTCCGCGTTACCTTGGCAATAATTTACACTGTCGCCTCTATTTAACCGTGTGTATTGATTCGGCAATAATAACGCGGTTAACGAGAGCTTCGCGAATTTTGTCAATTCTTATATAGTGAGTGGAGACCATTTCGTTTTCATTACTCTGCTATGCCATTTCAGACATTCGTACGCGAAACCGTACATTAATACGACTTACTCCTCTAAACTTATTATTGCGACGATATCTGTGGCTATTTTTTCTTCCTTCCTTTCTTTCTTTCTTTTTTCTCTCTCTTTTTTTTTTTTTTTTTTTTGAAACAACCGCTATATCCGCATCGATGCTTAGAATAATATAAATCCGCCAGTCAAGTTGTTTTTTTGGCGTACGAGACTCCAGTCAATCTAGATGAGCAATTTATCATTTTTCATATCAATGAATAATATAAATATAATAATAAATTGATATTTTACGATATTTCTTACTAGTTTTTTCGTGCGTAAGCCTTTCTAGATAGCATATCGAACACGTTATTTTTTAATAATATATTTATAATAACTTAAGACATGAATAATCTACGCGTTATTTATTCTTCCGGGAAAACAAAACAAAACAAAAAATGAAAAAAAAAGCCGTTTCTTCTTTCATTTATTCACTCCTTCATTCATTCATTGGCATATATTACTTTAATCTGATAAAATGAAACATAATATTTTTATAAATAAATCCTACAACTATTGCTTGACGATTTTTATAATTTTTATAGCGATCTAAGTAAAAAAGCTATTAAATAATGTATATTCATGAATATTAAGCTAGAAATATTGTATTTATCTAACTGCTATGTTTCCAATAAATAGAATTACGGTTTGTTCACGCATTCAATTAATAAAATTTATGAATTTATTGAGAATTTAATTTATTTGAATGATTACATTCAATATCAATAATTTTATTGCCTTTATAAAGCGTATCTTTAAATTTTAGTCCTCGTAAGTAAGTCGCATAAAAATATTTTAAGCGATTTTATATAATTACGTATTTTATAATAAGCGCTTCAGTCTTGCGATTGATGTATTATTATTAAATAATTAAACAAAAAAGAATTTAATTCTATTGCGATATACTATTATATATAGAGCTTTATTGATAATATTAATGATATTATTGTACAAGTATTTGTTATTGTTAGTGTTATAGATTGTTGAATAATAAATATTTACTCAATAAACGTTTTTCTTTATTTCTTATGTTTGCACTATATTTTCAATATATTTATATGTTAATATATATTACAATTTTAAGATCACTGAAATCGTCAGTTAAGATTGATTTGAATGAAGAAGAATTTTCTGTCTGAATCTTCTGTATTTGTTAATCTCGTGTTTAGTTGCCTTCAACAATATTCATATTTTGTCTGATGATTCATGTAACGGTGAACTACTAATGAAATTTAATAAGTTTGACAGGAGTATTTGATATTTTTATTATATAAATTGTAGGTTTCAAGATTTATTTTTAACAACGTTTTACATCCTTTATGAATTTATTTATTTCACATTTGCAATAACTGCAAAATATTACATTACATTATACTTTAACATGTCATGTGCAAAATTATATGATTGAATATATGTATAAATTCCAATCCGTCCATTTATCATTTTTTTTTTTTTATACTACCATACTTTGTAGAATGGTCCAATCTAAATATTATACGTAGGCCTTTGCATACATTACATTGGTTATGTATATTATATTCGGTCGGATATTTTCAGCTATCTAAGACATCTAATTTTGAATTTAAATATCATTTTAAATTTTTAGCTTCTTTTCCAAAGAATCTCAACTTCCTAATTCCACACTTTCTTGTAAACAGATTCATAATGCTAAAAGCTCCTAAAAGCTTCTACTGAGTAGCAAGCAAAATTTATTTTATACCCTTTAAAAACCACATTGCGTCCGCATCTATATTACGAAACATTGTAATAAAATTGCCCATATTCGAAGTTTTCAATAATTTTCTAAGAGTAAATAATAATCCAAGCAGTGCCTTCAATTCAAATATTCATTGAATGTTAAGATGTAAATTTCTTTCTCCTTCATTTATCGTCATTAAGATTTAAAAATGGTAATGATGCTTGTGACCTAGATTATTTGTCTCGAATATCAAGGTTCCGTTATCGTTTAATGTTCCATTGTTATTTAATTGCGATTATTATATATATATAAATAGGAAAATACAAAAATTCTTATATTTATTGTGTAGTCTTTAACGAGCCTTTAACAATTTCAGTAAATAAAAATTATTAGGAAATTGTCGTATTCAACAGATTCAATAATTATTTACAAAAAAAAAAGGTAAAGAAAACAAGCAAATGATAAATATAAATCAAAAACTATATATATACCATGAAGTCATCTTGTGTATACCATTTTATCTCAAACGAACGTCTGATGCGATCGTTATTTGCGTGTTAAGAAGGGCGTAACCTCCGATACTATCACATGATGTGCCTTGATATTTAAGAAAATATAGTCCCAAGGAAAATTGCATGCCTCTTTATGCGACTATTCGTTAATTTGTTTAAAAAACTAAATTTATTCAATTTCAAGAGATTCCATTTATTGAACGCTATTTAAGGATATATTAATCATACGATATCATGATTGGTATATAAATTTGTAAAGAATTTATCGTAATGGATTTATATTTTTAACTAATTCCTACGCAATCGTTATGGAATCCATTTTAAAAACTAGGAAATTTTTAGAAATAAATAATCTTTTTCAGGAATGTAAATAAGTTTGAAACTTAAGATTAAAATTTGCAATATTTATAAATTTCTATTGAAAGCAGTAATGGCAATATTATTAACTATACCAAAGTTAATAATATGTGCTATTTTGTTCATAAGATATCTTATGTACAACAGTTGGCCTTGTTATCATAATGCACTGAAAAAAATCTTTGGCAATCTATTTGAAACAAGAAGTCTATACGTTTATTGAGAATATTTTTATTTATATAAGAATATACGACTTTGAACCAATATTGAAATGCTCAAAGCTTTAGAAATGTATTAATGTCTTTCTGTACCCATGACTTTTACTCTTAAAAGGAAATAAATTATTGTTTATAGAGCTTCAATATATAATAGGAAAAAAGAATTACTCATTATGTTTTCTGATAAATTCCAATAAGCCTTTGGATTATTGTTTCTAGTTTTGTAATTGACGCATAATTCTCTGAGAATTCTTATATATGAGTTAGAGTGAAATGTAAAAAAAAAAAAAAAAAAAAAAAAAAAAAAAGAAATGGAGCAGAGACTATATTTATCACGAAACAGTTTATCATAGATAGTTAAAGGAAATGAATTTGCGATCGATTTTATTGCTTTCCAGAAGTTCATTGATTTTATTTAAGGGTAAAGTTCTGAACCAAAATCGTTGTTTATGAAACTAATGAGGCAAAAAATTTTATTCAATTTGAATAAATCAATATGCAGTGGATCAATTCGTTTCGAGATTTTTATGAAATAAATTATTTGACAACGTTGAATAGCGTTTGAAAATATTGCAAAAACTTTCATCGCGTAATAACAATTTAGCAGACTCTCCTGTAAAACATAATTAATTGATACGATTGAATGATAAAAAAAATAACTAATAATTTTACAGTTGTAATCTTTTGTGATTATTCGCTTATACGTATTGATTGAAATCTATAAAGTCTATATATATATATGTATGTATTGTCAGAGCTTTGGGGAGACTCAAAGGTTTTACTTTATGCAAAACAATGTAATCTTCCGTTGTCTTACCTCGAAGAAGATTTACACCAAAAACCAAAATGAACTTCAATCTACATAAAGTAAGTAAAATTGCACATCCAATCATAATTATCCTAATAACAATAGCAATATCAATAGCAATAGCAATAACAATAACAATAACAATAACAATAACAATAACAATAACAATAACAATAACAATAACAATAACAATAACAATAACAATAACAATAACAATAAAAATAGCAATAACAATGATAAATCTGAAGATGTTAAGACAGAGGAAGACTAAGCCATTGATTCGATTTTGATATTTTGTTGGGACAATACGTGAAAATTATTTATACGACAGGTAGATTCGCGCAGCCAAGAAAGTAGTTTGAAGTCTTTGGGGACGAGGCGACGCCACGTAGAGAACGTCACCCTTCACTACTCCGACCAGCAACTCTGTTTTTACGCTTAACAGAAAAACCAGTCTTAATAACGTCCTTGCCGATCAAACGTTATTCCCCTCGCCGGCACTTCCATCCTTACTTTTTTTTCCCCGAGTATCACCTCGAGTATCAATCACCTCGAGCAGTACGGGCTTGCGCCCTTGGAACTCGGTAAGGCTTGTACTCGTTAAACTGGATGCACATGGGGTTATATTGGCGACCGGTTCATTTCATTGTCTCTTCAGTCTCTCGTCTCCATAGAAATCCAGATTACGAGCGAACTTTGTATAAAGACTTTTCTTTGCTATGTGTTGCACCATCATCTTATATCTTTTAGCTCGAATCCTATACAGTCCTCCTATCCCCCCTCACCCTCTCTCTCTCTCTCTCTCTCTCTCTCCGGCCCCCCGACCCCAGGTACATTTATGGCGATCTGAGAGATTGGTAACCGCCTCTTTTGTATTAACAACTTTCGATACAAAAACTTTATCTCCCTTCTCGTTCTCTGTTTGTTTTTTTTTTACGTTGCTTTCTTACGACTGCAATATTTATACAACGAAGCATCGTATCTACGCAATTTTAAAAATGAACGAATTCCCGACAATTTATGCCCCATCGTCGCCCCTCAAGTTCGTTTCGTATTTCATTATTTCTCACTTTCTAGAGCTTTTTAATGCCGAATTATTATACTAAATGGAATACAGAAGGGATTCTTTTTTTTCTTTCCACTTCCATTTTCTGCCGTTAATTAATTTTATTTCATCACCGAGCGTAGGCTTTATTTTTCCTTTAATCTCCCTTAATCGGAATCATAAAAATAAATGCTCATTGGATTATCGGTGACCGGCTCGTTTCGTTTCATTTCATCAAAAGGGTGTGTTCTCTCCCCCCCCCCCTACAGAGAAATCCAGATTACGGACAAACTTTGAATGAAGACTTTTCCTTACTTTATAGCCTTTTAAAATTACTGTCCCCGTTTTTTTCTCCTCCTCCTTCTTCGTTCTGATTATAATTAGAATCTAATATTTGTCTTTAAAAAATATGTTTAATTTTCCTCTTCTTCTTCTTCTTCTTCTTCTTCTTCATCGAGCGATAAATTCTAGGGGGGAAAAAAAAATCACGTTATAAATTCAGTTAATGTTATTTAATACATTAATAAGAAATTATAAAGCTACCGAGGGTATAATATCGTAAGAAATACGTATGTAATATAAAGTTTACCATGCACAAAAGCTGTAAAAGGAGCATTAAATATCAATAGCCTGAAATGAAACGATAAAGGAAGCTTTCAGACAGCGACGATCTATAGACCATAGCGACAAATAGCTACCAATAGTCAATAATATTTCAGTCGTATACTGGATATAAAAATTATGTCATTGGAGAACGAACACAATGGCGATGACAATGCATTAAATTTTTATTAATTTAAGAAATACATTGCTTTTGAATAAGATCTTTATTCGAATAGTCCATTTTAATTGTATTTTAACATTGATTGTTAGGACCAGATGAATAATCATCGTTGTACAAACATTTCTGGAGAGCAGCAAGGGCCGGGGCACTGAAACCGTATTAGTTTAATCAAAAGATTTGTAACAATTATTAATGTATTCATTAATAAATGAGCGTATAATGTAATAGGGTACAAAAATATTCGCGTGCCTCGAGCTTCGTTGATGGCAGTTACTGATATGCCTAGAGGGGAGTTTTCAATCACTAGTTGAGACCAATATACCGTAGATAAATGCATACCTCGAAATGTCATGCGAGCGTTTACTGTAGATTTCAACTGGATCTATATTACTATGGAATTAGTTTACTTTTTATAGTTCTTTCCTATTTCAGTTTTTTTTTATTTTCACTCTGAAATTGGCTTTCGGCGTTATAGTCAAGTAGTAAGCTCTCGATCAATTTCTAATGATTGACAGGAGCCAACCATCGGCTATCATAAAACCTATCGGATGAGCATACATTACGCTGCTTATTTATATTATAAACTAGCTGTTGCTTATTACCGCTCAGTCATCTTCCTTTCATATACATACATACATATATATATATATATATTTTTTTTTTTTAAAGCAATAAAATTATTTATAAATCCATCTCGCAATAAAAAAAATTGAGATCTGCTTTTTTTATGGAAACGTCGTTTAGTTTTATACTCAAATATCTTGATCCCATATAGAAAACCACTAATCACTCGGTATATACTCCGAATATTCTAGGAGGTTTTCGCTGATTAAATAATAGCGATTTCGGTTAAAGCATACTTAACGAGCTGCGGACTGTAATTTGAAATTAATTCCGTAATAACACAGAACTTTACACTAATTTTCCCTTTCGTGCTATGCAACTTCGTACAAACAACGTATATCCGCACCCACGCCCACCTTCACCTATATATATATATATATACACACACACACATATATATACACATATATATATATATACTAATAGGATCTAGTTTTTATGATTCGTTCGCGCCACTTGGCGTTCCCATACCTTATCGATCAAGAATCAAGCAATACCATTAAAAATGTGAAGTTCATTAGTACAGGTTAAATAATAATACATATATAGATATATAGATAGATTTTCTCGCTATCAGGTATTCTATTTTGTCAAGAACCATTATATTTTACAAAACTCAATGAATATTTTATTGACAGGACATGCATTATCATTACATCATTAGTTAATTTAAAACGTTACGTTATTCATTCCCCATTTTCACAGTTAATAAAGCGATAATATTTATTGATATAGTTGGAAAAATAGTTAAGTAAGACTACAGACAATATTGTCACCAAGTATTTTTTTAAAAATAATTTGTAGTTTAAAAATAACAATTTAATGAATATAATTTATAGGAAACGTAGGAGTCGAGAGTATCGACGATACAAAACAAAGAAGAAGTAGAAGCATAAATTAGAAATTCATTATTTTAATAGAGATTTAATGATAAATACACTCGATGATAATGGCATTAAGATTATTGAATAAAATGTTTCGATAAAAGAGAAAAACATATCTAGAGAAATTTGAATTATTAACGTACAATTGAAATGTAAATATAAGAAATATTAAACAGAAGTAATCACTCGATTGAATTTATTATCGAGATACCGAAAGCCTTATAATTCAAGCGAGCCTCGATCATTTAAATAGAGATATAATCGAATTAATTCGAATGAAATTAGTAGTTTAAACGTTCGTGAAACGAATGTCATTAAATAAAAAAATATACGTATAAGGCGATGAATGATGAGCTGCCGATGGAATCCTTCGAGAGCCGAATACTCGTTGGAGTTTAGGCAAAACGAATACCAATTATCTTTGCTAGATAATGCGGAATCGAAGCTGATTATTGCGACGGTTTCTAATATATATATATAAATAGTGTAATAATGGTAAAAGGAAAAGGAAGTGGGAAGTGGCTGTTCAGTCCCCCCTACGGAGCGTAACCTGCGAGCGTAACCTGCGAGCGTACCCTCCTCGGGTCGACAGGATCAGTACAAAAGAGAGAGAGAGATAGATAGATAGATAGATAGAGAGAGAGAGAGAGAGAGAGAGAGAGAGAGAGAGAGAGAGAGAGAGAGAGGGAGAGGAGCCGCGAGGGAGGAGGGCGTCGATGAATATGACTTTGAAGCAGGTCACTCGAGCAAAGGTTGATGGTCTGGCCCGCTGTATCAGGAGTTTTTACTACTCGTCGGAGAACAGCTTTGACCTGAATCGCTCGCATTGGCTGACGGTGGCCGCCGCTCGACTACTGCCAGCTGACCGCTGCTATCGGCTCCTGACGAACGGCTTTCATTGCTTCCTCCCCCCCTCCCCCCACCCACCCATCCCCATCGCCGTCCCCATTCCCCTCTCGGGCACTCGCTCACCCCTATATCTATTCACCGGCTCGTACGAATCCCGATACGTGTGGGTGCGGACTTTGTTATCGCCGCTCGCCAGCTTTATCGGTGTCCGCAATCAACCGGAGTGACGCGGCGCTCGCGGGGCCACCATCCCCGTCGCCCTTCCATCCTCCCCCACGTAAGAATCCACCTGCCCTCCGCGATTTTCTATCAGACTGTCTCACCTGATTCTTCAGAGCCGATGCTCCGTTGCCCACTACACTTTCAAGCTTATCACTCCCGCGCATCAAGCCACGCATCAAATCCTCTTTTAAAGGATTTCCGCGAGCTTTTACCTATTCAAAAGCCTCCGCCGCCGCCGCCGCCGCCGCCGCTCTCTCTCCCTCTCTCTCTCTCTCTCTCTCTCTCTCTCTCTATCTCGCTATTTTATGCATAGAGCTTAATAGCTTGCGCAGTTGATTTGTAAATTATGTACTTTCGACATTTCAATCTACGGCTACGGGATTATTGTCTTTTCGCCATTCTCTTACGTAAATAACATGTCCGTAATATTCACAAGAATCCTCCCCCACCTCAGACTATATATATATATATATATATATATGTATATATAGTAGATTTCATGTAGATTTTCATTAATCATTTGTAAGGCGCTGATGTGTAAATCAAAAACTTCATCTTGAAAATCAATGCAAATTTTATATCAATCAATGCCACATAACCTAATGAAGAATAATAACATTAATCGAAGTACTGAAACTTAACACGAGTTTCAATAGAATTTTTTCTTTTTCCACTTATATGTGAACAACTTTTTGCAACAAATTTAATATTTATGTTATTTGGATACATGTATTTATTGAAATGCTATATAATGTAGATACAAACTCCAGTAGTATATAATAATCTATAATCTAATACAGAGTACTTAGAATTACGAGGAAAAAAGTTACTTATACGAAATAATATATCTACCGATTTCATAAATTCCATTGATAATTTGGCTAGGTTTTTATAAGGAAAGCATCGCGTACATGTGTTAGCTTGTACAATACCTTATTCCTAGTGGTCAATAAAATTAATAAGTAAATTAAAATTATTTAAAAATATTATCGTATCGTAATATTGGCCAATAATCGTCAAGGGAAAGATATTTTTTGTTTAAAAAATCTTTCTAATTATTTTGAAGTTTGCGCAGTATAAATAAAATTAATACTACACGAGCACTTGGTATATCAGGTAAAATGACACGTTAGATTTCCTGGTAAGGCTTATATTATTAATTAGATAATTTTAGTTTCCCGTTTCTATGGATATTACATCGATTCTTATACTACACTCTAATAATATATGTGAAAATCCATATGAATTCTTTTACTCGAGCTAAATTTAGCCCAATGTATTAGCAAAGTATTAACAAAGTACAGAGAATTACGTTATTTTTTACATTAATTATAATTGGTGAGATTCAGTTGAAATGCATGATAAGTTTAGGCAAAACAGGTATCATGATCAATTACAATTAATCAAAACAGGATCATTCGATCATTGTCAAGGAGATTTTAGAGCACGATTTATCATTCGCCGAATAGTACAAAGATTAAGATTATGTTTACCAAAGTACATTTTGAAATACCAACGTAAATTTAGTTTATTTCCTATTTTTTAAATACCTTTTTTTTATAAATAATTATGTCTTGAGTTGTTTTACATTAGTTATTTGAAAAACTATCGTGTATATTTATAATTATTTATAGGAAGGAAGTTGATAGGAAACGTTTGCATTTATAATATCAGTTCTCAATGTGGAATTAGAAGTGCATTGTATTCTTTCTAATGGCTTTATTGATAATTTTCATTGCAGTGCAATGAATGGAAATGTTTTTACTTCGCTAAATTATAGAAATTCTTTTACGAATATCGTACGAGGTTCGCCGTTACATGAAACATCACAATAATCCTTTCGGATATGAGGGTTCTTTATCTTCAAGGAAATTCGTGGTTTACGAAATCTAAATACTCACTCTAGAACTTTCCATTAGTATTATTACTATACGCTATCTGAGCCGCTCGCACGTGATAATTCAAATTTACTTTAATTAACTGTGGCATTATAATCTATATATTTAAACCCGTACGAGAGACGCGGGTGAGTTGCAAGAGCGACAAAAATTATTCTAAAACAAACTTTGCGAATAATTTTACGTTATACAAATAATTACTTCAATCTGTAATTCTTGTAGATTTAGTTTTTTAATTATACCTAACGTCAATGCAATTAAGTTAGTTTTTTAATTGGAATTTTTTTAGTTTTTGAATGTAGATCGTATATATAGCGACACCGTTGCCTGTAATACATGCCTGATCGATCCCGTATAAAGTTATAATACGCAATAATAATAAATCAAACGAATGTAATTACATTTGCAGGCGTCGCGTATGGTTGAAGGGGTCGAAAGGGTTGAACAGTATAAAAATTCAATTGTATACTATATTTATAAGAAGTGTACTTGGTATTCGAAAAGCGTTAACAAATAAAGTAGTCACCAACAACTTCTCGCAATACCACTGACTTATGCGCGCATGCTTACGTAAACACTGACATCTTTATTAACCGCGTAACTTGTATAAGATAAGAATGATAATGTCTTTTCCTGTTAAGAGAAAATTATCTGCGGGAAGCGACAACAAAGTTTTCTAATTCCAAGCACTTCTCTCGCGTGTATTCGGCAGTATTCGGAGTATTACAAGATTTTCTAAACAAAGAAGGACGTATTGTAATTTAACAGAAACGTTCTATTTAAATGCTCAGTACTGATACGTTCTTAATATTATCAGTAAAAAATTTATCAACACGTGAAGGAATTTAAAATGAAAGGTTGACTTTACGTACTCGCAAACATTGTCTCGGTACTACGAAATTTACAGGGACATTTACAGGTCCGAGCATTGTTACTGCCGGCAAATTATTTTCATACAATGGCTTTACTTTTTTTTTTTTTTTTTTTTTTTTTACGTCTTTTTAATTCAATTTTAGCATAATAAGCCATGTTATTATACTCTATGCTGAATACTGGCTTTTTTTTTCTTTTTCTCGTAAACCATACTTTCAAAGACTCCACTTACACTCATCTCCGCACTCCATTTCTCTGTTTAAAATGTCTGAGTAGCTCTGCGCACTTTACGACCTACCAACTTTTCTTTATTAATTTACATTTCTTTATAAAATAAATGCTTCTTACTCTTTTAGTTTTTATTTTTATCTATTTACTTAGACTTTTACCTACATAGTCATCATACGTGTCATACGTAGGGATTCATAAAAAATTTAAACGTACCACCACCACATTATCTCTGCGTTGAGAGACTCCCAAACTTTTTTTTATTCTTTTCTTTTTAAAAATAAATGTCGTAAAACTTATCTGGTCAGTAACAACTAAGTTTTATCTCATTCCATTCCCTCTTCTACATTCTATTCCCATTTACGTCCAGTGTAAACTTTGATGGTCAATTATTAAATTATAGCTGGGAATTATTTTGGAAGTTTGCGAACGCGAGGAAGGGCTTATAAAATTTAATTTGCTTCATTTCAGTTATCCTAACATCATATTCACGAAAATTCTCTTCCTTATCAAGCATCTTATGTTCTTCATCTGCTTTATAACCCATAATGGTATCTCAACTTATAGAGAATTCCCACGAATTCATTGTATTCTTGAAAATTTCAGCTTTTAACTAGTGTTCTGGGGACATCGTCTATGCAATAACGTCGTAGATTTTTATTTAATATTTACTGACATGAGAAAAAGTTACTTAAAATCAGTCGTGTAACGTACGAAACGTATAGCGAGAATTCTTTTACTAAAATAGAATATTCTAATTCTTAAGCTTTTGTTGGTAGACATTTGCATTTCTTAATACGATATGTGAAATTATATACTCAATGGTATAACTATATATAATATTGATTCTGCTTAAGAAAAGGTATTACATGTATCAAAAATAATATCACGTTAATATAACGTAGTCAATATAGACGTTAGGGGTCACAAAAATTAAATTGCCTCTTGAATATTAACAAAAGTATCATTAGTAGAGAATTGTGCTTACCTATATTTGAAATTAACTTGGTTTACAATTCAATCATACTCTAATTTTTTTATTCTATTACGTTACTAATGTTCATTTACTATATTTAATGAGACTTCAAAACTATTAGTTTAACACTTAGATATTAATTCAATAATCTTCATTTATATTAATTATAAATAATTGTAAATTGATTTTTTAATGCAAATAGAAATATTACATATACTTCACTCTATGTAGTTATAGACATTTCTTGTTTTTCTTGTTTTTCTCTAATATTTTATATATAAATAAACTATTGTTATGAAAATCAATACAGAATTTATACGAGAGAAATATTTTTCAGAATAATAATAATAATAATAATAATAATATAGATATCTTTGACAATTACGTTTATTTTCATAAAAATAATTGAAAATTTCTAATAATTGATATGACTAATCGTTAGTTTACATATTAATTTAGGAATTAAGTAACCAATATTCGTAGTTACGTATATTCTTATAAGTATTTGCTTCGAATAAGCTGTTTGTAAGATATTCTAACGAATTAGAGTTCTAAGCTCATTATAATAATTGAATATTAATTTACTTCGTTAAAAGTTAATAGACTAAAGATAGAACATTTTCTCATAGAAATGGATAAAAAATATGAGAAAGAAATCTCGTTATTTCTGAAAATCGTCAAATTTTCTGTCCAATCTATAGGAGTACGAACGACCCTTAGAAGTTGGAGCATCAAAATTTAGAGTTTTCATCCATTGCTTGGAACCGTCGATTGTTACAATGCATTTTACCTTCTTGTTATTTTCTACATTAATGACTGTGTAATAAAGGTCTGGATATAGTACATTTAAGTTCCCAAAGTCATGCATGGAAAATCCAGTGAGTCTGGAAAGCTTATCAAGTTTAATAGTCTCTAGAATCCGTGGAGATCATTTAAGACTGAATAACAACAATTATATTTCTTAAATAAATGTAACATCGTTCTAATATTTATACCGAACATGTAGAATGTGTATAAATTAATAAAGTAAATTGTCAATAAATTTTTTGTTCTTGTCAGAGCAATTTTGTGTACCTTTTGTGCAAGTAATTTTATTTTCTAGTCAAAATAATTTTTTAAATAGATCAAATTTTTATAATAAATTATACATGATTGTACATGAATGAATGTATTAAAAATAATAAAATTTTAAATTTAAATGATCAAGAAAAAGTTTTTATTACCTATGAATAGTAATATATATATATGTAGGCAGAAATAAATTTTTATAGCTTCTTAATTGTGTATGTTATTCTGTTTGTATAAAAAATGGAGTTGATATTTTTCGTGTATTACATTTAATGTATATATATAATTAAGGGAAGCTGTAAATATGATTGATATTCGCTTGTATATTTACTTCATTTATTATTAAAACATAGATTCTTTAAGAATTAATGTATGTATTATAATTTATGTTCTTCTTGACAAAACGGTATATGAAAAAATACTAAAAGTACACTACCTTTGTACATGCCTTATACTGTCAAGATAAATCAATGAGCTTAAATACATTTCAAATTGACCACATAAATGGTTTACGTGCTTTAGACCGTAGCTAAGTAAATTGAGATTTAAATGGTTTTGTCATTAGTGATCTTTGAATTATGAAGAAATACGAGATCCCGGTGAATTTCAGGTTATTACTTTGATTTACTGATATAACATTATTGGTTCATAAAAAAAATTCTTCAAACGATACAATTTATCATATAAATACGTTATGTATAGTAACTGTCTTGGGAATTTTTTCTATTTCCTCTGATAATATTTTTCTTCTTTGGACTCATGTAAATATTACGTAATGTACGAAAAAATGTTAAACTAATGTTACGATATTCTAAGGTTGTGGATATGATTTTTATTTTCAGGATTTGTTATTCAATACCCTTGATCACAAATAATATATATATATTAAACAGCACAAATCCAATACATTACAGAAGTTTTTTTTTTTATTCCGTTCGTTATTTTTAACTATTGTATTAAAGTTTTACCAAATGACATTCAGAAGATTACTCTCGGCTATTCGAGCTTTTGTAACTAATTCTCTACCTAAATATTCTGTAGATCTGAATTCAACGGTATATTTCTCAGTTGATATAATAGATTACAATAATAGAATAAAAGAATATAGCGAACAAAAATGTAATTATGAAGAATTAACGACTTTGCTGCTGTAATTCGGTAATTGTAAAGTATAAGCACGAATTATTATAATAATTAGATTATTTTCTTGAAACGTAATTTTGGAATTTGAATACTTATAGGTTTCCTCAAATCAAATATTTATTTTATTTATTTTATACGATATTTAGTAAGTTTTTATCAAATTAATTATCAAATGAGCTGATAATAATCATTACATTAAATATCAATTATATTATTATTGAATTAATAACAATTATAATTGATGGAAAAATATAACCCAATTTATAAATAAAATCTATTTTAGGCACGACGATACTTACGTTGTTGCTCTAAATAATATTAATTATTAATAAATGCTCTTGTAATAATTTTAAAGTATACGGACGTTGGATAATAAATGCAATGAGTCAAATTGGAGGATTTGGAGTTTTAAACGTAAGTAATATAAATTTCATTATGAAATATCTTGATTACCGTTATTTTATGAAAGTCTAATTCTTAATCAGTTCTGCATAATTATTCGGAATACTCTACCTATACTTCTATGAATTTTAATTGCGTAATAAATTTAATTTATTTGTATATTAAGAGAAATAAATAATTTTGTACATTACATTAGAAAAGGTATGCGCAAATATAATTAATATTCTGAGTCACGAAACTTCTGTCTGTTTTATTTTATATTCTTATTAAAGTAATTTCATTTGTTTACAAGTAATTACTGAAAAAAATTTATTTCCTAATGTAAATCATACTTTCACGAATCTTTTAAAAAGTAATTGTCTTACGAGTGTTTTATAGAATATAATTTTATTGGAATTGGCAAAACAAGTTTTCTTTAAATCTAAAACATAATAAATCCCCATTATATTAAATGTAATTAATTTATTATACATTTGAAATATAATTATTAGCTTACGTTTTTATTATACTAATGCATAAACGATAATATTTTAAAAAATAAAAAAAAAAGCAAGATAAAACTTTTTTAATTTATATGTATTCCAGAAGTTAATTGTACCAGAGGGAGAAAAGCTTATTGCACTTAGTATGATGAAAGAATAAAAGGAATATATATCAATGTAAAGCTGTTTTATGGTTACTCATATAAATATAACATGAAGTACAGAAGTAAGCCATAAAATCAATGATCTCTAGGCTTAATGCAGATAAAAAATATTCCTCTTTTATAAACATTGCTTTGAAAGTTATTAAATTTAATAATTAAAAAATGATATGTACTTTATATAAAATGATATTAACCGTATGAAACTATTTAATGATTATTATTCCATAATAATTTACTCGTTCTCAAAGTAAGCATATCGACAGTTTAATACTTGTAATTGTTTAGTAATTGTTTTTCTCTAAAATTTATATTGATACAACCGTACGTAAGCGCAGACTAACGGATCACCAATAATTTTAATCAATTCTTTATAATATTTATAGATAAGTTATCGGAAAAAGTAAGTAATCTGCATTTTGTATTACAATGTTTATGACAAATACATCGTTTTACCCATAAATTAAAATTTATTTAATGCACGTTGATCAATAGGATTTAATGACTTTTCTAATCATTTTATATATTTTTAGAATTGCCAAATAAAGTTAGTCGTTTATCATAGATTGTGGTTCACGCAATCTAAGCAAATGATAAAAGTTGTGGTTCTTATAAAAATATCCTTTAGCCCATCGATGCCTAACCTTAACATATATATTTTTCGCGCGTGAATTTAATTAAAAATATTCCAAAATATATTGTTATTAATAAATAAGAATGTAATTACTTAAAGTATATTACCTATTTGGTATGTTTACCCGAATTGTTCTCGTTTGATGACTTCTCGAGCTGTATGTATGAATTTCCATTCAAGTGGATTTTAAAACGTAAACATATAATTCATGATGTTGAGATCTTACTCAAATATATGTTCTTTTCTTATTAATAATAATCCAATTAATACTTCATTGTACACCTGCTTGATAATTAGTCAATATAACTAACCCAATTAATGGGAAGCCCTCCTCACGTTTGCCCATATATCACTGTTATTATATTTTATTTAATTTAATACTAGTACATTTGCTTTTATACTTGTTGAATAAATATAGAATAAAAAATATCTTCTTATATAAACGTTATGCATTATGCATTATGCAATGCAGCGAATCTTGATATGATTCGATGTTTTTAAATTGTAATCTCATACAAACAAGTTTATAACAGAATCTAGTATGTAACGGATAGTATTAGTGTTAACTTCTATATAAATATTTGCCTTTGCTGAAAAGTCACGAACAAAAAATACAATATAAAGTAAACGATATCGTAAAATATCGAATTCCAAAGGTTACCAGAAGCTTTTCAATTTTTCAATTTTTAAGTTAAATATTTACGCATATTATTTATAATAATAACAGTATTTGAAAAATTAACGAAGTATTGCAATGCAATAAAATTAAAGTAAATTTAATGAAAAAGATCGTTAAGATAAAACTTTAACTAATAATTATCTTATAAAAAGCGAACATTTTTACATATTTTTATAAATTATGACTGAATTGTTATTGAATTATATTACGCCAAGATATTTTGCAATGCTACACGCCCATTAGTCTATATGCATGCCTGATTAATTATTTGTGCTTATGGTATGTGTATAAAATACTTATTACTACAATTTTACATTTATATTATAGTAATTAATTATCAGTTTTAATCTATTAATGCAAATTAATGTTCTCCTTAAAATAAACGAGGCTCCGTAAAATAGTTCAAATTAGAAAATGCTTTTAATATAATTAGTTTTTAATAAATATGTAAGGAAAAATTAATTAATTATTCTTAAATGTTAAACGAGTGCTTATATAAATGTGCTATTTACATTAAAATTTTAGTACTTTTCTAAAATCAAGATATCAGTTTTAAAATTAGGAAATTTATTATAATTAATATTCATTGAGAGCCTTAAGTTTCTCATATACGTAATCTTTATATCTACGAATTATTGTGTAACATATGTAATGTTGATTGGAAGATTACGTTTTTACGATAAAATTACCTCAATACTTTCACAATTTCAGATTTAAAAGTACATAACAATGCAGAGATTTTTTATTTAAATAATATGTTAATTAAGATTAATTAAAGTTCTATGTCCTTACAATATTATAAATATTTACAAAATTTTATGGGCCAATGCGAATTTTACTTATTACAGAAATTATCATCATTATTATTAATTTGAAAATTATTATATCTAATAGAAAATTAAAGTTAAACAAAGAAAATTATAAGTAATTAAGCATATTAGAAATAGAGCAGTTTTTGTGCATTTATATGTATTCATTTATATAAAATTTAATTTAAATGCTTTTCTCGAAAACTTAATTGAAATATTTTAGGGAAAAAAAAATAAGAATTCTGTACATTTAGAAAATTTATTCGTAACGTCAAACAAATTTAGTTTTGCAATTTTTTAATTAAAGTTCGTCAACCTCTATATTTATGGTTTAATAGCTGAGAATTTTATAAAAATATATTTTGTACCATGAGTACGAATCATTTATCATCCCAGCGTGTTTGCACAAACACATAAATAATCAAGTTTGAACGTACTTTATAAGAAAGGAAGAAAATATGATACAATGTACTCGAATATTCTTACGTAGTTTAAATTTAATTTATATATTAATACAATAATGTTGTAGCTAAAACATGTTTTTGTTAATAATAATAATAATGATAAAATAATTTTTTTTTATAATTAATTCAGCATTACTTTGTAAAATTTAATGGGATGTAATTTAATGTGTTGTATTTGAAAAATATAGTCTTTAAATATGATTTTCTTATAAAATAACTAAAGATCTTATAGTATAACTATTTTATTCTGTAAAACTCCAAAATGCAGTTTTTGTATGTTGCGATAAACTTAAAAGCAAAGAAAAGTAATTTAAAATACAAATTGTAGTCGCTATTCCGTGATTGTAGGGAATGTAGCGATAGTGATGCTGCTAAAATATTGAGAGGAAGAAAATGAGACTAGAAGAGATTGAGAGGACGTGCGGCGATCCTTCGGAAATCTATTTGGATTTTATACGCACGAATGCATGTGATTTCTTGTAAAATCCATTTTATATGTTGAGCTATTGGATGAAAATGTATCGGTGGCAGAAAATTATAGGATACTCTTTTAAAAAGTACTGTCGCCATGTTTAAAACGACATTCTCTGCTGCTCACTTTATGCCCGTGTTTTTCATTTCTTTCGACGCTTCCCTATTTATCTATCTACGCTACACGAATGAAATCCAATCTTTTTTTATCGCTACCTGCCATACGATCTCGGCTTTTCCTTGTTCTTCATTTTAAGCGTTCAATATATATATATATGCGTGTGTGTGCGTGGAGATAAAATATGAAAATATAAAACGAGCATACTAATCTTTAATAGTATGAGAAAAGATATACGATCATTATGGTCTTTTATACGTGATAATATCGGAGCCGTCGTGCCTACGAAGCCATCGAAGCCTTTGATTTTATAGCTGAATATCGACGATATTACATAAATGATTTTCATATCTTGTAAAACCGACCAAGTATATTTAAAAATTCATTCATTATTATACTTTCTGCTAAATACATGATAACATTATACATTAGGTATCAATGTTATAACAATAATGTAGAATCAAGCGCAGATTTTGCTACATTGGGGATAGCTGTTAATTATATTTTGAAAACTTGCCGTACTTGCGGTACTGATGACAGTAAAAAAGAGCTTTTGGAACACTTAGGCTGGGTAAGAGAAGTTTTTATATAATATGGTGAGAAAAAGTTATTTGCATGATTATGCGATAAGGATGGTTTGATAGATGATCGTCGGATTTCCATGTTCAGATGTAGATTCAGATTTGCATTACTTGGTCGCTCTATCCATCCGATCCTTAATATGCGTAGATGAATTTTCAGCATTGAAGGCGCGCAGATGATTAATAGTAAAAATAAGAGAAAATGTCTCGTTTAAAGGAGTCAAACGCTTTCGCAGAAATTTCTTACAAATAAGCGACACACATTTTTTACTAGAAGCGAATAAGATTCAGTCGAGCCAAGTAAAATCATTTATTTCACCTCGTGTCAAATACTTTGGGATTTATAATGAAAGGTAGCAGAGGTTTCCATAGAAACGTAATCATATTAGTAAATAAAATTATAGATTTTGGCTAAAAGGATCAAAGAACGACGACATTAATTACGTCGAGCTGATGGCGTTAATTAATTTAATAACAATCGAGCTTCCCAATACATTGCCGACACTAAAACTGAAATTTTACCTCACAAACTTTTTAGCATATTGTTGCTCTAATTATATTTATAAAATTTCTCATTCGAATATCCGTTTGATATGAGATTTTCATATTTTTTTCCCCCGGTCAGCCAAATTAATTTTTACATTAAAATTCAAAGAATAAATTACCATATCAAGATTTATATCAAGATAATGTGTCATTATATTTTTCTATTACCCGCATGCGAAAGGTTAATGATACTGTGATCTAAAAATAAGAAAGATATCGTTCCAGATATTGAAGAAAAAAAACGAAAAAGTTTGTATATTTGTAATTATCGTGTAACGCAGTCAATTCCTATAAAACCTAGATACTTTTACGTTCGATAATTGGAAGGCAATCAAACGTGTTTGTTGTAATATAATTATATTATTATAACAATAGTGGCCAATAAAATGGATTCGAAGCATCTGCCACGAGTACGTATTCGAGAAAAAAAGTTTTTACACATAGGATGTACATGAGCTTTTTAATTCTCGATCCTTTAGCATTATTTTAAAAAGTTATCATTAATAAAGCGCAGACTCTCGGGCAGAGTAAACTCGTAAATCAAATGATTCTGGAAGAAAGTATAAGTTCGTTAGCGGATGTGGTTAAAAAGCTTGGAGTGCTCTGACACTCGCTGTTAATAGCGGGATGAGGGTCGAGCGAGGGTCCGCAGGGGAGGATCTGTGGGGGAGCAGGGCAGGAACG
This sequence comes from Ceratosolen fusciceps, assembly GCA_018883505.1. Lineage (NCBI taxonomy): Eukaryota > Metazoa > Arthropoda > Insecta > Hymenoptera > Agaonidae > Ceratosolen > Ceratosolen fusciceps. The sequence goes on from RCIC01000011.1 coordinate 1,305,414, forward strand.
ATATTGTTTAATTATCTCCACCCCCTCCCCCTCTCTCTGTCCCTCTCTACCCCCTCGCCATATTTTAGAGACGAGAGATCGCATAGAGATATCGTTGTTCAGCGACTCTATGACAACGTCAGAGGTCTTTTATTGCCGGATCTAAAAGCGACCTCGAGGGTCGACGTGCCAGCTCTCGGATACCATCCCCGTAGCCTTCGACCTGGCGACCCTGATACTCCCACGCTGTCGGAGAGCGCGCAACCCGTGACAGCGCCAACTACGTGCGACGGCCGGAGGATACGTCTACGTCTAGGCCGCCGAAGGCGTGGATTGAAACAGTAGGAGCCATCCCTGTCGGACACGACCCCGAAGAAGCTCTTCCGCTCGATACTAAACGCAAGCTCGGCAGTCTCTTTGATTATTTATCCAGGCCTCCACGGCTCCTCTAAGTGCTTCGAGCATCCATTTATATTGGACTTTGAGTCGCGTGGGAATCGTTTCGGTGTTCTTACTCTCCTCTTTATCGAACCGGCACCTCCTTGCACCCCCCCCCTCGCCCCTCGCGCCTTATTGCTCTTACGGTACCTTCGGGCATTTTAATCACTTCTACATCGAAACGAAATCCCGCTCTCGTTTATCTTCGATGGCAAAGGCAAGATTCTCATTTCAAGGCCACTCTATTGCGCTATTACGTATTGTCAATATTTTTTCTTCTTCTTCTTCTTTTTTTTATCAACTGCTAAGAAAATATAAATCCGAGCTATCTTCATCTTTATCTTTATCTTTATAAGACTACGTAAACAAATATATATATATATATACACATATATTTTGCTATAATATCGATTAAAATCATAATTCAATGCAAGGATTTATTGTCAATTTCATTTCGGTCGCTCAACCATGATGAATTTTTTACGCTTTCTAAGAGCCGCGAATACCTTACCTATAAAACATTTTTTATCTTTGCATAAAGCCAAATATTAAATATTACTATTCTCGAAGCAGTATGACTCATTCGTATCAGGAAAGCCGATGAATTTTTTAAAAAAATCACACCCCTACGAATTCTGATCTTAGTAAAATCTTGTTTATTATTATTATTACTATTATTCTTACTTTTTTGTACTTTTTATTTAACAGTTTTTTAAAAGTTACTTTTTAGAACCGTTGAGTTCAGTTTTTTAAACAAATAAGTATTTCAAATCGTTTAAGCATTAGTAAACAGCAGTACTTACACGTAAAAGCTTTTAATTATTAATTTTTATAATAATTATAAATGTTGATCTAATGCTGGGATTAATAGAAATATTTCCCATGGGAATTATCAGTCGAGATAACGATTTCAAAGGGGGATTAAGATAGCTTTATTCCGATAAGGTATTTCATTATTCATTAAAGTGGCACGCGGTATGGAAAATCGACAAATACGGTGTTGAGGTTTTTTTTTCTTCAGAGAATGACAATATCCGCTAGAATGAATTAGCCAAATAATACAACACAGGATTAAATGTTTTATACTAAAATCTATTTTATGCTTAATATGATATATTAAAAAAATAAAATAGGAAATATTTTTTTTAGAATTTTCTGTAAAAAATATTACTTTTAAAGTAATACTATAAATATATATTTATTTAATATGTATTCTTATTATTAAAAAATTGTATTACAATATTTTTAAAATATAAGAACGAAAAAAGGATAGAAAAGAAACAAAGAACAACGATTATTTATAGTAATTTTTTATGACAATATTTCATATCATGTATTTTTGTGATATAACAACAGTGATTTATACAATATATGATAATTATTATAACTTACATACATTCTTGTATATCGACGCTGTTATTTACTTACTTTTTTTTCTCTAATATAAATATGTGTTATTTTAATTTAGTTGAGATATGAGCATTGAGTCGTAGAACTCGAGAATTTACTTGTTCTCTGCATTATTACTATTTTCCTTTAACTTAGTATTTACTTATACGCATTTTTTTTTTATACATTATTATTTTCTTTCGAACTTTACATGATCTATGAAACGTAATATATGTATACTTCGTTCGGCTAGTACAACCGATGCACCTCGAAGCTCCGTTTCATCTGTTCAGTCGTTTAAAAACTCTGCAGGAATACCGAAGGAAATATATATCGAGTTTGTCCATAAGAATTCGTTTTTATAAAAATCCTTCCGTTCCATTCCATTATATTCCTAAGTTATTTCCTCTATTAAATTTAACTAGATCCATACAACGACTTAAGCAATCATGATTGTTTGTTTCTCTTGCATACGTAAGTTGGATGATCTATATAGTCGCGTATAATCTATAAACGAGTTATATTACTTTAATTTAAAAGATTTTTTAAAATCAAACGTTAATTGCCAAAATAATGTATACATATGTGTACACAGTTTGTAATTTATTCAATTATTCATATAATCAGTAATAAATGAAAATACAGGAATGCAAAGTTATTCATGTATATATCGTATCCGCATATTATCAATTGATTTAAAAAATACTGTTAAATCTTAATTGTTATACTGACAATAAAAAGATTTAACTTTCAGCATTTTAATAATAATGAGTTTCTTTAATGAATATTTTATTTTTGAAACGTTATTGAAGATAAAGAATTTGCAATGAAAATGACAATTAAATATAAAAAGAAATTAATTACTTCGTAGCATACGTACGTAAATATGATTTTGAATCAATATCCATACGAATTTAAATGAAACCCCGAGCGCATTATTACAATTTATTTATTTTAAATTATTTATTTATAATTATCAATTAAAGATTAATCTATTGAATTATTATTATAGATTGTATTAATATTGCATTCTATTATTATTGTAAAATTGTTAAAATGTAGCTTTTGAATCGAGTCAGAATGTTTATATTTATTTCTATTGTTTATTTATGTTTTTATTAACGAAGGGGATAGTTAGAATTTGACGATGATGATAATTTTTTAATAATAAATTAAGAATTTACTTTTCATAATATAGCGATTGTCAATTTTGTCCAGATTCTTCAAAGTCTTGAAATATTGGAAAATTATATCATTTTTACTGAATTTTTGCAGAATTAAAAACAAATGAATTTATTTACTTATTATTGAATTGAAGAAATTTCAATCTTATTGTTATTGTTTATAAGTCTAATTAAATAATGAAATTAAATAAAATAAGATACACAAAATATACACAATGAAAGTTTTTTTTTTATTACTTTAAAATCATACGCATTAACAATCTAATAATAATTGTTACGTTCGCTTCTACTTAAGTATTTAAGATTTTGAAAATGTAAAAAATCATTATACACAAAGCAGCGATAGTTATTACATTTACGAATCCATTGGTAGTTTACATTACGTATCCGCTCGCTATTAAGCCGATAACTGAAATTCTAATTTCGTATCGATTGCATATTATGTGCACAATATACGCCAGCCAGGCTTTAATTGAAAGTAACGGAATCGCAATTAAGCTAAAGAGTATTGTAAGTTACCATAAACAAAAATACAAGTGACGGATTACACGTTAATCATAAGTTTAGTAAACTAAAGGACTTTTTCTTAATAACATAGAAATTCATAGCAATACACAAGATTTTTTAATTAATCTTTACACAAATTCTTTTAACAAATCGAAATTTTATTAATAATTTAAGTAATATATATATATATGAATGTATGTATATGATAGTCGCTTTAATTGAATTAATTGAAAAAAGATTGCTCATGAACATCCTTAAATCTATAAAAGTCAACTATGTATTTAGATGATTTTTTTTAATTTTTCGAAAAAACGACAAGTTTTTAATTTGATTTATATACGTTGCCCAATTTCATAAATATTTCGTATAAAATCTATTCGAATTCTTTACACCTAAACTAATTTATAAATTTAGTTCGATATCAAATAACGGGAATAATGAATTTCAAGAAAACCTCAATAATTACATAAAATATATGTAAATATATATATATATAATTAGATACTATATTATAACAGTAGATTACTATGTACTTTTTAAAATTCCTTCTTCTTTATAAAATATAATAAAATTTAATTATTGGTTACTTATTGGTTATCGATCTCAAAAAAATTATCTAATCGGCATTAATTATTTTTATATAAATAGCAGTTGAATTATGAAATAAAGAAAACAAAAATTCACTTAAAGTATTTGTAATCGCAAGCTCGATCAATATTTTACAATTTTATCTTTTTCATAAATTACAGTCAGAATAGTTCGAACTTATTCTAAAAATTCCTTCTACAATAAATGCGTTAAGTCGATGAATATGGATTCTTAGTAAGATTCTTAACCTTTTTTTTTATACAGTAATATTTACAATTCCTAAATAGCTTAATACTATTTAATATAAAGAGAAACCTATTAACATGATTTTCTTATTCATATGGTTTTGTATCATTGTAATTTTTTGTTTTATTTTGCGTTTAATTTTTATACAAGAATTTATACGAATTAACAGGAAGATTGGGTACAAAAGGTGCACGTAAAATTCAACAGATACAAGGTAAATACGTTTCTTTTATCGCTGAAGATGAAAATCTGTACAAAGTAATCCTATTATAATATTTATAATATAACATTCATAGGATTCATTATCGAATCGTTAAATCAATCCGTAAAACTTGAAATTATAAATATTTGTAAAACAGTATTGTTTTTCCTCTCGAATGTTTTTATTCTTATATTTTACTTCTATAGTTATTAATTTTTACAATTACGAATACAATTAGCTAATCGTACATTTGAATTAGTATTTAATCTGACCGTTAGTTTGACAAAATTTGTCGTATAACACGATTTTTCTTCTTATTTTTTTTTTATTTTTTTATATTTTTTTTTTTAGAAAAAAATTTCAAGATATTAATACGTAACATATAAGATTCATTCACATTTTCTAAAAGCTATTAGGAAATAATTATCTAGTTTGAAGATGTTTTGAACGTGCACCTGGTATACCAGTTATCTTCTTAATGTCAGGCACTCCTCTGAAAATTCATCAACAAGAATAGATGTATCGTTATTCATTTTGATAATTGATCCTACTTATCTTTGGTACAATTTTTTTTTTTACTTTTATTATCAACTGATAAACGTTCGATTGAAGTAAAAAATACTGCAAACTCATCGAAAGCCAAAGAATAAAATATCAAAGTCTCATTTGCACGGAAAATTTTTTCAGATATATTTTACTGAACGAGGAATTAAAAAAAAAAGAAACAAATTGATTTTACTTCGACAAAACATGTTCGTTCACGTCAACACAACGAATTTATTTGTTTATGTAAATGCACAATTTCAATGATTAATGTAATCGAAACGTTGGTTTATTTTTTATTAATTGGCAAGTATAAAAAATGTCTTTTTCTCGTTAAGCTAGCGATTAAAAACTCTGAATCGTGAAGATTCTGAATCGTTTTTGCAATTCATTATTTTAGAAAGCATAATTATAGCCAATATTTCAATTACCGTATCTGAGGAGTACAAGATTAATATTCGCCATGAAAGATCCGTCGTTTCAATTACACGTTTTCACAGCCGTAGTTTAAATTTATTTTTCGACAGGCTATGTAAATTAATCGTAAGTAAAATAATATAATACATGAAATAGAAAAATAGGTGATCTGGAAACTATTGCGGGTACTCTATTATACGTCATATATGAAAAAAGAAATAAAAATAAAGATTCTTCTATAAATTGTCACGTAAACAAAGAACGTTGTTGTTGTCGTCGTTATTATTATTAAGATTATTATTATTACTAATATATTTATACATATATATGTATATGTATATATATATTAATACTTACTATTATTTACACAATGTGTCGCATACGATCGATTATAATACATGAGTCATGAAAGTTCGAGAAGAGCAGTCTTCTTTTTTAATGGCGATTTTAATATTAATAAAAACTCTGAATGGCGTGAAAATGGCTTTCGAATATCTGTTTCTTACGGTGCACGTACATATATCGAAAATCAAAGAAATGTCAGTCCATTCGCAGATTATAATAAACTATATATATAAACGCACATCGTATTCGCACTCGTTTTACGTTTACGAATCGCTGTTCGAAAGCCAAAAAATCTTTCTCTTTCTTGATTTCTCTATCGTAATTACGTTTATTTTATTTCTGACTTGAAGCACCACTTCGAGATTGACGGCCACGCAACATGATCGATTCAAATGATTTATTGTAATTCAACTGATATAAAAAGAACCGAGTCACGAATATAGATAGTTTATATATTTATTTATACTTCGTCCATCGTCAAATTTTTTTTACCTCTCAAATGTACAAAATTATTTTACAGTTTCGTATTTTTATTACAGTTTCGTACTTTTTACAAGTTTGTTCACGGGCTTACTTGTAGTAGCACTTGAGCTTCGTGCTTTCTCTAGAGCATTGTCTATTAGCGCTTAAATAGCTGGGTAAATGTGCATGTAGGTAAGGAGATCTAAAGCGTAAGCTCGAATCGAATGGGTAGTAGTAGTAGTGGCGTATGGAGAAAGAGTTTGCGCTAATTATCATTTACTGAAATCATCCGTGACAATCCTCCGCTTAATGATCATCAGTTCAAAAGTAATGCAAGGAAGGGCACGGAAATCGCCCACGAACGTTCGAGTGAGTCAAAACGGTTATTACGATTGATTATTACAATGAAGCTGAGATGGAGCTTGGGAAATCTATTCAGCCAGCCAATGTACAGCGTTAATTTAGCTTAATTATTATAAAAATAATCTTGATCGGAGAGTTCGTATCCCTTTACGTACATTAGCGGTACGTCGTAGTTTATGAAAATCATTGGAATTTATCGGTCGGTCGGTAGGTAGGTAGGTAGGTAGGTAGGTAGGTAGGTAGGTAGGTCGGTCGGTCGGTCGGTCGGTCGGTCGGTCGGCTCCGCGTGTAGAAAAATATTAAAACGAAGTAGTAGGGGCTCGGGTCGCCGCTAGGTGGCAGCGTTTGAATTCCACTCCCATGGAAGAGCGGCAAATTAAGGATCAGGAAAAGCTCGCCGAGAAAAAAAAAGGTATATTTCCCGCTGGGCAGCCTCAGTGCTCTTGTTGGTAGAGCAGCGACGGCGGGGATGACGCCGAGGATGGCACCCCTCAGAAGCAGTACTTCCGAGCGCTGACCTCCGGCACGGGACTCAGTTGGGTGGAGGGGGGTCGACCCTCGCGCAGGGCGACCCCTTCCTCCTGTCAGCCGTAATAATAACTGGCCTTGGAGCTACCGTAGCGCGAGCCGTCCGGTCGGAGTATCGTGTGGAGGCTGTCGGTTCCAACCATGTGGTTGCCGAGGTCGACCCGCATCCCGCCAACCCCGTGCGTCGAGACCGGGGACAGCGGCATCCTTACGTCATTGTAGTATCGCTCGCCATGGAGACGCTCCACTAGTTGGGTCTCAGGTAGCCTGAAACGCCAAGTCACCAATAACATTAAAACTTCACGAGAACAAGACTCTCCTAACTTATTTAACAATTAATTGTATAAATGTCAGCCCGGCGGACCTTTAAATGGATTCTAAGAACAGAATACCGAGTAATTAATAGTTTAAATTTTCTCTACTACAAGTTTAATTAAATTCACAATTAACAATTGACGTTCAATTGTAAGAATTCATTTCATAACTTAAAGAAATTTATTGTCTAAACTTTGTCGCCGGTTGTTTTTTGCCTCTTCTTAATTATATAAAAGCATTATTATTGTACTAAATAATAATTGAGAATTTATTGATAAGAATAGGAATTTTCCCAGCGACATTAATAATGGCATTCGTAAATTAATATAAAAAATAAATGTTAGCCCGCCTATATGCGCATCTCCTTCACTGTCGTGATTCTTACTAATAATTAATCGTGTGTAATTGTCAATTAGCCAATTATGCAACCGGAAGTACGAGTATATAATAATATTTAAAATCAATTGTAAATCAAGGAAGTGGGTAATATTTTCCGAACGAATTGAATGTTATTTATTATTATTTTATATAACGTTTGGGCGCTTCGATTATTGCCTCACAAAGGTAATAAATACATTCTTATAGCCAATACGGCATTTGCGTTAAAAATTAATTTCACTCGTTGGCGACGAGCTGCGGTTTAATAATATTTATAAATGCAAAAAGAAACATTTAATTGATCCGGATACTTAAATGGACATTTATATAGAAAATTAGACGCTATTGAATGAAACCTTGCCGTATTACGTTCTGAAACAGGGGTATTTGTTAATAAGGAATCCGTTTATAGTTTATGCAGGAAGGCTTTCGTGTTAAATGATGATCAATGGAATGGAGTAATTGAAGCTCATATTGCTTTAACGAAAAACGTAGAGGTAGCGATTGTAGCTTCTACGGTTTATTAATAATTCATCATCGGCCCATAGGCGTGTAAGATTATTTACGAACGAGGAATGTTTTCCAACGAAAATGTTAATTTGAAATGAGAAAAAGCCGGAGCGAAGCCTCACCTCGTATCCTGCATGGGCACTGGCACGGGAGTCGTGAGATCGATATCCGCGTCGATCTCTGAGATGTCGTCGGTGAAGCCGTTCGGCAGAGTCTCATCTTTGGTATGAAACTTGGCGTCTCGCTTCGTTCGGTGCCGACTCAATAGAAGTCGTCCAATTACCAGACCCAAGAGCAGCAGTACTCCCGCGGATACTGACACGATCACGTATAAGTAGAACTTCTCCTGGTTGTCTATGGATTCGTAAAACAAAGCATATTCTCAGTTTTCGCTTTAGATTTTTTCTTAATTAACGAAACCATTCGATCATATCGCTCATTAACAACTAATATTAATTCTTCTCTCACTCACTCTCTCTCTCTCTCTCTCTCTCCCCCTCTCTCTCTCGATAAAATCGTCTCGATTCTTCATTAATTGTAAGAGCATTTTAGTAAACAAGCGTATTTCAATTTCATTTATTTTGCTATTAATAAAAATTTCACCCCAATAACCGAATCATAAACTCTCAATTTATATCAATTTTCTTATGACGTAAAACCTATTACCATGGTGCAGCTCTTACGTATTGAATTTTCGGTAACATTGATTCATGTCTATAATTTAGGGTCGGCGTTTTCATATGAAATATATATATATATATATTTAAAAACTTTTATTTAGAATGTCTTTCATTTTAACAAATTTTAAGCCTCATTGCACATCTTATTTAATAAACCGTATTAAAGCCGATAAATAAATTCATTACGTCAATAAAAATTCCAAAGTATTTAAACTTTTCGTTTAAATATGTACATGCAAATTAAATTATATAAATCACTTTATATAAAATTTTACTCCAAACAGTTTTCATACGTAAAATAAAGTATTTCAATTCAGTGTACTTACCTAATAAATCTCACCTATTACTCATGCAAATCTAATACTACCATACGAAGAAATTAAGGATAATAGAAATTATACTACAAAACCATGAAAAACTTGCAAACAGTAATACATTTTTAGAGTTTAATAGAAAATTCTTACGAAAACCAAAAATTAATGAGGAGTCAATTTACGCTAAAAACATCTCCACTTTAAAAAATGAAGAATTTTTATTTCTCTAGCTACGAGAGTATATTAATTTTCTCTTAAAGTTAATTATTTTGTAAATTACAAGTACATAAATCATTACTTTGTTTTTATGAAAATACTTTTTAAGAAAATGAACGTGTAATTTTAATACTTAAATCGTTTAACTTATATATAATATATATATTTATTAAAGTTCATAAACAACCTTGTAATGAAGTAAAATATGAATAGGAGAATTTAGCAACATTGGTATCAACAATAACATTACGTGTACGTGTTGTATTTCAATATGTAATGTAGAAGAAAATAATTCGTAGCATTTTGATAGATTCTGTAGATGCTTTTATCAAATGAAAAAAGCATTTATAAAATCCAGTAAAATTTATCTGAATGTCGTTATTTGAATAGAATGTCTCAATGGAATAAGAATCCCCCCCTCCCTCCGCCTCTCAGTTACATAATTTAATTAAAGCAGTATAGGTAAAATAGTTATTAAAATTATCAAAAAATGTTATATATAAAAAAAAAAAAGAAGAGAAATAGAAGTTGTACTTCCGTATGAATAAATCCTCGAAAGCGCTAGAGTTCCGGCAATGGTCGAGAGCATAAAGAAATCGATAGTTGAACATTTTGCCAAATGTTGATGAGTGTCGGTAAAGAAATTTCCTTTGGGATAAGACCGAGGTGACCGACGTATGGCTACTTACATGCTAGGAATATATAAGCGCTGATCCATTCGTTGACGTAGTTGAGGAGTACGCGGTCCTCCTTGACGGGTGTCGCGTACAACACTGTAGTACAGTTGCGGGCATTACCGACGGCTGTCGAGTCGGTAAACATGCTGCCGTCGTTGCCCGATGACGGTAATCTCTCCTGGCTTCTGATCGCCTTACCTCTGTCGCGGACAGCGTTCAGATTGTGCAGACGATCACCCACTACAAAGCGATAGGGGAGTTTCCCGTATTTGATGCTTGTGCTTCAAGAAAAACGATTTTGCTAATATTACAAATTACTTTTTTCCCTGGAATGCATTCGATTGCTTTTCTCTCTCCTACGACTAATCGAACTCATTCCCCATATGCTTTTAATACTCAATAATTTGTAACATCAGCAAACTTATTTTGACGGAAACAAGTTTTCTCTTGGAATCTTTTCTTGAGCAAAGCCTCGTTACACTCACACCTTTGATTTTAAATAAATTTTTTAACCTGTCGTTTACAAACATCTCTTCTCATTGTCTATTGGAATTGAACAATTTTCTAAATGATTCTATAAATAGATTTCATTACGTGAACATTCTTTCAAAAGACTTATTTTCCGTTACGAGTTACTGTACGTTTAATTATTATCAAGTGACCTAGTATTTATAATCATTGCCATTGTATTTATTATGCAGCTTTTATAAATAACTAACAATACAATGTCTTAAATTTTTACAGGAATGTAGAATAAATTTCTTTTTTTAATAAAATCTATAAAGGTGCTCCTGTTTTAAAATTAAGCTTTATTATATTCAAATTTTTAAAAAGCTTTTAGTGTTAAATTTCAATAGTTTCTTATAGAAAAGACTTATTTTCTGAATAAATTTTAGAATTTCGTCTTAAGGTATTATCGAATATTCGCAAGATATACATTACCGTTAATTATATTTATCTAAGACCGAGTATATGTCAATGCGCTCATTCAAAAGGATTTATAAATGTTTTTAACTACAAAATTTTAGACTAAAATTTTATTAACAGTTATGTGAATAATTTTTTACCGTTTCTAATGAACAATTAGATTTCAAATTAGATTTTCAAAGATTTAATGACTAAAGTTACCGTAAAAAATTTGTATTGATTTAATTTATACCGAATCTAATGTCTTACAGTACTTGAAGTAAATTATGAATAAACTAAAATGTTTTGCATTTCATTATACATTTTATTATTACAATGAAAGAAGAAGTTTAAACTGAATACTTAGTTGATTGTATAATAAAATTAATGTTATTATTATTAGGAACACCTTGTACAATGATTTATTTATTTTAGTAGAAATGATTTATGACTGTACAAATGAATTGTGAAAATTATAAAATTAATTTTCATAAAAATGGGAATTAATAAGGAAAGGCTTCTTAATAATTGGTATATTTACATATACATATTTACACTGAGTATACAAATTAAAATTAATATAAGCGATGATTTTTTTAATTCGATGATTCACTTGATTGTATTTTTGTTAAATCCGAATGTAACTGGTTAGAAATTGAAAACGAGAAAAATGTCCGTAAAGCATCTTTTTTTTTTTTTTTTAGATAATTTCAATCTAATCTTGTAGAATTGACTCTAAAGAAACGAATGAGAGGGAAATTAATTAATCTTGAAAAAGTGAATAGCTCCAGAAAACGGTATGGGTGGTATATCCACATGATATAATAGGAATCACGTGTTGATAAAGCGCGAGCATGTATGGCGGTGCATGTAGAAATTTTATTATTCGATGAGGTGATTTGCGTAGGCTTAATTAATTTATGTCTACATTCATAAAACGACATTTGACAAATCTTCTCATAATTTTTAGCTAAACGTTCCAATTCGCGTCCATATAGTATAAGATAATTTTCTACATAATATGGTACCTTATTCCATTCAAAATAATTCATCGATAATAATAAAAAGATAATGATTTTCTTTTAATAGTGAATCGGAATAATTATTTGTTCGGAAATATTAAAGAAATCCAGTTGTTTTATTCTTACATATGCTGATCATATAACGAATATTTTAGAATTTTACTAGCTATTATTATGTACGATGAGCGTTTAAAACGTTTTTTATTATTAGGCTTCATTTCTTAAGATATGCACTTAACAAGAAGTCAGTTTTTATAATCATTTCCAAAAGATTATTTTATCGTAAAGACTTTAATCGTTGTTTAATAAAATAAGCAACGTATGAATAAAAAATTCTTATTCTATAACTTACGTGTTACTTTATATAGAAAACGTTTAGGTCCGATATAATTTATATATATATATCAAATTGAACTAGCTTTGCAAATCATCTTTACGCCGTAACTGCGATTTTACGAACTGCAAATAAGAAACAATTGCCGTCACGTCTCGACGGAATAGAGTAGACTAAAACTAACATTAGAGTAAAATTATAAAGAACACTTGATTATAGGTTAAACGCATCAACGTATTTTAAAGGAAAATAAAAATTTCATGATAAGGGAACGCGCTTTATATAAAGATAACAGTTATAAGTCTACACAATACCGTACGTGGCTCTATAAATAAAAATTAAAAAAAAAAAAAGAAAAGAAAAGAAAACGTATAGAATTTATAGTACGCGCGTCGGTTTTCTGATCCTGTTTAAGAGTACATTTATTTATTTAGAGACAACTAGGGACTTTAGAGTTAAAATTAGAATTTTTATACTAATGAAAATCCATTTTCGTTGTCTAGATTCACTATTCAAATGATTTAAATGACCAGATAATGATCGTATTCTCAATAAGTAAAACATTCACAGCATCGATTGTAAAATGTAAGATTACATTATATATAATATAATATGATGCCCATCATTTAAAATAAAATTATATCCTTTGTTTTTTATTCATAAACGTTTTACTTTTGAATTTAAATTTTCATATCGGTGCATACATCGTTCAAATATTATAATTATCTTACTAACTTGTACACATTTGGATCAAGTGTATTTGATTTTTATGCATAATCTATTGTTATATTTAAATATACATATCGTTTTATCTATTTAATCAGTATTTTCATTATACTTTGATATTCCAGAAATGCAATTTACGTGATTCGATACACCGAAGTCATTTTTGCTGTTATTTTGTAGATATTTGTACACTGCATTTGATAATGTCAAGTATTTTAAATATATTGATATTTCTTTAGTAAAAGCGCTGTATTTATTAAAACAAAGAATATTAATTATGCTCTTGTTATAAAAGTAAAATATAATATTAATATGCATTAACAAGTACTTAATAATTTCATAAGAAGAATTAAACATTAAATATTTGCTACAACTAACAGTTATTGTTATATGAAATTATTTTCTGATGGAATAGAAGACGATGTAATGGTAAAATTAAAAATTAAAATCCTTACAAAGGAGTACGAAAATCTTAAATAAAAACTACAGAACTTGATTCCTTTTCAAAAATAAAATAACATTAAATAATTATATGCAGATGGTATGTATAATCTACCATTCATATGTTACGACATTCTATTTTATGTTTTATTATTAAGACTCATTTCGTATGCGAAATGTATGTATTAAACGAGGTGATCAATGTGAATTGTAATACAAGTTACATATTCATAGACAGATAGTCATATTTTAAGCCAAGCTGTAATAGTAAATCAAGTACAAAAGAATACACGATTCTTTTATTACACGCAGACGAAAATTAAAAAAAAAAAAAAAAAAAAAAAAACTAATGGACCAATTTTTTTCAGAAAAAAGCGGTTAAATTTAATTGTATTAATAATGAGAGAAATTCGAATGAATAATATAAAACCGCGAATCCTTATTAATAATACGTTAGATTATAAATATCACGCAAAACTTTTGAGTAAATTTTTCTACATCGATGTAGAATGGGCATTTTTATAAAATATTTAATAATTTGCTCAATTAAAAGTAACCTTTCAATAATTTATCAAAATATATATTTTTTATGAACGTATTAATTTTTTTTTCAATGTATTGTCTTTTTGTTATTATTTCCCAAGTGAAAATAATATTTATGCGTATCGTTAAACAAAAAAAAAAAAAAAAAAAATCAAATTTCATCTGCGTCGAAATTATTATTTCAATGTGCGTAAACAAAATAACTATCGTTAATTGAAAGCCAAAAGTCGTTGCGTCACTTCTGAAGCTTTAAAAATACGACTAACAATATATGCATACAAGATTTCAATGTTTAAAACATTATTTACCGATTAATTTCGCTCAAATAAATACACGTATTAGATTAATTATGCATATAAAGTATGAGTATCGTATTAGATCAAATGCTATTGTTTTCAGTAGTCATGACGTACAAGTACCATTTGACAAATAAATATAAAGGAATATTTTCTATAGGAAATATCTTTTCTAGTTAGAGAAACGTCAATGGCTGAAGATTGCAAAGGATATATACTATAGATTACTGACAATTTTTAAAATAAAAGGCTCTCGTTCGCGTGATCGTAAATACAGAGTTTCGGCACGACAATACTAGGCTTTACAACTTTCGAGGTCCTCTTTAGAACAACTTTAGCTTTTTACAGGAATCTAATAATAATCACAATACTGATTGATATCTTCTTTTCAATATCGACGTTTCATTCAAGGCCTTCAATAATATCATGTATATACATATATATATATATATGTAACAGCTAATATTAGTTATGGTAATTTTATATTCATAGTTGTTTCTTAATTGCAAATCAAGTTTTATTTTTCAACGTCTAAAGAGAACGTCGTTACGTTGTATTTAAACTATTCGATATTTAATCCTGATTTGCAGTGTATTCTCTAAAATTTACATGTGGACGAAATGATGAATTGTAATTCTTATACTGGTTTCTATAATTTAAATGTCATGGCTCTGCTGTATATTTACAATGAATTGTAGAAGTTCCTGATTTCCTGAGTCGACGAGTCTAATACAATTAAAAAAAACTTGATATATTCGAAGTATGGATACAAATTTCCCAGCATCACTATTACTTAAATCTTATGTAAAATAAGATTTAGCTCGTACGCGTGTTTTCGGAAGATCATTATGCTCAAGTAGCGATTAGCGATTATCTCGTTTTTGTAGCTACAAAACGAAGGAAAGTAGGGCTGCTTAGGGCTAAGGGTATACAGAGGCGATACAGAGCTCAGGGTAAGTCGCCGTTGCAGGCAAACGTGGGCCGATAATACGAATCGTAGCTTTCAGGCCGGTTAAAAGGGAATCCTGTATGACGATGTTGAGTCCGGTGCGAGGAAGCCGCGATTCCAATTTAAGCCGGAGAACGCGGAGGCTTGGATCAAGTCTGACTAGTAGGACGAGATGAGCAGCCATAAGAGAGCGCGATAGTTACGGAGCTCCTTACGGAGGTAAGAACTCACGATACGAAGCGACGGGATGCTGCTGTGCAGGAGCTTTCGGAGCGTTTTAAAGCCAAGTGTCGGCTCCTCTTTAAGTTGCTAAGTCGTCCGACCGACCGACCGACCGACCGATCGACCTACCGACCTACCGACCTACCGACCAACCTTCACGAGTACATCCATTGTAATTGCCCGGTCGGTCGCCCTTTGTTATAATTATCCCTTAGACCTGCCATGGCCCCCTCCCCGCCGGCCAATAACCCCAATAACCAACGGCTCCGAGGGCAAGGAGGAAGCTGAACTTCGTATATCGGCTTGGTTATAATCGTTAATATTAGGTAGTGCTCAGTGAACGGTGCAATTGTAATTCAAGCGCGCGATGCTTCTCAGTTCTCAATTACCTATCCGTATTTATAAAGCCGGTCGGGTCAAGGCTTTGCATACCGTATAGATCGCGTGCCTATATGCCGATGCGCTCGGCGATTTTATAGAAAGGACTTAAAGGCATATATATGTATATTCCCGATTATCCTGACATGTTACTATATAATATCCGCATATGAATTACAGTACTTGATAAGATCGATATAATTTTGAGTTATATAACTTGAGAAATGAAGTATAGCTTTCCACAAAAAGCTTCGGCCAATATTAAATTCATACTACTGTATTGTTAATTAATTTTAGTAATTTGTTTTATCTCCTTCTCGTTTCGTAACAAAAAACAAAAATTACTAATGATTTGCCTGTTCGTCCGGTTTTTTCAATTCGTAGTATAAAAGTTTATTCGACTACGAACGGTTAATAATACATATTATTTTTTTTAAGGGGATAAAAGAAGTATGTAACTTAATTATACATAGTCAATTTTGTTATGTTAAAAATCTATTAAATTCATTTTTTGTTTAATTTAGGAATTCTCAATCAACTTTAATAGACTGATTAATTTATTTGACAGCTAATACGCGTTTTAACGTGTAACGGTGTTAAAAATGAAATGTGTTTGAAACATTTGAAATCCATAATATTCTTGTAAATGCATTATGTTGCGTAAAATTTTGTAATAATTAATTCTGTTATAAGTTTCTGATGTAAATTCCCAAAGGAATGTCAAATGTAATTGTTAACTGAATTTAAAGTATCATTGGTCGCATAAATTTCATTCAATTAATTATACAAAATATAAAGAAAGTGTATCTTAACTCTTGATAATTAATTTACATAATTAAATTTTATTTATTTCGTAACACTTGTGCAGTTTTATGAATATACATTATAAATAGGAAATGCAAATTAAAAACTTGAAAATAAAATTTTATTAAGGAACAATAAAGTTATCGAGATACTTTAAGCTTTAAAATCTTTACAAAATAATTAACTTCATTGCGATTCGATGGAAGAAAAAAAAAGGAAAATAATAAAATCGTACGAAACATAAAATTTTTCAAAATTTGTTAATGCTATACTCTTTGTATTTTCGTCAATGATATTATTATTAACATTTTACCTTCAATATTATTTCATTAATTCTTCACGTTAACTTAAAAACGTATAGTTATTAATATAACAGATATAAACAGTTATTACGTTTATTCCGGAGCTTTTAATGTAAAATATAATAATGCTTCATATGCATAAGCTTTTATTGTGTTTATTACTGCCTTCGGTGGTATTCTTGTTTCCTGAATTAAAAAAAACGGAAGAACGTAACAATGAGTGAATTTTGCGATTATTATTTGAATAAATATTTATGATAATATTTTTTAATTTTGTGTAAAACAAATTTTTATATAATACCAGTGAATTCATATGATCGTATTTTCTATTTTTATCGGTCCGAATAGTACGTTAATAACATTTTACTTTAATATTACGTTTACATTAAACATAATAATTTAAATATATTTTTTATTCCAAAATTTTGTATTGGTACGTCTTGCCGATAAATAATGAAAGTATCGTACGAAGATCTCATGATATAATTTATTTGTCAAGATAAATTGCGATATAGTAACAATTTTTTATATTATTTTATAAACTATTTTTTAAATGTGAATTTTTATTCATTTATTTATACGACTCAATTATATGCAATTTTCCCGTTGCATTTCTTACTTTTAACATTATACAATAACGATTTTTCATTATTCCTTATGGACATTTACATATCCTTTCTCATTTTTATTGAGTAAGTAAAGTATATATTTGTGTCCGGCGGATAATGATAATGAGCAAACAATATTCTATTTTCCAGACTAATGCGTTTAATTAATACGTTTAATGTTTTTATATTTTCATACGTTTTATGACTATTACTTAATAAATACATTATTATTATTATTATTATTATTATTATTTTTAATCATGTTATTAGTTTATTAGGTCTATTATAAAATGCAGAGGAAATCTATAACATAGAGACTTTTATCTGAGTTTTTTGAAGGACTCAAAGCCGATCTAGAATCCAGATACAATGAAATGCGTTACTCGCAAAAATAATTATATCTACGGTTTTATATTCCCAAAGCAGCTTGTGCATTTTAATTTATTATTTAAGAGCTACCATTGCGTAATCTGTGGAAAAGCCAAGACGCAGTAAAAGAATAATGGAAAGAAAACATAAATTTTCTTTCAGACGGCTTGTAGGTTATGTATTAATTATTTTTATCATAAAAACCTGTTGTACGTAATGCTAATGTCATATTCTGTTTTGGTTCTCAGATGGGATGAGCATTAGCAGTCATCATTTATGGGAGTGTGCGTAGTGCCATAATCTTCGCAGTCGGTACCTGAGCTTTGGTAGTACGATTAAGGGAGCGGGAGGGAGGATGAGCCCTTTGAGTAACATACTTGATCGGGTCGATTAATCAAACGTAATTGTATTTAGGCAAAAACGTATATACTCGTATTAAGATTACTCGAGTATTTATATCCATGCCCATTTAGGGTACGTACTTCCTACCTTTCTCCATTTTAAATGGAAAGAAGAGAACGAGAAGAGGGCGAAAGGAAGACCCGAACGTTCACGCATACAGAGTCAGTGCTTGACATTACTTAAAAAGAGCTGTTAATGTTTCAATTGTAAAGCACACTTAATTGTTCTGTTCGGCTGCTACTCAATCAACTCACACTCAAATCAACACTCGCTTTATGTATATCCACTGTCACGTGGTCGCGTGCCCTTGTATTTAACCCTTTACCTATAGGTCGAACAATACGCGAGAAAGAGCATATTTTTCCCCATGCAACGAGAGCTCCTAACCCCTCCCCCCCTTTTTTTTTAGGTTTCGGGGCTAGAAAAGCTAATGGCTCACGAAGTTCAAAGAGTAGAATACCTACTAATACTGCTGTTTTGTTGAGCCGGCTTTTTACATTTTCCTTTCGGTAAAAGCTTCACAATGATTTTTCATAAATAAAATCATTTTCCATGACTATAGAAACCAAATACTGCAATTATAGATATACACAGAGACCCACAATTTTTTTGCAAATATTTAAAACTTCTACGCAATATATTATTTTCTAATAAATCTAGAGTTTATTAAATTATACGAGTAAAATCTTTATTTTTCAATACATTCACGTTCATACGGAGTCGAAATAGATTTGAATTTTAAATACCGAAGCCGATAATTGGATATTTATTTCCGTTCATATTCGTTCATTCGTAAATCATCTTTAAATCTTTCATTTCTTTCAAAAAGTAACCATAGATTTAAATACTAAATATTCTATTAATCAATAAATCAGATAATAATTTTAAAATACTGATACTCTTAACTTTACATAATATAATCCTTCAGCTTTAAGCTTATTATGAAATTACTTTATCAATACATTAATTTCATATATATATATATATATACACAATATAAGTAATACGGTTACACGTGAACATTTTTAGAATTTGATATATTTACTAATTCACGGCACTGAAATATTTAGTTGAAATATTCAATTTTCCCGATATTGAAATTTTTTGATAATTTAATAGTTAAAGATTCAGATTTTGATTTGATCGAATTGTTCCGTAGATACTGATAAAGTATCTTCAGTACTAATAAAGTCCGACTTTCGGCTCGAATTACTTACTGTATTCATTAATTATAAATCAATGTTGTCCTATGTATTTCGGCCCTTTTTATCGAAGATAAGACATTTTTTTAAATTGAAAATGAACGATGAATTATTTAAGAATTTTTCTATTAATGTCATTTTATCTATAGATCTAATTCGACTTTACAATAAAACATTTTCAATTAAACAATAATCGATAAAAATGTAAATTTCCGTATACGGTAGTGATGCATATGTACATGTTCATACACGGAATCTATAGATACATCGGTAGAATGATTGTATTCCGTATCTCAACAAGTGTACACTGAGTTACTTATAGGCGAGACCTAGTTTACAGTGCCTATGAGTATAATATACATTACTGTAACAGGTAGATGCACACAGTACAGGTATAATTGTAATGCTCTTGATTCGTAGATCGAGTTAACGTCTTAATTTTGAGCTAAAAAAAAGAATTTTGTCCACACTTTGTCGAGCCAATCATTTTTTTGATGCATTGATCCCTTGATTAACAGTATATCTTGTAACTATTGATTAAGTTACGTGACCTTATTCGTTTGTAGGAAACATCAAAAATTGAAATGCCTATTTGCCGTGAATTGTAAGGCAAAATCAGTTGTGCGTAATCGATTGATCGACCGAATAGTCAGTCTACTTTCGTTGATCTCTTAAATACATTATAGACGTCGTGTCGATTGTGTCAATGTTAAATAAAAAATTTAGTTCAAATGTAAACAGTATTCAAAGTGGATGCTTGAGCTTATTGAAACGATTGCATTACAATTAAGAGATTCTTGCTACGCCGAAAGCAAGTTCATCGTTGTAGAGAATTGATTTCATCGGTTCAATGACGTGCGAACAACTCCACAATCTTCCAAAGACTTTCTACGCTCTTTAAAATAATAAGTTTCCTTTTTCTTTTTTTCTTTTTCTTTTATATATAATTAGAATTTACTAATAGTATTTACATTTTTATTCGTCAAAATTAGTTTGAAAAAAACAGAAAATATATTGGAAATATTTTAATATTTTTGAATGATTTATTCCTTGAAATGCAAAGGTATTAGTATAGTATTTCAAATTTTACACTCAATAAACGCAGACACACGCGAGTTAGAAATTATTGCACAGTTATACATATTGGGTCGCTAGAGGTAGTGAGGGGGGCGGGGGCGGGGGCGGGGACGGGAGAAAACTTCTGAATCGAATTCGAGTCAATCTGAGTTGACCAACTATCAAAGTGAGTATCAATTATTGACGCAAAAAAATTCTGAAAATGTTATATTTTTATAATAGAGGTAAAAATAACATTTACCTTTTATTCTTAAGAAAAGAATAAATAACGTTAGAACTATATTTTATTTAATCTTCATGAAAAATAGCGCAGGGGGGGGTGAGGTGAATGTACACTTGAATTAAATCACTGATCGGTATTTAAAGTTTTTAATGTAAAAAAAAAAAAAAAAAAAAAAAAAAAAAAAAACAAAAAAAAACAAAATATAAAGAAATTATAAATATATTCGAGAGAGTGATTATTTCTTATCGCTTGACAAGAAACGGCATTAGAACTTATTCAACAGCGGTTGTACTCAGCACGGATCGTGTTATTGGCATATTTTACGAGTGGCTAAAAAGTTGCCAGGCAGCTAGTACACGATTTACAGGAGTTATCTATGTAATTTTTTTCTATTCTATTCGTTGCTTGCGATAGGGTTACTACGGTGAAATAACTTTGCTCGGGAGTTTAGTAGGCCGACCATAGACTATGTGGCAGGATAAATTTGCATTCAGAGCTCAGCGGCTGTATTAATCCTTCAAAAATATTTTACAATCCTGTAAAAACTTTCCGTTGGGAGGCTCTAATTCTATAATAAGTTTGAGAAAATCATAACCCCGAGTTAATTTTATTTTTATACAAATATACTTAATTGTATGTATATATATATATAAGTATTGCGAGGTTAAACAATATAGAATGGAATATTAATGCTTTTCAGCGTTATTTTGTCGAATCGCGTGCATCGACTAAATGGAATTAAGGATATAATGATACGGTAAAAACAGCGGCATGTTAAGTTATTTAAATTTCCTCCTTGTAATCACTCGAATAATGCATTACGATTGTCAATTAATGATTGTCAATAATGAAAGCCTTTCTACATTTTCCAACTTCATATTTTATACATTAAAACGGAATTAGCTTTATTTAATTTTAATAACTTTACCGCCTTTTTCAATTAAAAATTTTATTTTATTCAATTATAATTACTTACTACGAAAGGAGGGCTGGGAAAAATGTACAAGTCCGTACTTCGTCAATATTATATACAAATACGTGGCCATTTTATCTCAGAATCATTTTTAATTTATTAAATACATTAAATAAATTATTCAAATAATTTACACTAATGAGATGAAAAATTTTTACTTCAGGTATCTTAAACGAATGAATAATAATTAATTCTTTTAATTATCAACTTTATAATAATTTAGCAGTATTCGATAAATTATATAATCTCGTGCATGTGTATTAGAATAACACTGATATGCTTAAGATAAGAAAGAATAAAAGCCGAATGATAATTCACTTAGATCTGCGTTTTGCCAATTATAACTTGTCAATAAATTATTTGCAAAAATATAAAAATGTACCTTTGTAGAAAAAAGTTGTTGTATAAAAATAATTCAATTAAAAAATATGCCTTTGTTAAAAACAATGAATCGATTATTTTATCGTCGATTCCAGCCTCGATGCAATGGACTAGCGAATGCAAATACAATTATAAATTTTCATTGAATCAATATGACCGTCTAATACGACGACATTCTGTATTTTTTTGTTTTGTTTTGTTTTGTTTTGTTTAAACAATTTTTCAGCTGTCAGTACGCAAGAATTTTCCCGATTATTCGACACGCTTTGACTGTAATGGAAGAGGGAAGATGCCGTCAATGAAAATATCCAAATAATGGAGATAGAACGATAGACGCGATGCTTTATTGTTTAATAACAATGGATGTTTAAGATCTTAGGATCGTCCCTCGTCGAACGAAAGATATTTAAATTTTAGATTTATTATCCATATGGGGGAGGTTATTCGGGTTTATTAGTTTTGTCGGCTAAAGTAGAGAAACGTTTGATCGTATAGTTAGAAAGAACAATTATTTATTAGATTATAAACGTTCAATACAATTTATATTATTCTTATTGAAAATGCCATCAATTAGGTATTATAATAACATACGTAATAAATAATAGATCACGTTATCTGGAATTAAAGAGAATTTCTTAAATGGAGAATCCTGCCAATGAATCTTATAAAAAGATTCACATTATTGATTTTACTAAATACCTTTCTTACATTTCATTCGAACATCTTTTTTTAGGAAACATTTTTTATAAAAAATCACTTCGAACTAAGCATTAATAATTTTTATAAGCTTAGTTTTAGAATAAAAAGTTCAAGAGAAACGAATTTTATTTCAATAGAATTGTTTTTGATACTTAAATAATTCTTTTTATATATATACATACATATACATTAAAAAACCTAATTATTTTGTTCTTTATTCTTAATTATTTGATTAATTGATCGACGTTTTTTATTACCTGTAGGATATAGAATATTGCAATCAACGTTAGAATTTTATACTGAAAATTATGAATTTATCAGTATTATAAATTAAAGATTAAATAAAATTTATCGTTTCGATTTGTAAATAGTTTTTTACTTTCTATTTTTTTCAGTACTTTCAAATTTTGCAAAAATAATTTCCAAATTTTCAATTGATTTACTTATAACATATACCTTTAATGCAATTATTGTATATCTATTTTATACCTGTGGTAGATTATGTGTGACATAATGTCCTCTGGTAAATGTCGTCATAAGGTCATTATTTAATTATAGCAATTAAGCCAATAGTCTAGATTGGTTAATTTCTTTTTACAACCATATGATTTGCTCTAATGAAAATTATACTAGAATAATTATACGAAATAAAATGTTCATAAGAGAATGTTATAATTGTAATTAGATGTTTCGGGCAGTAATTCTTGTAATTAAATGACGAGTACTTATTGTATTTATTGTTTTTGAAGACTTTTAATAATATTTTCAGTTCGATATATTTGAATAAATAAATTTTTGCTCCTTATGTTGAATTTATTATTTGATCTTTATTTATATACAAAATATTGTATTTATGTAGATAAATTTTACATGGAACTAGAATTTTTTAGCTTCAATTTTCTATTTCTAAAGGTAAAATTAAGAATTTCATTACATTCTTTCATAAATAATATTAAAAAAAAATGTATTCCAGAAAGCTTTTACGTAAAGAGTTTTTCAAATATAGAACGGACGTTCAGTATTATATATTAATAAAAGAACATCATTATAAAGAAAATATTCTACTGGGAAATGTATTATTTAGTAATAATTTTTTAATTATGGCCATTACCTTTTTCAATTCACCTTTGTATTTAAAATAGACAGTTATTTAAACGGTAAATAACATTTTGTATATATATTTTCACTTTTACATACATTATACATATATATATATACAAAGAAGTAATAAATTAAATAAATAAACAACTTATTTAATTTAAAAAAATTTTAGTTACATGTCATTAACATTAGAGTTTCGAATATTTATCAAATGTTTATAAAATGATTATTTATTTATAAGTCTTGGACTATTTTGATGACGAAGACTTTGCAATGTTCAGTGTATTAAGGTCTTAAATTAATGTTCGAGAGGAATTACGAATATTGAATAGGGTAAGCTAAACTTAGTGTAATTAAGTACGTTATATAAGTGCAGATATTAATTATTAAGACTAAGACTTAGTATTATATAATACTATGGTCTCTTTAAGACATCCCGATTTGTGTTCAGCTATTGTGTCATATCTATTTCTATTATGTATTCAAGTCCTCTTCATACCTTCCCCAGAGATCCAATACCAGAGTTCAAATAACCCGTTGTCAGAGAGAAACTAGCAAAGTTGAATCTTATCGAAATTTAGTTTCTTTTCATCTGGGATAATCGTCCGTTTTAGCGAATAAAACCCTTTGACCTATCCTTGATAGTAATAACAATATCCCTAACTAACCAATGCCAACGAAAATATATTAAATATCATTTTCCTTAATGTTCGGCCACCTCTTAAAACAAACATTACCGTCGAATTTGAGCGGAATTTCTGCCTGAATGCGAGCCAAGATTAATTATTACGAAACGTCAACAATACACGTGAGATCATTAATTATATCGACACATGTCTATTAGTTCGTAATTATAAGAAGATTTTCAAATCAGTTTTCAGGCTTAATGTAGAATAATAATTAAAAAAAAAAAAAAAAAATTTACTAAAGTTCGCTAAAAAAATATTTAAAGCGTTATTGGTACCTTATTTAATAATAAAATAAAGTTGCCCGCTTTTACTATGAATATCTCAAAGGCTATAATAATAAAATAAAGTTTGTGTATAATTAACACGCGTTTACTTAAATATGCATAATATTCCCGCAGACTCGTTCAATGATTTTTTAATTAAATTTTTCATTACAACAAGGAGTATTGTTTTCGCATAAACTTGCCTTAAGAGTGTATTATTGCTGAATATTTTGGGCGAGCTTTAAAACAAAAGTATTTGCAACAACGTAAAACTTTTCGAATTTGAAAAAGTTTTAAAAAGTTTTGAAAAATCCATAAAAAAATAAAGGAAGGCGTTCGTTAAAATGTTCAAGGAGATTTAAGAGCATAAATACTTAGTGTATTAAAACAATAGTATGACATTAAGAATTAGCCTCCATAGGCTGAACCGTAAATTTTTAATAAAATTAAGTGCGGCGATTTCAACATCTTTTATTCGTGTAAAAAGCTTGTCTGATAAAAATACGGAAACCTAACGTCCGTCTAAGCTTTCAGAATAGTACTTTGGCCTTTACGTGCCACGTCCACTTTAACAATTAATAATCGACGCAACGTTGAACGCTAACAACAATAACTTACAATTTATAAGTAATAGTAGTGCGCGCGCGCGCGTGTATGTACAACAATGAAATGTAAGTAAGTATGGAATCATTTGGTCACGTGTCATTTGATATAAGTAATGGAAACAAGTTAAATCCAAGATGAAAAATATTAAATTTCCACGTAGAACGTATTTTACCGAGCAAATGTTGATTTATTAGTCATGCACGCATAAATAAATCCTCGATTATTTAACATTGCCATTCGTCCCGATAACGTTTATTATTTAATAACAATAGATAGCGCGTATAAATAAACAAAGTTATAAAGTTACGGAATCACGTAGATCAAAAGTGATTGTTCGTTTAATATTTATACGTATGTGCATTATCCGTTACAATTCTTTTCATTCGTAACACTACATTGAGCTTTAACTTTAACCGAATATGCTCGACGATTCATAATAGAATTATTATACATTAAAGCGATATTTTACATTCGACATTGTATTATTAAATATTGAAATTTATGCTATTATCATAGACAATGTAGGCTAATGGGGTGGCAGTACGCGCTACTTGTATTAAGTTAAGTGATGAGGGTATCAGTGCAAATAGCGAAATATCTTTGGCCAGTGTCGACGCTTTATTATTATAAGTGGATTTTATTTAGCTCCAGCCCAAAGCTACTTTTTCTCGATCAGACCTGGTGATCAAGAGAGGAGTAAGTAATGGCAATGGCAAGGCATGCAATATCTGCCGGATTAAGAGTACTGCCCCGTGAGCAAATAGCGATACCGAGTGCAATATCAAAGCCAAACATACAAAGCCAAGCATAGAGAAAGAGAGTGAAAATGAGCGAGATAAATAAATGGACAGAGACATATATATATATAGAGAGAGAGAGAGATATACAGAGAGAGATGTAAGGATAAATCGAAAAAGGAAAGATTAAATAAAGCCGGAGTTACTACTACTCACCGTCGTTGTTGGTTCTTGCCCGGGGCGGGGAGGATGTTTCCGAGGATGGCTTGACACCGACTTTCGAGGTATTGTCTCGTGGTTGAAACTGCGGACTCTCGAGGTTCGGACTCGGACTGAACTCCACGCGAAAGTCCGCCCGGTCGAAGCCCTCGTCCGACTCCGGGGCCAGATTTTCTTCATCCAACTCCATATCGCCTTTCTCGTATTGCTCCCGAAGTACCGAACGCCAAACTATAACAGACCAAAGCGAGAGCATTATTTTCAACGTCTATTCGACGCGCTGGGATTTTTTTCTTATCCCCTGCACCCTCTGCACCCCCCCCCCGACCGCCTGCCCGTGTCACGGTATCGGCCGTAGCCCATCGAGTATCTAGATTTCGTCCGCATAAAAACGGGCTGATATGTTCAGATAAAATCTCGACATATAGTTGATCTCGACATATTTCAGAGCCGTTGTCAAGCATTTAATTAATTAGTAACGTTCGTATTCTATAAATTAACTATCGCCGCTAGATTTTCCTAGTAAATCCGATTGGTTTTACAACCTAATTCGTATACTTTGATGCCACTAAAATGTCAAAGCACGTGTTACGATCATTTTTCTCCTCTAATTTCCGTGGATACGTGAACATTCATCTGGTTTAATGAATTTGTAAAATCACTTGCTGCACGAAACCTCAAATTTTTACTTCAATTTCATTCGGAAACTTTTCCTATGATTTGTGTGAAATGGGTAATATGCTGCTATATTTAATAAAATGAAACTTTATTTCACGTATGCTTCATTCATAAGATAAGATTACGTACAAATCATACGTAAAACGGTTATTCTAAACATATACGAAGAGATATTATACAGATGTTATTATATTTTTATATTAATTAGATGGATCAAATTTTGTAGAGGGCGAATACACTAATATTTATGTTGTACTATTTTTGTTTTAGTCTATAAGCCCCTCTTTATCCACACAAAAGTTTTATTATATATAATTGGAAACTATTATTACGTAAAGAGGCTTTTATTTTAAGGATAATTAAGAAAGATATTTATCGAATTTTAATACGATAACATAGCTTTTATTTATGTTAATAGAGTTTTTACTTATTTATTACTTTTTATCCTAATATCACATATACACTTTGAGTATTACTTGTCGTATTTCTATGATAATATTCTGTAATTATCAATTCGGTAGTTAAACGTTGAAAAAATTTGATCGATAAGATATTAAGAAATACCGTTCAGGTGTGTTGTATGGCTTGAAAATAAGAAAAAAAAATTGAATTGATAAATAATTACAACGTACATAGAAAAATGATTAAATAAGTTATTACGTCGTTATTACGGAGAACGAAATATTTATATATATTAATAATTGATTATATAGGCGTATAATTTTAATTAGT
This sequence comes from Ceratosolen fusciceps, assembly GCA_018883505.1. Classification (NCBI taxonomy): domain Eukaryota; kingdom Metazoa; phylum Arthropoda; class Insecta; order Hymenoptera; family Agaonidae; genus Ceratosolen; species Ceratosolen fusciceps. The sequence continues at coordinate 1,333,577 of RCIC01000011.1, forward strand.
GCATTCGCTAATTGAAAAACATTGAGCGAGTAAGGAACACGCTTTATAATACTAGAAAAATAATTCAAAGTTTTTGACCTTTTATTAAACTAACTTTGTACAAGTAACCGTAAGTTTTCTGAAAACATTAAAGTTTCACTAACAAATATATTATTATTCGGGATTATTAAGCCTAATTAGAAATGCCTACAATTTGTGTACCAATGCTTATTATAATAAGACGCTTCTAAACAACTCCATCGCTATTAAGTTCTAATTATACTGTATAATTGAATTATTAGTTTTAAAAAATATTAAATTAAAATTTTCAGAAATTATTTGAAGTTTTCATTAAGTTTTTATTTGAAAATAAAATAATGTATTTGAAAACTCAACTGAAAAGCTGAAAGTTGTCGTACGAATTTATATATGCTTTGCCAAAAAATCGAATTGACAATAAATTAAACATGTGTCATTTATATATCATAGTTATATTAATATATGTGTGTATACATATATATATATATATATCTATACATATTTAAGTAGAAACAAATGTTTGATTTTACAACCATTCTGAATTAATAACGAAAATTCTTAAAACCCTATATTATACAATTCTCTTTGTAAAGTCTTTTAATTAAATTCATAATAATAATAATAATAATCGTTCTTTATATTTCGGATTATTAAATAAAATCTCTAAATAAAAGAATCAGAATTGTTAGAGTAAAAATATAACTATTTAAAATGAGTTACGATATAATTACTTTTGCCAGGGAAACAATTAACATCAATTTTTCTAAATAGAAATTATTGCACACTATACCGAGTGATTTTGTAACAAATTGACTTCTAATGAACACGGCAAGTCACATAACGTACATAATAATGTACAAAATACGTTAAATACGGGTATCTGGTAAACCAGAGTTATAACTACATTAACACAGGTTACAAAACCACTGATAAAGTGGATATATAAATAGTAAATAAAAAAAAAAAAAAATAGTTTTCATAATATTAATGGTAAAATAATAATTTAATAATATAATAATAGTTTTACAAAGTACATAGTTATGAGTACCGTTCTCATATTATAATTTTCGTGAAACCATTGTTCTCATAAAGCAAACAATACCTATAAATATTTTATGTCTCGATTAGCATCTGCGAGCATTCGCTAAATCTGTATAAGAAAGTAATATAATAGTTATATGACAATAACAAATTGAATTAAAATTATAACTGATACTCTATACTGATTCATTCTGTATATAAATGATTAATAATGTCATTAAGTAAATATAAGTGATGTATTTCCGTAAATTAAATAATTTTTTAACTTTTTTATACGTACCGGTACGAATTTATAAATTAATTGTAGTAAATTAGTCAATGCGGTCGAACTTTAATCAAATTAGTTCCAAAAATTCAGAATAGAACTTGATATATCATCATATGTATTTTAAACAATTTAAAATATTGACAATTTTAAGAATACAATGAAAGTTACCTTGCTGGTTACTAATTCTTATGAAACTGTTTATGTATTATTATACGTACGATGTAACGCTACAACTTTTCGTACTTATTTATATTTAAAAATGTATTCGTTAGGTTTTTATAATTATTTCATTAGTAATTTACTGATAATAAAAAATTATTATTATTATTATTATTGTTAATTACGCACAATTTTATATTATTAAAAGCCATGAGAATTAAATCTGTAATAAATTATACAATTATATTATTATTATTATTATTATTATTATTATTAGAAATGCATAAATTTTTTACACCGATATTATTATATTTAATCATCATTAATATGTCATCCTAAGAAATAAAAAACTTCTACAGATGCATTCGAATGTACATCTGAATGTCATATTTTATTCATCGATCTATCTGCTTTTTTCTCTTGAAACCATCAATAATAACTAATCAATAAAATCGAAAATAAAATTTAACTTGCTTATAAACTCCTTAAAAATAATTATTTTTAAAGTAAATTAAGTAATTTTCAGTAATTTTATTCGTTATTTCAAAAACCGCGACAACAGATCAGAAAGATATAATTTAGCAAATCAAGATATTGAAATATAATAAATATAATTATCTGCATTGACAGAGAATTGTATAAAAATATTATTTAACAGTATTATTTATACATATTAAAATTAGTTACGCGACCTCGTTATATTTGCAGTCACATGAAGGGGGTTAACAACTCGTCGGTGGTATTAATATTACGAATAAATTATATTATATTCACTGATCGTTCCAGTTTACAATCTTTATGACATCATTAGACTTTATTTTTTAATACTTTTCAACGCATCTACTAGAAATGTAAATAATGGATAAAATGCTTCAGTAGTGCAAGTCAATATATAATGCACCATTGTATAAAACTATTGCGTATATAAGAAAACTTAAAATAGAAAAAAATAGGCATCGTTTATAAACAAAACTTATAAAAAAAATATAGATTTAACGATATTAATAAATAATAATGTTATTAATATTAATTGTAATAGCATTAAATAATACTAAATGATATTTATATTAATGATTTTATTTCATGAAAATTCCTTTTGACAAATACACTATTGCGTTAAAATATATAAATTCATAATTCAAAATACATTCGGATGTGATTAACAATCGATTAGTAAAAGATTAATTATTAAAATGATTAGTAATCGGTGTGAGATTGTGCGTAAGTATTAAAATATTCTGATAGAACTTTCTTAAATTTAATCGATAAAATACTGACAAATAATAATTAATAATGATAATGAAGTATTTCATTTAAAATTTACTTATCGAAAAGTTTGGTATTAAAATAAACTATACTAAAAGCATATGTCGTAATCTTAAGTGAAGTAAGAATAATAATAATGCGCTCAAGGTTGAATTCTATGAATGGTAGCAACGAATAAACGAATCAATGCGATGATTTAAAGCATTCGAGTATTGCAACGGATGATAATTTAATAACAAATGATGACGATGATGATAACGTTTGTTACGCCTTCGATCCACGTAAATTAACGTGATCGATAATAAATAAATGATGATGATCGAGAAAGCTCGGATCGAGATGGGCGAATGAGCAACAATGATGATTACGTATTGGCTTGGGGAGGGGGGGAGGGGGAGGGGAAGACGCCTACTTAGCACCTCGAGAATAAAGAAATGATCTCAAACGTAATGAAATGCATCCGTGACGGTTTTCTTTCCGATGTAGAAAAAAATAATAAGGACGGTGCATCGATTTATGACCTGATGATGTTTTTAAATATATCCATGGATATATTTACGTAGAGAAATTTACGTAGAGAAGAATTGACGAGAATTAGACTTTGAAGGGCGATAATGTTTACAATTTTCTCCTTCCCACGGTATTGTAAACCGAATGCGTAAGAATTTAAGGAATTCTTAATAGTCTCAATAGTCCGCGACCTTGCGTTTCCGAAAATTTGATAATCCAGCGACGCGACGTCGGGGTCACCTTTGCAACGAGACATTTCGTACGTACTCCGGAGTATTATTCTGTTTATTATTATGTTGTGGATTATTAATGGACTATTGATTTATTAAGTAAATTAAATCAAATTAATTTTTTTTATATAATATTTAAATTCTATACTTAAATCAAACAAAGGTATGTAAATCAATTATAAAAATAAGGTATTGATCTTAGGAGTTGTCATGGACCCTATTTTATGATAAAAAAGTAGGTAATGAATATGGATTAAACAGTTATAAACAATATTCAGTTTAATACTGTTTAAGCAAGCATTAAAATAAATTATTATTTTATAAAATATCGTATTTATACTTCACATCTAATAACATAATAAATTTTATGTTCTTTAGTGACATTACAATTTTTCTTCGAAGCCAACATAAAAGAAATTCATTCATGTAAAATACTTTCATATATTTAAAACTTTTTTTTTCGTAAGCGTAGCATAACTAATGCACAATACGTGCAAAATAATAGGATTACGTGAATATAATACGAGTATAGAGAGAGAGAGAGAGAGAGAGAGAGAGACAGAAAAATAATAACAATATGATCTCTATCATATAAGCTTGCGTCTGCGATGTTAGTGAATTTTATTGTTCTGGATTATTATTATGCAGTATATCCGGGTAACGCAGTGCGTTGAAAGATGTATGCAGTCGTAAATGCAGGAAGAAGATCAATGGGCGGAAAGGAGAAGTTTGGTTACACGAGCGAGCTTACACGACAGTGAATTTTTTATTTTCGTATTATGCCACTGATAGCCAAAGCTTAAAAATCTTATAATACTTATTTCAAAAATTTTTATCTCGCAAATTTTAGCGAGATCCAAGACATTTCCCGCTGCCTTTTCACGTCAAGCGAATATTAAACGTTATTTTTTTTTTTTTAATAAATGACTTCCTCGAAAAATGCAATTCTTATGGTTCTTCCATTTATTATCCTACAGATGTTTCAACTTGGCATTATTCTTTATAATTTATGTTTTTGTATGAGGCGAACGAAAGTAAAAACGTGAACTAAAAGTTATTTAATTACCTCGAACCGAAAGCGGTATTATTATTATTATTATTGTTATTGTTGTTAATATTATTATTATTATTATTATTATTACTTTTTTAAAATAAATAAGATAATAAGTGCTCGTTGTGTAATAAATGACCTTGGGCTTAATAATAGCTAATCGGGATTCGGATTATTATTATTATAGATAAGGAGGCGCGATATAACAGTGCTCGTAGTAGTCATTAGCATATGGGAGATTAAGGCATTTTGTCTGTGTAGAATATTGCGGCATCGATGAAATAGTCTCGAGGTCGGAAGAGGAATGCCAGAGAGGAGGAGGAGGAGGAGAATGAGGAGCGGATATATCGGGGGGCTCCGAGGAATCTCCGACGATACCACCCCCCTGCCCTCCCGGAAGATAGAGAACGGTCGAAGATTGGAAGTGCGCGGCCTCGCGCCTTAGACCGAGGATGCAGAATCGCTATCTATACGCCGCGACAGAGGAAACCTATCTAACTGGAGGAGTTGGACGGAATTCCTGATGACGGTGAGGGTGGTGAGGGACTTGCGGCTACGGAGCTGGCAATGACAAGATCGAGTAGCGGAGACAATGTGAACGAGTGCTCGGCCCAACTATAAAACCGGATATCAGTGGAATGGCAGATAGATAGATAGATAGATAGAGAGAGAGAGAGAGAGAGAGAGAGAGAGAGAGAGAGAGAGAGAGGAGGGAGAATAGGAGAAAAACGGGGTAGAAAAATAATTGTACTCTCGTATCTGTAATGTTCTTGGCGAGATTCCAAAGACTGAGCCGATGCGGATAACACGCATAAAATTCAATATATCGAAATCAATTACTCGATCAATCTCTATCCAACAAGTGTAGCGTATTGAGCCAAGCTTGAATTTTTATACGGAAAAGAACCGAAGAAAATGCGGAACGCTTGGTACTAAGCGTAAAATAAACCATTATTTTCTAATACTCGGACCAATTCGTTAGCGTGCGTGTAAAACATCGCTGTTAAAAGGGGGTTGTTTCATTGGTTTCATTGGTTAAAATAGAAATGCCTGTGCCTTAAGGAATAACGAGAGCGGCGAGGCAGATGAGCGAAACCAAGAGAAATAGAGTAGCCCCACTGGCGAAAGAGTAAAAGGGAAAAATATAAAAAGCGTGGGGCTGATGAAAGCCGTCGATATCGTTTAGTGAGAATCCTTCCAAATAGTGGCAAGCACTTTTTCTTTTTTTTCTTCTTTTTTTCGTTTTTTTCGTTTTTTTCGTTTTTTTTTTACTTTGAGTACCTCTACTAGAGTTTCTTTTGCCCTTTCCATAGCGTTGGCAGCCGGTAGTTGAGGCTCTTTACAATCTCTATAAACGAATTTACATTTACTGCCAGGATACCCGACATGGCGTGGAAAATCAAATGATTGTGGTTCTCAATAATGAAAACAAATTCTGACATCATTAACTTTTTCCTCCAAACAGGCCACGAATACTCCGCTAAACAACTTTATCCATGTTTTCCTCGTGGTATCTTAATATTTTTCTTTATATAAGGGATTTTATTTATTCGAAGGTTTCGTTTTATATATACATACAATGGATTCTTATAGCAAAACAAAAAGAAAAAAAACAACAATAAAATAAAGTAATGAAATTTTTACAGTGAAAACATCAATAATAACTCAGACGGAACCAATAACATTTCCTATTATTACTGTAATTTCAATGATAAGGAATTGATTTTATAAGATATTAAATTCATATAATATCGCAACGAAATCTTATATTCTTATTTATTTATATATACATATCAATTCTTTAAATAAATATAAGATTAAAGATATTATATGCCAGAATTATAAATTAGCCGTTGTACTTAATTAAATAAATTATGATATTTTATTTTTCTATTAAATTTACTAAACGAATTGAAAAAATATATCATACTGAATATAAATTGAAATTCTCTCTATCAAAATTTTCTTCGACTGTAGTACGTCTCCTGTATAGTTTAATTACTTTAATTAATGTTATATTCGTATACTCTTTCAAAGCTTTGAAAAAAAAGAAGAAAAAAGGAAATAAAAATAAGGAAACACAAAACTAAAAATTTTTTTAAATACCTGCCATATTTTTTTAATGAATTAAATTCTGTACATATACGAATAGTTACCATCGATAAGAGTTTCATTTATATATATATATATATACACCCACACACCAATACTTGTCTCTATATAATAGAATAGATGCGTAAGAACAAATTGAGTAAGAAATATTCAATCTGAGGAATGAATCTCGTGTACTGTTACATCTACTATACATCTTATATAATAATGACTTTTAATTACTCGAATATTAATTAAGAATTTATATTTTTAAATAAAGTCAAACGAACGCCCGTTTATTGTATAACTGAACTGATGAGTCTATAAAATAATCATTAGTAATTGCATAGACTTGAAATTGAATTTTTGAATTGAACCTTTTCGGCAAATGTAATTGCTATTACAATGAATTGAGTACATTAGAAGGTAGGACAATTGAAATAATCTTAAATGCTAATATAATTTTTGTTAAAAAAAAAAAAGTTCATGTTTCACAGCCGCGAGCTTCCGGTCACTGTGAATTTCATCCATAACAGGTGGCATTTCAAAGCATGATATGGTAATCAACACTGTCAGGAAGAGTTTTATTCCATAAGGGACAGTAATTACTTGCTGCGTCAATATTCAATTAAAATTATTATTCCCAGAGGAGTGGGAATAATTGTGTGGGTTGTTATAACGCTCGGATACCGATACTCGTATTTCTTAGTAAAATTCCATGAGCAAAGCTCGAAATGGGCCATTATAAAGGAACAATCCTGATCATTTCTGCGAGAAATAACTGACGATAATTAATCAACAATTACTAACACTTAATCTTTTTTACTAACGACAATATTAGCCTCCTCGATCATACTATTGATCTATTGTGAAAAGATCTTTTAAATGCATTTTCTTATTCAGTTGCAGCAAAAAAAAACGTGTACAGATAATCGGTGTCCAGTAACAGGTGATAAACTGCTTGTATATTTCACTTGCGAATATATAAATCCGAATGTTTGAATGCGTTGTTTGTCTTCCAATGGCGCTTTATAAATTGAATCAATTATACATTCGCTTTGAATTTATTTAATATAAACTTCACCTCCAATGAAGTTAAGAAGTGAAATACTTGTGATCGATTTATTTATATTTCTCCTAGTGAAGTATGAACTTCAATGGTATTGTAACGATGGTGCAGGTTCCATTAGATTTTCCATACATTAACGGCTATATCCAGACATCTAATGGATATATGAATAAGTGATCCTGAGATTTGCGTTCGCCGCACGATTTTATAATCGTTGAGTATACTATATTTGTCGTTAAATATTCATAAAATTAAATTTCAGTTTTTGAATAGACGAATTAAAGTTTTATGATCATTATAGGAAATGAAAAATACGCTTCCTAAATAAACAATAATCATAATAAAAAATTTGATCTCATGAATTAATAATGAATATTTTGCGATTGTTAATGTAGGCGCGTTAATTGTAAAATATTATAATTATACTGTAATAAAGCACGAAGAATACAAAATACTTTGTTCGTACGTAAGAGATTATGAACCGCGCCGCCAACAGTTTATAGCATACAACATACAGGCTATACTTTAATTACGTTCCTAAACAATTGTCTCAATAAGAATTCATTTAATTTCAAAGCTACACATATCTAAAAGACAAATGTTATCATAAACTTAAGATTATTATTCGAAAAAGTTTCTAAATGATATTTTGCAATAAATATTATATTTTTATATGAATTGCCAAATACTTTAGAATGATTGTGATTCATTCTGTAAGATTAACAGTTTTCTGCGCTTCAGGTTGCAATAGCTGATGGTGTTCCGTTGGCCACTCAACGCGGCAGACTCAATCACAATGATTTTCATTCAACGTCTCTCGGACCGTCAGAGTTTCTCCGAATAAGTTAGCGGGAATTATTTATAAGCCCATTAAATTTTTTATCTAAAATCCATAATGAACAGTCCTTGTGAACCCTTCGCGAATACCAGCAGTAATAATTTCTTTAAGCGATTATCAAATTACGTATTGCATATTAGAAATGACTCTCACTGCACCCTTCGAAAAAAAAAGAAAAAAACAAAATATTTAAAAAAAATAATCACGCAGCCAAAGCGCAAAGAGCTACTTGAGCGTATTACGATATTAACTTATCATATAGCATATAATATAGCGTATGCCGTGAGAGAGAATCGAAACGAGACAAAGAATTAAAACATTGATTATGAAATCAGATGGCCCAAATTGCGCGAGGCATTGATAGATCGTTTTATAAAGGGGAAAAAGAGCAATGAAAGATATCGGTAACATCGGCCACGCTGGGGAAATACAGGGATTGCGAAGACGTTATCGGTTCGCAAACCGGACAACAAACCGCCAAGCAAACTCGTGGTTGCGCGTTTGCGAAGTCCTTGCGAAGCAGGGACAATGTACGCGTATTTTAAGTTAAAAAAGGGGTGACGACGGGTCAGACTTGCGCGCATGCGTATTGTTAACGAGAGCCACTGACTCCCGTTTCCCTGTTCCTTTTCGTTCGGATGCGATACCAATCGGACATCTGAATGTCCTTGCTAGCGGTCGGCGATGGGCCGGCACTTAATTTCAACTTCCTCGACAACTTTGCAGATGGCCGAACAGTTAATAAGGACAATAAATGTCGCTAAAGCGAACGCCGAGTAGGTGATGCCGACCAAATTGAATTAGAACGGCGAGCGTTAATAAACACGTTCTACGGTATCATCGAGTGCTGTAGAATATCTTTGACATTTTTTTCTCCCGATAAATCGAGGAATTAGGGGATCGAGGATCGAGGATCGTTTTTTTGGAATTTCATTTATCGATGTCTTCCATACTTTAATTGACATTCGTTTTCGATTTCACTGTGATAATATAATTTAATCTATAATAATATTCCTATAAGCAGGGTATTCTATAAGGGAACATTTACATTTATCGTTCGCCAACTTCTTCATATTCGAATTCCAGTATATGAATTTCCTATATAGAAAATACTCGCGTCGACCACTATTTTGTTTAGCATAAAAGGTCGAAGCACTCACTTAAAAAAAACATAAATTTAATACTAATTTCTTTATAAAAATATTGTAAAATTTATACGTTTCATTAGCCACGTCTTAGTTATAATGCTTTCAAATCTTTTACAGTTTAAGCTAATGAAGATGTTAATTCAAATTGCATTAATGTGAAATTCTACTTTGCCTCATTGTAATCATCCTAAAGTGAATTTAAGGATATAATTAAGATATACGGAGGATGATCATTGTCATTAATTTCGTCTTTAATGTGATAAAACACGAGAGCAATATTTAAAACGCAGAAAATTATAATTGAAATGTATTATCTTGATCTTATTGCGATTGTGAATTTATTAAAGAATACAATTTATTCGAAGAGATAACTTAAACAAATAGTAAATTGTTTGGCAATAATAATTTACCTCTTTGAGGTTATATTTTTAAAACGCAGCAGCGCAATCAGTTATTCACGACAATGTAAGTATATTAATAAAACTTTCCCCGTACTAATGTCATATAGCCAATGTGATAAATGATGATAATTTAGTCATTGTTAAATAATATATGTTATTTGATATAATTTATTAATACTAATCAACTAAATGCTTTGTGGAGAATTTTTAAAATTCTCTTAATAACATGCGCACTTACGTTGCCGAAACAGTTGCAATTGGTTTTTAATTCAACGATCTACTTAAAACTAAATAGAAATTTTTCTATAATGAAATAAAAATAAAGAAAAAACAAAGAAAGAAAGAAAGAAAGAAAGAAAGAAAGGAAAGAAAGAAAGAAACAATGGGATCGTTGTCGCGTCAATCGGCGTCACGTCTCTCAGTCATAATCGAGTATCTACGCCGTTCCCGTACGGTGAAAAGAAAATGTAGCTCGAACGGGCAGCAGATAGGCGGAGAGAAGAAACGTCGAGAAGGAAATAGATATAATGGCGGGAAAATCGATGGAGCAATTTGCGCGGCCCTTTTTAACGGCGCTCGGCCGCGAGTCCCAAGCGCGAACGCGGCTAGATCTATGCCGTATGACAAATGGTCGCGCGAAAATTTATCAGCCTTTTGCTGCGTCGGCGTTAAAGCTCTTGGCTCACACCCCCACCACCCCATACCATCACCCATCCGCCACTCCCGCTCCATCGTTCACCAATCTTTCCTTTACGATCGCTGAAATAGCTTCCGCGACTTCATCGAGCCGTCATTATTATTATTATATTTCGGTAAAATCGTCGTCGCCTCTTTACGATTACATAAAAGAATCCTGTACATTATTTCGCATGGGGAGGGGAGTGGGGGGGGAGGTTTTGAAACTATTCTATGCACGGGCTTCATAAATGAACATACTGAGTTACGTTTCATTCGACCTGTCTCGGGCAAATCAATTTTCTACGGGTCTCCACTTTATATTCAATAACAAGGACTTTTTCAATACAAAGCCAACGGTTTTACCGACATTTCATGCTCACAAAGTTTAATTTGTAAGCATACTTTTAAAATGCAACTACTCATTCGTTGAAAATTAATTAGAAAAATATTTATTCTACCTCGAGGCCTAACTATCTCCAATCTGTTTGATTAATCCGTTTAGTATTGATGTAATTCCATAAGTATTGCAAATAAAAGAAAGACATTGCTCATTTTCCATAATATAATAAGCACTTGGATGAAATATGGATATGGGAAGCCTCGTTTTCAATCAACGCGAGAGGAATACTCGTCGATTTTTAAAAACACTCTTTTACGCGTTTATGTTAATGCTACAGAAAAATGATGTATGAAAAAAAGAATAGAGGGTTGCGAATCGAGGGCTCGTCAATGAGCGCGAGGTTTGATTTATTTGTTGAATCAACATTATAATTCGGAGGCATCGTTTGAAAATAAACGTGCAAAAAAAAAAAAAAAAAAAAAAGAAGGTACTTGCTTGTTTATAAAAGAGACATTGTTTTCTCTGGCCGTCTAAATTTCAGGGGGAAGCAGCCAGAGTAGGTTTTCGCTCGTAATATACTATTTGTTATCAGAAAGTTTCCATGTACATTCCGTTAACGACAAAATAGCCCAGTTTGTCGTTGCGGGCAGATAAAGCTGCTTCCTCCCGCGCAATTAGTTTCCCCGATGTCGTGTTGCTCTACCCTTGCTCTCTTTGCATATTCCATGCATATTCATTTTCGTTATTTTCATACTTACGTATACGTAAATGATTCGGGTTAACAAAGCCATAAGTTTTTAGATGACGAGCCTCCGAATACGCCCGATAAGGAAAGTTTTATGATTAATGAAATCACCTTTGTTCACTAACGACAATCCGCATTTGCAAGCACAAGTTCGATCCTTCCTGTTTTATCTCTCCAAACGTATCTCGGTAATTTTTATTAATTTCAAACGTTTCAGCGTTAATACAAATATACATTAATCAATGTGCACGTCCACACTCTCGAATAAGAAATTTACGAGAACGAATTCTCCCAATAACCCGATTTTAACACGGAGATAAAATTTTCAAATAAGAAGGCTCGATGCATTTTTCATGAATTTAACTCGAGATCAATCATCGATTCAATAAATAAGACACAGTTGAGCGTGTAAATTTTACATTGAAATTTGACAATACATAGCTAATACATTTGGGATATTAGAATAGCGATAATAACGCATCTTGTTTGCACTGGGATCTGTTTTGTCTTCGAGCTAATCTCTTGGGCCGTGGCATGTGGAATGTTCAGTAATATACATGTAAGCGAATGCGCCGAGCCTCTAAATAGCTATGCGGCGCATCCGCATGGTTGCTCGGTACCAGGGTTACGCGTAATTACACGAAGCTGGAAGATGAAGAGATGAAGATCCTGATTGATTCAAGTATCGTAGATCAAAGTTTACCTTAACGGTACAATGGGCCGATATTATTAATGATCATGACTATTTGTTTAAGTCTAATTGCATTTAAGAGTTTTATACTTTATTGTCCCGTCCTTGACTTACGTTTCCTTAGGTTTCACATTTACGCCTGAAAACGTCTTTATTATAATCTCCGATGACAATTACAATTTTTAATTAATTTTATTTTCAACTCAAGTATAATTGTTTTATTTATTATTAAAATTCATTTAATTTACTAAGTAATTCTCTATGAAGATCTATGAAGATCTATAATTTTTGTATTATCATAATTTTTGATTTCTGGCAGAGTTCATAAGAAAAAAAGTTTTTATTCGTACAGTATACGAAACCCTATAGAATCGATTGGGCTTATAAAACCCGTAGGATATTTTTCTAGAAATGGGATTTAATTGGAGTTCTTGAAAAATTATCAACTTGTTAATTAACGTTCTTTATGAGATAGGGAATGCGGTTATTATGATCGATAAGTTCGGAAACTGCATATTAAGATTTTCCAATTAAGTACCTAGTCGAACATTTCAAGCGTAAACGAGATTCACAGATTAGTACTTGTTGTAGTTGCTTTTACCAACTCGTTTCGTGATTCCTTGTTTTAATATGCGAAATATAATACAGAATTTACTCAAGAATACTACCGAATAATGAAATTTTCATGACTCTTAGTAATATAAAACTGTAGAGATTTATTTATAATCTGCCAAATGTATATTCCATAATAATAATAATAATAATAAAAATTAGACGTTCTTAATTTCCTTTATGAAGAGAATCTCAATTTATGGCAAATATAATATAAGTGTTTAAAATGCGTTTATTTTGAATCATTTCTTTGCAGGATAAATAAACATTTTTTTATTTTAAATATGCTTAAGACATACTATTCAATTTAAATAATAATTAGCATTAAAACAGTACGCCTAAACTACCATTTATATGCATTTATTTTTCAAAGTGTACAGTGAGTAGTTCATTAGATTAATATTTTCGTAAATTTCTATTATAACGTTCAGAGTAAGTACAATCTAATTAAATTTTAGTCAAATTTTGCTAATTCCTTTATCCCGGCCGTTTTGATATTAACTATCATAAAATCATTATAGTTGCATTCCCCTTATTTTTAACCTTATTTTAACACAAAAGATTTAATAAAAAATAACGTTGTCATTCTTCTTATACCTCTACTAGTCTTATACCTGTTGTTTACATTTAGTCCTACTGATGAGCTCGTTTCGGATTAATCGGATCAATCGTTATCTCCATAACGGACAGTCTGTCGTATCAATTGTATCGAACGGTTAAACAAACGCTTTGGTAATACGGCGCAGAATTTTCAAAGGATTATAAAATTATGTTAGATTGCCGAAACAGTTGCAAATTGAAAACTACTGCATGAAGGATTATTATTAATAATTAATTTGGACATTGGCAATGCCGTTAATAACTGGGGCTTGATAATCCTTTAGATATATTCGAATGCCTATAGTTTAAAATCCTCTCTTCGAGTATCGTAAAAAATGCCCGAATAAAATTTTCCCTATAAATGCCGGAGCCTGAAACGTGTAAGAGGATGCTTAGAAAAGTTAGTTTTAATAACATACAAAGTGTTTCCAGCCAATACATTGCTTTAATAAAATCTCTAATAATAATAATTCGTTATTAAAGGCTTTATTTATTTTCACGGATAAAACAATGTGCCGTAGAAGTAGGGGCCAGCAAGCAGGCTTAAAAAACTTGAAATACCATAGTTTGCGTACAAAGCTTTGTGAAAGCTCTCGGAAAGAAAAAAAGAAAAAAGATAAAAGAAAAAGGATATTGTACATATCGGTGGAATTCTCTACTCCGCGTTTACTCATTTTTTTATTCATTTCTTGTACTATCCTCCTCCTCCTCCTCCTCATCCTCCTCATACTCCTCATCGAGTACGTATCCTTTATTCAAGTCGGCTCTATTTTATTTCTACTCGGTCGAACCATCGTAGCTGTAATTTTTCATAATTATTAAAGGTCTGGGTGACCTTACGGGACAGTTGACGGGCCACTAGTGAGCCAGGGTAATAAAAAGCCGCGATATGAATGTATTTGACTTAGTCGGTCGGTATAAAAGAATTGCCCGAGGAATTGTCTCGGCGAGGAAAAGGTGTTGCCGTGATATAAATTTTTAAGAAGAAGCCGTCGTTGTCGTTGTCGTTGTCGTTGCCACTTCGTCTCCGTTTCCTGTTCAATTCTTTGCTGATTCACAATAAGTCGAGTCTGCATTTCAAGAGACTTTCAGAACTCAACATGAATGGATTCTGGAAAAGAAATCTCGAGAAGGACGGACGAGCTTCAAGCGAGACGCATTTCGTTAAATGTTTCAGCTGCATATAAAACTACGTTTAAAACAATGTTCCCCTCTTTCTTTTTCTCTTGCTTTCAATTCGCTTTCAATCATCTTATTCTTCGAAATAAATAAATAAATAAATAAATAAATAAATACGTAGAGAAAATAAAAGGACTTGAAGCTATAAACGAAAGGCTCCCTCTCTCTCTCTCTCTCTCTCTCTATTATTATTTATGCCCAGAGCTTGAAAAGGGAAAATAACGGGAAAGGGTTAACGCGCTTGTAAGTAGTTGTGCAACGGTGTTTTGTATGTTAAAGTTATCTCGAGCAAATAGCCAGGAAAGTGGCATTAGTCATAGAAGCGCAAGTACTTCATATTCAGATGGCGTATAATAATGGAAGGTCGGACGGTAAGCACGAGGCGAAAGAGATGAAACACGTAGATCTGTTTTCTATAAACCCCAAGCCACACGCACAATATTTTTCCGGAATTATATTAAAACTCGGTTAAGCGGTGGTTTGTTAATTAATTGAAGAGAAGGTCTCTCTCTGTAGGGGCGCGTTTGAATATTATAAATCTTGAAATTTGTTAGGAGCTGAAGAATAGGGGGGGGGGAGGCCGAGAGTCGATAAACCTTGCGAACGAGTCAAGCTGCATGAGTTAGATCGGCGCTACGATCTCTCGTTGAATAAGTTCGCGCATAAGTTAGTATGGCAGCGGTAGCGGCAGCGGCAGCACCCCTTCTTCCTTCCTATTCTGTGTATTCTTTTCACGAATCTTGATTCATCTACTGCCGCCTCGAGCAATTTCTTTCGGTTCACGTCCGCGAAAAATCGAGCGCCAGATATCTTGATATATCTGTCCTTGTCACCTCATACCTTGGACCCCCCCATTCATTTATTTTTCCTTATGCGAATGAATTGCGCGGAGAATAGAATCGAAGGACCGACTCGCTATAATACGTCAACGGCCTCCTCCTCCTCCTACCCACCACCCTTCGTATTCAGCTCAATGTAGCGGGAAAAGGCTAAAGTGGAAACTCCACGTATGCATATTCTGCTGTACGCGGCTCGCGTACGTGTGCGGCCCGCGTCTCCATGTATCCCCATCCGTTCCTGATGGAATGGCTCCTGTGCTCAAACGAGTATACGTCCAAAGGGTAAAGAAAAATTTACATATGACGTAAAAAGAACGACTCGTACTACAAAGAGAGGACTTTTTCTTTATTTTCCAGAATAATTTCGTACGAAATGTCTGTATGTGTACGACTATCCTACGGCGATCTACGAAAATTTATAACTATCCACCCTATAGTTTCTTTATTTACGATGAAAAATTCAATCTGGTTTTTTTTTTTTTTTTAATACCAATCGAAACGCATTACTTGAAAATATTATCAATTTATAATTTTTTTTTCACGATTCGTTTATACCGATATTCTTTACTGAAAATTCAATACTTTGAATATCTGCCTGTGGGATACATAATTTTAATTATAATTATATAACAATGGTAACAGAAACGTCTTCTTCTTCTTCTTCTTCTTCTTCTTCTTCTTCTCGAGAGAGAGAGAGAGACAGAATAGTTCTCTATAATTCATTTACGAATAGGACAAAGATTTTAATATTAATGGAAATGTTAATCCAGGTTGCACAATATGAATTGTAATGAACTATTAGTCGACTAAAAAAATGCCGACGCAAGAAATTTATTTCACATCTGTTAAATAAAATATTTCCTGTCCTACTGAAAAAATGTGTACGTGGCAGTAAAAATGTTAAAAATCTCCGAAAGAACGAGTGAAAATTTAATTTAAAAACCGGAGATAATATAATTTACTAAATTAATGAATATCTAATAGGAAATCTTGATGTTATTTGACCTTGGTCAAAAGGGTTGATCGAAAGTAGCACGTAGTAGCACTTCGAGGAGAAGGTGCCTTTCTTATTTATGCCTTAACAGGGCGAAGACGTAGTGGATTTAGCGATCTAAGGATGGACTTCGCTTCCACGCGCATTTATCGATCGTTAGTCGGATTTTTGTTTTACATTTTATTTTGTTTCGGAAGGGGAAGGGGTGAAGCGCATAGTTTATCATATTTTACCTTCAATTAGATTTACAAATCTATTGACAAAGTTCTATCACAAAAAAAAAGGTTTATATCGAATCATTTAAATTGAAATAATTTTTACGGTATTTCTTCTAGAAAACAAGTCAAATCAGTAAGATCACTGCAATTTTATTAAAGCCATTTATACTGAAATGCACATTATTGCATGAAAAATTATACAAATACGTAAATATGTTGTGAATTCATATAGTGTAAAAGTGTTTGATAATTACGTAACAATATAATTATTATATTTGAACCACTGGCTCAATATTTATTTGTATTCAATATTAGCAAGTAATTTCGCATGTAATAGGACGAATCAAAATAATTATCGCGCAATAGACAATATCGATTTATAGTTAAAAGCTACAAATTATCGAATGTTAGTTCACATTACCATTACATTGAAATGGAAACAATTCAGTTTGAAAAAGATACATATGAAATTCATTAGAATACATGAAATATCTTGTGCATTTAAATATATTGTATTTATACGTATATATGTATATATATTAATTAACTTATTTTCATTATATGTTATATAAAGATTTATTATCAAACAAGCACGTAATTAAAATTTTAAATAATATACTGCACCACATTAAACTGTAATCTAGTGGTCATTCGTGCTTATTATCGGAATCACATTATTAACGTATAGTAGTACAAGCATTTAATTTTTAAAATAATATATATATATATATATATACATATTATTAATAATAAATATAAAATCGTTGTAAACTTATAATAATTTACAATTAAAATTCTAATTGTCAGAAAATATATTTTTAAATTTAGTAATTTATGCAAATAATAATTTATGAATTATAATGTAAGAATTCCGATTTCACATGGTTTGCCATTGAATTTACGTATATCCTTATTAGATGCAATCTCGACATGTATTTTACATTGTATTTTTGGTGATCGATCGATATTGTAGGACGAACAAAATCCGAGAAATATAAAATAAATCTTTTTTATTTATCACTATCAGGATAAAAATTAAATATCCATCGGGTCACATTTACATTTTTTTTTAAATTTTTCATAAACTTCGTTAATATCGCCGCATTAAAAAAAAGTTAATAAAAATATTCTCTTTCATTTTTAATTTAATTTGAAAGTTTATCTTAAAATATATGAAAATCCATTTACATTCCAAGGATATCTACAGTAATTTTATATAAGCATACGAGATTTTTAACTGTCATTCGCATTGAAAACTTTTCTGAAATCGTGAATATATTTATCTAGAGATGAGATAATTCAAAGACAACTTACTCTAATACAATGAAGAGTTCGTATCCGGAATACGCAAATTATACAAAGAGTGTCGTAAATCTTTTTATTACTTTTTTTTAAAAATCTTGATTATATTTATAACATAATGTTTTAGCTTATCAACTAAAAGAATGGACTTGATGTCTTACATACATAAATGTATATT
Source organism: Ceratosolen fusciceps (assembly GCA_018883505.1). Lineage (NCBI taxonomy): Eukaryota > Metazoa > Arthropoda > Insecta > Hymenoptera > Agaonidae > Ceratosolen > Ceratosolen fusciceps. The sequence goes on from RCIC01000011.1 coordinate 1,352,043, forward strand.
GTTCTGCATACACATGCATTGAATATTTTTTTTTTTATGTAAGAACTTATGCAGAATTTTAAAAAGAAAATATTCAAAATACTTTATTTTCAATGACATAAATTAATTCCTAACAATTAAATACTGAATATATTATATAAATATATTAGCAAATACGGTACCGAATATTTTATTTTACCATTTTTATTCTCGAGATTTATTCTATTTAATCTAATCGTATCATCTATCTGTCATATATTTATATAAATAACATAAGCATTTATAAATATTATATATTTAAATTTAAACATTTAAATTAGTTAATTGTTAACCATATTTTAATTATAAAAGTAATGTTTTTAGATCCTAGTTTAGTAACGCGATATCGTTTGAATATGTATTGTTTACGAATATTCATATGTACGTACGTACGATCAATATGGAATTTTTTTGTATTTATAGAGCACGAATCGTGTGGTCTTCCACTAACGTCGCGTATATTTACTGAATAGGAAAATTTCAGTAAGTACTTATATAGGTGTGATGCTCGAGTTCGATTGCCAAGCAATTGAAAATCATGATTGAATGGAACGTATGGAGGAAATATATGGGGAGATCTATAAATTTCTAGGTGTCGGCACTCTTGTATATAAAAATCTTTGCTTGGATACAAATAGAATGTACATTGAAGGAAGCTTTTGATGGAACATTTACGAAATGCAAGTGTTATGTTGCTTTTCCATTTACAACAATAGAGTAAATCGATGATTGAATTTTAAATAAATTCTTTGACGGAATTATTAAATCTCCGTATGTCCATAAAATTTTAGGATTTCACTAAAAAGGAAAATTTGTCCTATTCCCACTCTCGCTTCTCAATACTTATACATACATATGTATATATATATTTTATCTTTGTCATCCATTCTTGAATATAACAATTTTTTTCTTTTTCTTCCTCCCCCTTAGGTTGCCTCCTTTTTGACAGATTATACGAATTTCCAGTAAAAAAATTTGATTTTAAACTTTATTGAAGCATGAGCGACTACGAGTTAGCAGAGTGAATATGCCATATAGAAGAAATGAGAGAGGTGATTTTAAGCAAGGACAGAAATAGCGAAAAGAAAGTTATTCAAGAGAGAAAATCGTTTCAAGACACGAAATCTTATTGAGCAGAGGACGACTATTCTGTAAAGAAGCACCAAGTTTGCAAGTACTTGACCGCTACTTGTTCGATAAAATGTCATATTATATATATATATATGTTTTTTTTGTCAGGACAGAGGTAAATTTTCGATCGATCATTAGAATATTATTTTGACAAAAGAGAAGAATTACAAGTACTTTTGAAGAACGTACGCGACTTTTTCACAAGTTATTAATAATCTTAAATAGATAATCTTCAATACAAGCATGTAAAGCATTAATTAAATATTAATATTCAATTTAATTTCATAGAAGAAATTACTCGAACAAATAATTGAATGTATTTGTCATTAACGACATTCCCACAGGGAAGAAGTTTATTGTATACTTTTTACGAGGAAAGTCGTATAAAACCACGGAGCTTATAAATATTCTAATGCGTTAATAATAAATAATTAAAATACCCTTCCATAGTTCTCTAATTTAAAGCCTGTTTAAGTAAGTAGTACGTCTTCAGTACGTAATGAAAATAATTGAAATCGAAAGAACGCGGCCAACAAGAAAAGTATTAACAGTCTTTTTATATTCTTATATTCAAGTTAGTTTACTAAACTCGGCAAACAAACTGAAAAACTAGAAAAACTTCCCTGGCGAGAGAGAGAGAGAGAGAGAGAGAGTATTTGTTATTGAAAAAAATTGGAATATAATGAATGTAATTAAATTTTGAAAATACAAGAAGAAAATTGTGAGCCATGCTATTTATATACATTGTACACACAGTATTTTTAAGGAAGGTAAAAAAAAAAAAAAAATAACGTAGGCAACTGCGATTCGTTAGTTTTACTGGAGCTTAACTTTCTTTTTAAGATTCCGCGCAGAGTGTAAAAAGTTCAGAGGTTCGAAATAATTGCTGAATGCAAGCTGAAGAATGCATAGGACTTATCCAGTCATAGATATCGCGCAGTTCAGCGCTCGGTTACCTCGGCTAAGATATCCGGATAAAAAGGACGTATCGATATTGTTTCATATTTGATAGATATACATTAAAATTCTATGAAAAAAATGAAATAAATGCTCGTGTTCGGCTGAAGACATTAGCAGGGGCCTAGTTAGTTGATGTGGATCCAATTACACTTTGAGGATGTTCTTGATTATTATTCCAGGTCAATGCGTCGGTGTTGAAAGCTTTAGCAGGAGGATTAGAAGGAGCGATGGTGGGAGAAGAAAGGTAGCGAGCGAGCGAGCGAGCGAGATTATCTAGCGTATCAAAGACAGGAAGTGCAAGGACTTGGATCAGCCATGGCGGCAATGACGGGCGGTGGCGGTGGCCGCGGCGGGCGTGGCGGGGGGCAGGGGCAGGACGGTCGGGGGGAGTCATTAAAGGGTTCGAGTTGAGCTTTCTATAACAGAGATTAGCTGTCGTCACTTATGAAAGGCTGGATTTTCATACGCAGCTTATGCAAACGGACAGATGCCGCCTCCATCCTTAAGAAGATTATAATATTTTCATACATACGTGCACTTGACTTTCGTCGATTACAGATATTACGTCAGAATACCCCGTTTAATTATTACAGCACCCGGTTTTATATAAAATATTACTAAGTGCTTAAGCCTATAGATAGTGGCTCATAGATAATCTCAAATGCTCATCGAGAAGAGTTTCCGCTATATTAATCGCACTCCTATTAATAATATTAATTATTGGAATTTTAATTACATAAAAAAATACATTTACTTTAATAGGTTAAATATTTGTATTATTGATTTTACGATAAAACGGAATCTTCTTTAAATTTAAATAAATAAACCTTGGTATATATATATATATGTACAAAGTCCAAGTAGACAACAGATATAGTTACTAATCGACAGCTATTGGTCAGAAGGGCAAGTTTAAAGATTTCTCTATGTGTACCCTGGGAGACCAAGTATTATAAAAAATATTCTAATGTGCTTCTCAGTAAGAGGAAAGAGGAATGAGCGATCCGAAAAAGAATTTAGGACCTAAGTCTGTATATACCATCTTGCCTTCGCATATTTTTGCTATTCATTACTGAGAATCTCTGCGAACATTATTTTATCTTTATTTTCACGAAGGAGCCATATTCTCCTACTCTCCCTTTATTTTTGGCTCTTTTAGTTCCATATTAAGATTTTTCCTTTGCCGATTCGTACTTACATTGACTGTTTTCCCAAGTTTACAAGAAATGTGCGTGAACATAAAACACGGACCAAGCAATTTAATACACATCGAGGCTTCGTTATAAATTAATTATTCAATGGGCCAAAGTTTTAATAAAATATCAAGTAAAATTTTTAATAAATATTCTCAAGTCTAATGCTATAGTATTTTATTGTATAAGATAAAAATTCTTCTTGTAAATTAAAAAATTTCATTTGATTCTTTGATTTTACAATTGAAATAGTACACCGTTAAATATAGATCATTTTGACCTTTTAGCATAAAATATTCAAAGATGTAATTTATATTTTTGTAAAGTCGTATCAGACTGCGATAGATTCGAAAACAATTTCTTAAAGAAATGTACGCTATCGAACGAGGAGTTTTTACATTCTCCTGGCCAATTGAAAGCGAATTCAAAGCTCCGTCTCAGGACATTATTGAACTAAAAGGGCACTTAACCCATTTATACTTTAGGGCTTTATACAACATATGACACACGAAGACAAATAGTATCCTTGAAAAATTTTGCCTTCGCAGAAGTTTTAAGGAAACAGGAGTTCAAAAAAAAAAAACTCGTTTGTACGTGTAACGGTTTCTTTGTTCGTAATAAAAAGAATTTCTAGGGGAGCACTTAAAAATAATATATTCGAGCTTAAACGTAAGCGAGTATGACGGATATAAGCTATTGACAATAATAGATAAAAGATAAGATAATATTAAAAAGCATGTAGTAACTTTTCGCGTATAAAATAGTTTAATAAACGAGATTATGTGAAAGTTCTAAGATATAATTGGATATTTGCATTTAAAGAGAGGAAAGCCGGCGCGTGTGAGGCTTTGATAGTATATTTCTGTAATTAGTAAAATATTTTCAGTGACTTTAGAACGGCTTGTTTGGTATAAATGTGAAAAACGTGAGAGGAACGTGCTCTTACCTTTTATTTTATAGCTCTAAACGATGATAAATAATTTAGCTGTAAAAGGAATTTTTTCCAAATGCATCATCTGGCTTCGTTAAAAGACGGTATATAAAATTTTCCCCATGGCGTGGCTGGCTCGGATGGAGGAGGGACGAAGGGGGGAGGGATGGAAAAAAAGGCAGCCAAGTAGTTTCTTAGTTTTATAGTCGGACTCCGCAGCGGTCCCTCTTTGCTTTGTTTTACAGTTTTTACGCGATTTTCCTTTTTTGTAAACTCAGCGGGACGAGATAAAGGAGAGAAAGGTGCTTGGCGAAAAGAAAAGGAAGCGGGACCTTAAAAAAAAAAAAAAAAAAAAAAAAGGAGTAGCTACTCACCGCAAGTGTAAACGACCTTGAGGTAGGTTCTGCTTTCGGGTCTGCAGGGATCGCCGAATGTCGAACTATTGGCGGCGATCGAGCAGTGACGTCGGCCGTGGCACAGATCTATCACCTTCTCCGTCGCGTGGCTCGCCAGACAGGCTGAAATTAATATACACTTTATTTATGCATTGCCAGTGAATTTAACAGAGCTTTGAACGAAATCGAAAAATTCCCATGAATTAGATTATTTATTTCTAATTCGCTTCTTAGTCATTCGTCCTTTGCGTATTCGACTGTGCAATTGCACTTATTAAACTAAAAATATGTTTTTTTTTTGGTTGTTTTAGGGACCGCGTGGTCACCGGAACCTCGACATACGCTCACGAACACCGTGTCGTTTATGCAATTTTCCTTACACGTGTAGTGTCGTTGTTCAACGGGAATATATTCGTCCGGAGCGACACGTTTAGGGAATATTTGTCTCGAAACTGTCGTGTTCCATTTTGTGCTCTCGACCTCGAAACAGAGGCATTAGAAATAACCGTATTTAGCCATTTAATCCTACATGCGGCGCAAGCTCTGTTTCCCGCCAAAATTGACAAACCTTTATAAGAACGCTTAATTCTACCTAAAATATGTATTTATAAATAAAGGGCTCGATAAATTTTATATTAATAAGCCTTAATAGAGCAATTCTATCGATCCGATGTAATTTGTTTGAATTACGGCTTCTAATATATATATAATATATATACACACACGTATACATCCGCGCGAATCGATCCTCGCTTTATTCAGTAAGTTATTTTACCCATAATCCGAAACTTACATCCAACACCGATAGACAAACTATAAATTATTTACGATAAGAGCATTCGATAGAGAATTTTAATCTCGTTATTCGAATTCGCTACGTTCTATTGACCGCGTATAGTAGTAATTCTATCCCTCGTTTTGGAACATGTATTATACACAGTGGCCAAATACGAAAATTAAATAGCATATTAGCGTAGGGGCTTACATGAGCTTTTAAATACACCACTACCAGTGTCAATTCGAGACTATTTACCGTTCTAAAAATGTTATGGAAAAAAGAAATTTTTTTTTTTTTTAATTTTCTCAGATAATATTGTTAAATTCACCCTAAGACTTTCGATCGATTGAATCTATAGACATTATTTCCTCTTCCAATATTAACATTCTCTGCAAAACGTATAAGTTTCATTAAATATTGTATCTGATTATCTCGTAAGCCAATTGGTTTTCTCATTGACTTGTTGTGTTTACTTCAAAGCAAGTATATCTTCATATACTCATTGATTCGCTTTATTTATTTATTGCTGTAATTGATCCAGACTAATTACTAAGATTAGTAATAATTTCATTTACGTTCTGTAATTTACTTTCAGTTAATATTCCGAATACATTATATTACGTACATTTTTGCTAATTAATAATTATTTAAATATAAACGATAAATTTAATTCAATTATTTTATCAGTAGGTATAACTGGGATATAATTATGATAGGCATATTACGTATTAATTTAAACCAATGGATCAAATAAATTTATCATTAATATTATATCGAATTACATTAATCAACAGCATTATCAACTGATTAATTTTTAATATTATAGTTAAATTTATATAGCTAAAGTTTAAATAAAACTACTTTCCAGTTTACTGTATTAAAAATTAAATAATTTATAATAAAAATAAAAAATTATTATATGTTAATAATGGAGCAGGGAAATTAAGTTTTTTCTTTCTAACAGATTTTATAAATACAATCGCAAAAATTTTTATTTTTGCATATATCGCATATTATAAGCTACGAATATTAATTGCTATTTAATTACTTATTTATGATTTTGTAATTAGTTTTTGTCAAAATAATTCAGAAGATTTAAAGAATTAAAATGAGTAAAATATATTGCAATTTGCAATATTTAAAAATTTTAAATTCTATATAATTGTAAATACTAGTACAGAACAGTAATATTTATTGTTCATAATAATTTATCTTTTACAGAAAAATTAAAAACTCATAATTAAGAAAACTTTTAAATTTGCAATTATCAATTGTAATCAAATATATACTGTTTTTGGCTTGTACAGTTTTATTCCACGCGTACCTTCTTCTCTCGAGAAGAGACAATAGTCCGGAGTACGTAAGAAATGTCTCGTTGCAAAGGTGACCCCGACGTCGCGTCGCTGGATTATCAAATTTTCGGAAACGCAAGGTCGCGGACTATTGAGACTATTAAGAATTCCTTAAATTCTTACGCATTCGGTTTACAATACCGTGGGAAGGAGAAAATTGTAAACATTATCGCCCTTCAAAGTCTAATTCTCGTCAATTCTTCTCTACGTAAATTTCTCGTTCTAATGCCATACATGGAATACATTTAATTAATTACCAGTGAATTCGTTATACTTCATATGCGTCGAAACTATTATCCATGGATATATTTAAAAACATCATCAGGTCATAAATCGATGCACCGTCCTTATTATTTTTTTCTACATCGGAAAGAAAAACGTCACGGACGCAATTCATTACGTTTGAGATCATTTCTTTATTCTCGAAGCGCTAAGTAGGCGTCTTCCCCTCCCCCTCCCCCAAGCCAATACGTAATCATCATTGTTGCTCATTCGCCCATCTCGATCCGAGTTTTCTCGATCATCATCATGTATTTATTATCGATCACGTTAATTTACGTGGATCGAAGGCGTAACAAACGTTATCGTCGTCGTCATCGTTTGCTATTAAATTATTAACAAAAATAGTATTCGTTTTCACTAATGTGAAAAACAAACAGCTGTTATTTTTTTTTGTATTCTTTCCAATGAGAAAAATGCACAAATGAAATTATCAAGTATTTCTAGTTACAATGTAGTCAATAATCAATTAAATAAAACATGTATAAAAATTAAGTAATATTAATAAAGAACTTTAATTTTTCGTCGTTGAATCTTTTGTTATTGAAAATTTAAATTTTCAAAATTACAAACAAAATTGAATAAAAAGTCTAATGAAAAATCTAAAATCTAAAAGACTTTTTTCAATTAAAATAAGAAATTATATATTTTTTAGAGAACTTTCAAACTTGTAATGAAAAATTTTCCTCAATCCACTTTACAACTGTTTCATAACTATTTGGAAAAGCATTAATAAGATTACGAATATCATTTAGTTAATTATTTAAAATTTTGCAATATTCACGATACGCTTTGTTTCAAGAAAATTGTTCCAGAACTGAAAATGCACACAGACACTTGTTAATGAAATTTTTTCATTTTTTAAAATTCTCAAAAATGATTTATCTTTAATTATTTGTTTTATATTAGGAAAATTGTAAAACAGTATGGTATGGAAATAATGTTGCTTGAGCTAATATTAATAGCCATTTTATTAGTAGCCATTAATATTCGAGGTATTAAGGTATTTACTTTATTTATCGTTCTGATATTTTCGAGGATTCCAATGCTCTGTGACGAAAGGCTTCTTTATCTAATTTATATATATATATATATACATTGTATAGATAAGTTTAAGAACAAAGTAATTATTATAAATTTTAACAAATGTTTTGCTTATGTAAAATCATAAATAAATATCTAAAGTATGAAAAACTTAGCTGTCATAAGTTTTTAAAACAAAAACAAAACAAAAAAACAAACAAAAACAACAAAAAAACTCTTCCATTATCAGGTTGAGTAAAGGTCAAGTTAATAAAAAAAAAAAGAAAAAGAAAAAAAAAGCGTACGTACTTTCATCCTTGACTCCGTTGGGCTGGGGACACTGGAGCGATTCGTACTCCGTTCTGCCGAAGGAAGCACTGTATATCGCTACCCTGTAGTTTGGGAAGCACGAGAGATTGATGGCGTCGTTTTCACACGCCACTTTGCTCCTGAATTCATCTGCAAGTTGATGAAATCCTCTTTGAGTAACTCTCGAATAATTTATCGGCAACGGAAAGTCATTTTTACAAGTCTTGGCTCTCGTATTTATACTATCTTAACAATTTTATTGATAATTAAGACGATATTCACGGTGTATGTGTATACATTTATACATTAATTTATACAATATACGAATTGTATATTAAACTGTAGGTATTTCTTCGATGCAATAGCTATTATTATTGTATATTTTTATTTTTTTTTTATTTCGAATCGAGTTTATTCTTTGACCTTCCGACTCGAGAGCAACAGATAGTAGTAGTAAGTAGTCTATGGACAGAAGCTGCTTGGAAAAATGTGAAGTGGGAAAGTTTTTGCGGGGACAGTCTTGAAATGTCGATCGAATGTACGGAGCGTAACGTGAAATACGTCGAAGATCCTTAACTAAGCCAACTTCTTGTATTAATCAATAACATTAAGAGATAAATGATTGACTTACTCAATTGAGTCGTTCCTTCGAGTTGTTCGTTTTACTCTCCTGGCTATCATTGACTATGAATTATAGAGATAGGAAGGAAAGGAAACGAAAAGATACATTGCATACGTCCGATGCATCGCAATGTTATCTGTAAAATTCTCCGAAAGCTGATCGAGTGATTTACACGACGAGTCCTTTACGTAGAAGCTATTCTCACTAACATAGTTCATTGTATACTTAATAGTCAGAAGCTCGAAGACAATGTATCCAGTAACGAGAGTGAAATTTATACGTTTTAATAGAAATTACAACAGCACTAATACATATTTAATCGTGTTATCGAAACGTAAAGCTTTGTCGACGAACTAAAGAAATTATATGTATTCATTCGAAGGAACAATTCAAGTAATTTATAGTAATTGACAGTTGCGTAATTTTTAACATTATTACTGCCCGGATTATAATCCCTTTTATACTTAAATGATAGTTCAACCCGTACCCAACTGCGCTTTTGGAAATAATGAAGTTACTTATCGGCATATACAAGAAATTGCAATTTACTTGATCATCGGAAATTATCATTTTAAAGTAAATACATAAAACGTCTGGAGAATACGTCAATGTACGGACTAATAGGATTCAATTTTCCTGATTAAGCATTACCTTATTTTACGTTCTTTGTACTTTACGTTTAAAGTTAAAGCATAAAAAATTATATTGTTGTAAATTATTAGATGATTCCGGGCTAATAAGAAAAATAATTTTTCATCTAAAAAAGTTTTGGACCGTTTTATTAAAAAAGATTGTTTCTTGAAATATCGTATACGTATATGCGTATACATAATATAATATATTTATACAGTCAGAGAATACAGTCGTATGTTAACTAGAATTTTTTCTAATTAAAGTCTTGCCTGCCTCAAGTAATAATAAATTGACTTGTTTTTGTAAATCTAATAATAAATTAAATTTCAAGTATTAAAGTATAACAAAGATATAGCATGTGTTGTTAGAGCTCGGAGAGCACCATAAATCCATAAAATTGTTTGGGCGAGAGTCTCGGTTAAGTTTTGTTTAACCCTACATAAATAGAAGATCATAATAATTTCTCTCCGCTGCTCATCGCAACTCAACTTTCTAATTATTTACAAGAAAACATAAATTTCTCGGTCATAATTGCTTCTTCCTCCTATCAACAATGAATTAAGCTTCGGTTTTCCAAATTTCTTATTGCATTCGTGAATTCGTATTAATTAAATTTTATATCACTATTAAGACGCTGTTACACCCACGAGTTGCAACTTTAATTGATAATAATGTTATTGATATCGTTGTGGCTAAGATACGTAAATTAAATAGAAATAGAAATGAAGGGTAACGATCTTTTCTAATGAAAATACTGTAAAACTTCATACATGTTTTCTGGAATATAAAACATATGGTACCAAGAGACATTGATTATTTATTATGTAATTTGTTATTTTACATTAGAATTTCTCGTCAGACAATTTATTTATGACCGCCACGAGTTTCTTATCATAGAGCTGTAATATCTTCTATTAGTAAAAAGCAAATATGATTTATGTATTACAAGAAAGTACAATTGATATAAGTGGATATCACGATGGGAAATCAGAGATAAGAAATGGCAACTCCTTGGAATAAGATGTTTAAGCAAATGGAATCGGGTTACAAAATAAAATCTTCTGGAAATAAGTTAATAATTTTTAGTTACACAGTTTCGTAATTTAAGAATATTTGTTGAAAAAGTTTTCTAATATTGATTATTTTAAAACCCACAGGTGCTTTTTATAATCCAAGTTTCATCTTTGTTACTAAAATAAGAATAACAACGCCTTTTTATTATTTATTTTATGAATTTTCTTAATTACTCCTTAGTATTTGACTTGAGAAACTAAGTTATTAAATATTTAAGTAAATATTAATATTCTTAAAGTGGAAATTCATTTACTTTTTGATTAAATTTAGTTAATTAAAGCGATACTAGTTAATAAAGGCAGTAAATAAATAATTAGTAATAAAAACGTACCAATGAAACATTGAAACTCGTAAGAAGAAATTTACTGTCTTAATAGGAAAACATTTACAATATTCAAATCATTCGTGTTTAAGTAAATAAATGCTTTATGTATTTGAGTAATCTCTATTAAAGTGGGTTATGATAAATTAGCTTTTAAAGACTAAATAACCTTCGAAAGTTTCTATAAAATACTGATTAATACTGAATACAACAACTCAGAGGAATTCAAAACCTATGAAATACTTGAAAATTGAAAGAAAAAATAAATTTCGTATAAAATATTGTTGATAAATATTGATATCGGTTCGGATTTTATTAATTTGTGGTTAATTAATATTATTAATAAACGTTATTGATTTGCAAAAAAATTTTAATTTCTGGTTTAATAAAATACAATTTCATTTATTATGAATTTCTTATACTAAAATCATAAAATTTATTCGAATGAAATTATAAAGTTAAATATTTAATAGGTTCGTGGTTTTCTCATTAAGAATTCATTTTACATTTCGAATACTGGAACGAATAATCCGCGATATTTATATAATTAAATTACGGTAACAAATATTAATACAATCAACATCGTGAATGCATCAGTCACATGTACATCTAAATTTTAATTGAAAATCTCAATGTAATATCTGCATTTATATAAACTATAATAATACATGCAAATGGGTATAAAGCAGTGAAAAATATGACTTGCATAATTTGAATAAAGTTCAAATAAGAATATATTAATATAATGAGGTGGGGGAACATTAAGGGATAAAACTACGTGTTAAATTAAAAGATATTTGGTAAAAATAAATACATGAGTTTATGATTCTTGTAAGTCTCATACGTCCGAATGGAAATCTACCGTATTTCTACCGAATCTTGAATATTTCAATCACTTAATAAATTCGGAATCGTACACGAAGAATATTCTGCCTCTCAAATTTACATTAAAATCTTCTATTAATACGAATGGAAATAATCCTATTAGAATTCAATTAATTAATTCTTTACAGACACACAGGCGCACGCCGGTCCGTCAATCGTTTATAATTCATTTACATAAAAATATGAAAAAATGTACGCTCGGATGGTAAAAAAGAACTTTCAGAGGGAATTGTTAGGATTTTGGGGATGTAAAGCGACAGTGATTTAGATTCGATTACTCAATTATTCAAAAACTATTTACATTAAGAGCATGTAGACAAAAAGAAAAAAAGAGTATAAAAGAAAAAAATTAAACACTCCCTATTGTAAATATTATTATTTTTATTGGCGTTATTGTTCTGCTGGCATATAAAAACAAAAACAAAAAAAAAATACTATAAAGAATTGATAAAAGCCACAGATACGCACACGTGACTAGTATTATTCAGAATAATAAATTTAAATTCGTGGTTGTACAAAAGATCTCTCATCCCCTAATAGGATTAGCAATACTCATGAGTATACTACGGAAGATGTCCAGGTCCAGGGAAGTTTAGCCACCGGGGAAAACCTGCATCCCATCGAAAGTTCTACCGCGGAACAAGTACCAACAGATTGGACGTTACGTTAGAGGGAGTCTCAAGGAGCTGTCCCGACACAGTCAAGGATAACGCGAACTATCTTGCTGGTACGTCTCAAGAGCAACGGCACACGACGATTTCTACCAAAGGAATAAACGAAATTTCTCACATATGGATCACGTACACTCTGGCAAAACTTTGAACGCGTTTGAACTTTTTGAGTTCATAAGCTACTCAAATTGGTCTAGCGACTGATAGTCTAGGCTCTTTTTCTTTCTTTCTTTCTTTTTTTTTTTTTTTTTTTTTTTTATTCAAATAGAAGGATAATGACACGAATAGGTGAACGAATAGGAACGTTGTAATTATAATAATTAAATATTAAATTAAACGCGCAATCTGTCGTTGGTCGATGAGACCTCAAGGGGAACATCAGCATACCACTCGTAATAATGCATACCTAATACCTAATAATGTATGCTTCCTGCAGCTCATGACGTTTTCATAGAGTCCAAGTCTTCTCAGAATGAAATTCGTCTCATTCGACTTGCATAATTCAGATAAATCTATTAATTAGCCGTCATCCTCGCGTTTCTATACGCGATTTTATACGTAAAAGTCGACTCACTCGCAACGCTCGATGTCACTAATGCAAATCGATGGATCATTTCCATAGTCTATATTCGATTTATCAAGGCTCTAACCAAGATTTTATCCTTCCAGATCAATGACGTACGCTACTTACGCTACGAAATTAAACTCTTACTGCCGTTTGTTTATTTATATATAACAAATACCAATTTAACTTGTAATTCAATACGTTATTTGTTTATTTATTTGTTTATTTATTTATTTATTTATGTATTTATGTATTTATTTGTTTATTTATTTGTTTATTTATTTATTAGTCGTGACACATTCCTTCGTGCTGTGAGAGCAAATAAGTACTTCTAAGTACATAGATTTTCATTTTTCTGTCACGTATACAGAAAATTAAATACATAAACAATATATTCAGTGTTTACGAATACATTTTCACAAAACATTATAAAGATTATTCAAACAGAAAAACTTAAAAATACAAAATCAATAGGATGTAAATAAAAATGTGGTCAAGTTAATAATCATAATGCATTGCAATTTTATAGCTAAAACTAATGTTTATCTGTTAGATGTAGTATTTTAGTGATACTTACAGGGACGGCATTTATACACAACTTCGATGAATTTCGGCATATGTGGACAAGGGTCCGTAGTTATTGGAATTGTGTTGAATGTACACTGACGCTTTTTCTGGCAAACCTCCACCACAGTCTGCAAAAGTGAATGCTAACGAAATCTGGTAAATAATTTCTCCAAACCCAAGACCTTATGCAATCGCATTAATATATTAAATACTATTAAACATTATTCTGGGTTATGTATGGTTATCTATAGGCAAGCTTATTTATATTACGATATTTATAACAAATTTTAGAATATTTTATAAATAAACAAGTTTTCTTAACTGTTTTTGACAGGAATTTCAATTTTAATAAATTGAATAGGAATAATTTAAATCTCGTAGAAAATAAATTACTATGAACAGGAAAATACTTATTGGGATAAAAAGTAAAAAGCACGAGTATGGATATAGAAATAAAACGATGAGGGTTGTCGATAAACGCTAGATGCACGAGGAAACAACGCATTCTCATAAACTTACGTCGTCAAAGATTTTTTTATTTACTTAATGTAATCATAGGTAAGAAAAATAGACTTTTTCTTTTCATTAGTCTCGATTATAAATTAATGGTAAATAATTTCAAAATAAAATATATATTGTGTATTACGGTACAGTTCGTAATATAAAATTTTAAAATCTAAAGCTAAAACTAAAGAATTCTTTGTGACAATTATATTCGCGTAAAGTGAATTATTGTAACTCTGCTCGTAGGCTAACGTTTCGTGACGTATCGAGTCATTCACGATAAAATAGAATACGTTGAAAAAAAAAATAAAAAAATATTTTTTTTTTTAATTTTCTGTAAAATCCATTCATTGTCTTCTCCATGAATTCGTGCATTAACTTCAAAGAGCAGAACCTTTTTTATCCTTCTATCATCGAAGCCATTTTTACTTCTGAATATTATAGATCATTTCATACATAAATTAACGTACACATCTCCAGCAAACGCAATATCTTCTTCATGAATATGAAATGCTGAAGGAAATATTTAAATTTTTCGTTTAAAATTATTTATAAATTTGGCTGGCACACATATTATAGCATAAGTTGATAATTTTAATCAGCACCACGTGTTCCAGGACAAATACTTGATGCTGTCAAGCAGAGAAAACTTTCTGAGTCTCGCTGGCGTTGCGCACGTACCTTTCTTTCGTAATATCTATTATGCCGTAAATTGCTGCTTAAAATGAATAATAAAAATAAGGACTAAAATGTATAATAATAAACGAATGCGTAGATTTTACATCAAGACTCGTGTATATAAAAAAAAAAAAAAAAAAAAAAATTGTTGAACGAATTAAACTCTATGAATTTTATTAACATCTTATACATTATGTAGTAGGAAGGATATAAAATTCAACAACTGCAATCTCTGTATTAAATTTTCCGAACGACAAATACAATAACAAAGAGGAAAGTTTTTAATTACTTGCAGGTAATTTTAAAAATTTTCGGAAATAATTTCGTATTTCTATGAAATTATCTACAGTCACTGCATCACTCTGTGAAAGAAAATATCGATATGTCTTGAACGTGATTATAATGTTCTTGACACGCATTACACGTCACGTAATTAGGCGAATACGAGTAGGGCTTTCATTTGTGAAACAGTGCTGAATTGTAAAAGAGAACAGCGATGCGGCGATTAACTCGTTGGTGATCAAATTTTATGCTATGCTATTCTATTATTACGATATTATTGGGTCTAGGGGGCGCGGCTGGGGGAGGGGGAGGGGGGACAGGGATTTATATTACAACGAACGAATGAACTATCGCGATATATTTGTTATTTAAATCAAAGTTATTCGAGTTATTTTGAACATTTGAACATTTGAATTTCTATACATTCAATTACAAACTGTTACAACCAATCGCTCTTCATTTATCAGAAATTCTTTATTGTTTATTTCATTATTCTTACGTTAACGGAAGAAATAATTAATCGAACACCAGAAACAAATTTCGTAAGATTGATTATATCTATGTGTCATCTTTTAGTGACGAATCGTCCTATTGTTTATCTATTTTTTCGTTCGAACAACATAGTAAATAAATCATTTAAAATGTCAATTAATTAGGAATATCAGTAAATTTTAAGTTACAATAATACTGAAAGACATTTAGACTAGATTTTACATGAAGCAACATAAATCCACGTTTTTTCCTTACATTTTCAAAATTTGTAGATTTTCCTTTCTCTAGTACTTCAGGACTTTAAAGTGACAACTATTATCCAGACGACGGAAGCTTATGAAAGAGATAAAGGATGGTCAGGTGGTCCAGGATATCCTACTCGTTGTAAAACGTTATCGGGAACATTGATACCGAGTTCCTCATCTTCTTTGCATACATTAGACTTGAATAATTTAAAAAGTAATTCACGAGACAAACTTTAATTAAAAAATATTAATTATCTTGTGTATACTTTTGAAAAGAATTTTTTTTTTTTTTTTAACTTTATTCGAACATTAAAAAATTAATAACTTAGCAATTTGAATAATTTATTCATCGTTAATATAAATTATGTAAAATTTAATTGATTTTCATAAAGTTCGATAAATTCTTAAGTCATAATAATCAAGCAGAAGTTAGCTCATATCACTACTGGACATGTAAGCATTCTATAGGGAAAAAGTTAAAAACACAGTATGTTAGAATATTTTTTTTAAATAATATAGAATGTTTTCTTATTATTTGTAATAACAATAATCTTAAGATCATTCGAACTTAATCATAATAAAGCTGTGATTTAGTCCAATAATAATATGACCTAATCCTCTTAATGTTTTAGATATTATTGGACTTTTTAATCACATTTTTAATAATCCCGCGGTATTTTAATTGATAATAAATGTTACTACAAATATTATATTCCGTTACTCATTGATTAAATATGTAATCCGATGCATTATTAAATTACCAACAGTCTCATATTATACTTAAATTTAAATAAGAAAATTTCAAAAAGGAATAATACTTCTTTTCACTTTATATCTACTTTAAATACGTAATTGCATTCGGCAGTATCCACCTGATTCTCTGTAATAAGAGATAGTTTCAATTACTTGATATTCAATGTAGTAATTTCCAATTGAATTTCCAGAATTTTTCTTAGATTTCTTTAATAGAAACCACATTTTGAAAAAATTCTAATTTAATTTACAAGTGGCTTTCATATATAATTTAATGGAACGTAAAATTAAATAAAGTGAATTTTATTAACAAATTTGCTTATTCCTGTTTGTTTAGTAAAAAAATATTTGACATTTAAAATTTGTATATATTAAATTTTTTGCTCATATAATTATTAAATTCGTTTATTTACTAAATATAAATTCGGCCGCATACTCATACGCATATATTTATACGTGTGTGTGCATATATATATGTATGCGCGGGCGCGCGCGCGCGTGTAAGTGTGTATAAAATTGATTGAAACACGTATATCTTATTTACTGTTCAGTTTACAAGAATATATATATACGTCGATTCTGATTCCTTACATGAGCATTTGTATTCGATTCACGCCTATTCAATGAAATATTTCAAAAAGTTTTTCATCTACAAAAGTAAAACGGTTACAAGTTTAAATTAATTTTTCCTTTTCGCTTGTTTGTTAATTCAGCAAAATTATTATAAATTATTATTTATAAAAATAATTTTAAACGCGTAATAAATTATTTATCGATTAAACAATAAAATAGATATTATATTACAAATTTGAAACGACGTTTGCAACTAATTATTTGTATACCTGTAAAAACGTATATTTTCAGAATAAATTTAAATGAAATATTATAAAACTTAGTGATTCTTTTAAAACTGAGTTTTTCAATCCAAAACTTTTTATTAAAAATACGAAATCCTGAAGTAATTCGTATTTATTTGTATACCGTTGCATACTAAAATCCATTTTTGCATCGCAATTTCGTGTAAAATGTAATGTAACACGACGTCACATTGAACAATAATTTCAATTTTTTAATACATAAATTAAATCTTAATTCTTCTACGTGCTTTCAATATGAAAATAATGTAAATGAGATACGCTATAATTAGAGTAAATGTGTCTATTATCGGTATGAAATTAAATGGGCTTTGCGTATCAAAGTCTACGCGACAATTTAAAGCAAATTACCAATAGGTAAATCTCAAATTTACATATGCGCTGTTGTTTTAATTGATCATTTAATACGCTTTGTAGTAAAAATATTTATCTGCTTTTAAT
This sequence comes from Ceratosolen fusciceps, assembly GCA_018883505.1. Lineage (NCBI taxonomy): Eukaryota > Metazoa > Arthropoda > Insecta > Hymenoptera > Agaonidae > Ceratosolen > Ceratosolen fusciceps. Next base: position 1,370,021 of record RCIC01000011.1, read on the forward strand.
TAGTTCTGTATTATCCAGATTATCAGATTGTTAACTGAATAAAATTATGCTTACAATTTCGTTTATAAAAATAAATAAAAGAATCTAGATGTTGGTAAATTTTAACGTAATTACCTTTTGCTGATAATTAGTGATTATTAATTACAGGAGTAATTTATGAAAATAAAATTTTTTTTTAATTAACTACGCTTGTTTATGTATTGCAAAAATTATACAATATACTTGTAGCTTATGTAATTATTACGTTGATTGCAATAGAATTATTATATTTATATTTAATAAAGCACGGGTGTTAAATAATTCTGTTAGGGCTCCGCACTTTGTTAATCCGAACTTATATATATATATATATATATTGACGGTATTTATATTAATGGACAAAAATAATATTTATTTAAAATGTGCTTGACAGTACTATTTGGAGACGACTTTTGAAATATAACTTATTACATTCGAACAGAAGGTACGGGACGTAAATCGTGACCGCGGATAGTTAAAAATGATCGAAAATTTAATGCATGTCGGAAACTTATACTAAAAGCACGTATTAAATACTCATAAATACGCATTGTAGATAGTCAGCAATATTGGAAGCTATTGATTTTTATAAATCCGTCCCTGGTTAAATCTTTATAATACATCTGGCTTAATATTAGTCAAAATTTATTTCTTTTAATATAAAGCATATCAGAAATTAAATGAGAGATTTTTTTTTTATTAAAAAAATCTATATCAATGGCAGTGAAGGGTTGATTATTTAAAATTATGACGTATAATCGAGCATTGTATATATATATATATATAAATCTCTCCACATATGAAAATTTTATCATAAAACTTAAGATAATGTAAAACTGTTTAACGACTCAATCATAATTGAAACAGAAATTTATACATCGAGTATTGATAAATTATAAATTAGTCGTTTATAACTGATCGTAATATTATAAAAGCTTATAATTTAAGACAAATATTATTATGACAAATATTTATCAATAAAACTATATATTGTTTAAGAAACTAAATATATATATATTAAAATCCATACTCATATACGTAAATATATATTTGAAATTTATTCGTCTTGTTTCTTCCGAAGTTATAACGTAAAATAATTAAAGCAGAATTAAAAAATTACCTTGTACATAAAATATGGAATACAGAATGTGATTTAATTATACTGACTAAGTTAATGCAATATCACATTTAACTTTCATATAATGCAAACTTATTAAATTACTCTGACAGTAAATACTAAAAATTATTTACTGAATACTGTTTAAAATCAAACAAATGTAAGGGGAATTATACCTTTTAAAATTCGAAAGTATTTAAAAAATACAAATATTTGATATTGCTGAAGTGAATTTTTTTTCTATTGGAACCCGTATGTATTAAAAAATGGATATATTTAATATTAATATAATTAATATTAATTACTAGATCAATGGGTTATTAAGCTCAAAAACTAATATAGGAAAAGCATTTAAGCCAAGGATCAGTGGGTGTTTCTTCTTTTTATTTTTATTAAAGTCCTTTTGATGAGATCCAAAATGCTTTACTGTCACTGAGGAATTCCGTTCACTTAAAATTCTCTCTCAAAAGATCGTAACGCTAATTTCTTTAAGTATTTACCATTCTTTAACACGTAAAATGTAAAATATTTAATAGAAAATATTAATTAATGTTTAAATGTGATTTATCCAAAAATCAAAAATATATCATACCGAATTGTACATTGAAATGGTAATTAGTCGTACCATTGCTCTATAACTTATATGTATATATATATATAGATATGTATAAATTTTTATTATATTGCAGATTAAAAGCAACGGAACGAATTATTATAAACTGATTTTAAAAAATAAATACCGAAGTAAATAACTTGATTATATTTATTATTTATCATGACACGTCCGACTTATTTTATTTAGTTAAACTTTTATTTGGTAAACATTTCGCACTAATTAATCTATAATATTGTTTATTAAATAAGTTTATACAGACGATTGAAATTCTTTTTAGTGTAATGTTTTCATTTTATTAAATTCATTCTGCTACAAAAGACCGTTTCCTTGTAGTCTTTTCAGTTTAGGAAAATCAGATTTGAAAAGTAAGTAATATTTTAAATAATTTATGATTAATTTTATTTTATATTGTAACGAATATTATATTCGCACACACTTTGAAAGTCCTTAAATTTTGAGAAAAAATATTTTTACGAAATGCTTCGAAGCAGATGCATTTGAATCTTTAAAACAAATATTTATTTTCACTTAGAATATTTACTTTGAAGATAGATTCAAGTAAATCGTTGCGGCTACGTTATAATTTCAAATAAATAAGTAAACGTAAAAAATTGTGAAATTTTTTCATAAAATTATTTTCATACTAAAGGTCTGACAATACAATATTTGTAATATCATATCATTTATTAGATATTCATTTCTCATGCATTTGGTATTTATAATGGTATTTGTAAGACATAAATATAAACGAGTGGAGATTTTTGTAAAAAAGATTTCCACTTTTCACTTTTCAGTAAAAATATTTCACATTTTAAGGCTAAAAAAACCTAATCAATTATATAATATAATTTATTAAAAATATAACACTTTGGTGTAAACCGTTAGATAATAAATTAAATATAACAATATTATCACGATTTTGCAAAAAATTGGCTATTTTTTATAGCGGAAACTTAAATTTTCGTACATACTCTATTTATTAAAAATATTTCTTATAAATAATTGCTTATTCTAATTTTTCTGATAAAACAACTTAACGTACAAATTAAATTTTTTTATAATAGCTTTTAATCTGGAGGTTTCTCTTATATGATATTTATAAAGCCATCGACTCTTTGCTTGACAAAAAAAAAAAAAAAAAAAAAAAAAACTAATGAAAGTATAACGAAAACTTTAAAAATTAAAAATAACTGCGTAAAAAACTTATTAAGTAAACGAATTTCATATTAAATAAATAAATTTAATAAAATGATAAAGAAGAATATGAAAAACAATAATATTATAATTTCCGGCACAATCGAGAGATAAAGAGTCATAAAAAATGTGCTCTTTATTCAGTGGTTAAGAAATCTTTTGAAATTAAATATACGTGAGTGCGTACTGTATTCGTTCTTTTCTTTCCCATCTCAAACACTTTATATTTATCTTTGTGAGAATTTTATCATTCTATGCGCGGCGGCAGGTTCTAAATTATTATTTATTGGAGATATCAACTATTCCCAAAATTTAGAATCGGGAAACGTATATTTTTAATCAAATACTCAATAGATATCTATAAATCCCATTGTCATCCAGAGATTCAATGTAAATTTTATTTAAGAGATCACCATTGAATCTTTGATAAATAATAACGATATAACAGTATATGCATTATGTTCACCCAGGCTTATAATATACTTATAAATATATATTATGATCGTATTAGATTAAAATAAGTTAATAAATAAAGTTACCTGTAACACGTTGGGCCATTGGCACGTTGAATTAAGATGGTTATCATCAATCATTGAGTCGGTGGTTGTGCATTTGCCCTTACTGTCAATACTTGCACGTCCGTAACGAGCTACTGTGACCAAAATAGCCGTCCCAATCGGACATTTCAGCGTCACCCTCTCCTCGTTACAAGATACTCGTTGATATGTCTTTAAAGTACCTGATAACAAAGCTACATTACCAAAATCGTTTTTGTTTTTAAAAATTTTTCATAACAAGGTAAGATAAGGGTAGCAGTATTAGTTTTAGTTTGTAGTTTAGCATATAAACAGCGTCGATTTAGTTTTTTAAATATTTATTTATTGTATGTTTGATAAATTAATGTTTAGTTAAATTCATATCAATATTTAAATGCGTATGTGAAAAATATGAATAGAACGCGCGTTTATCAATAATAGTGATAAAATAGAAATGCATTTTAACGCAATAATGAGACAAAATGTTAATGAAAAAACAGTAAAAACATCATAATAATTCAATAAATTTTATGTCAAGTTAATGCAATCATAATTTCATCCATTTTATTTAGTGATATTTATATATTAATATTATTTATTAGGTCGAAGAATCAGCAAGTGTTCGATTCAGCAGACAGCGTGCGAAGTTATACGTCGATGATGTTTTATGTGATGCATTTGTTTCACGGTCGTTGCCAAGATCATCAGTAACATGAAAAATAAAAGAGAAACAAGCGTTCGTTAGTTTTTTTTCGTTATTTTTGAAAGTCTATTTTTATTATTATTACGTACAGACACATTTATATAATTTTTAAATTTTATTTTATTCATGTACAAAAATATTTACATTTTTTAAATAACGTTTACGTAATAATATTACGTGTTTTAATAATATACGATATATTATATATATTCATTAAACTGAAAATACATTTAAAAAAAAGGTATTTTTATGTAGTTATGCTTTGTTTTACGCAAAAGGTAATACTTTCAATGATATAATAATAAACTAATTTCTATATTAAATAATCGTATTGCAGTTACCTGATGAAACAGAATAAAAGAGATAGATAGAGAGAGAGAGAGAGAAATTATTTATTCAAATAAGCATAAAAATTAAAATTGAATTGATCTGTTAATCAAATGGTAGAATTTTTTATTTATTTCCTTTGCGTATTTTAACAGCAATATCGGATTAAGATTTAACTATCATTCACAATTATTATTTTTATTATTATTATTATTATTGAAATAAAAATAAAAAGAGTAATATCGAGGGAACGCTGTTATCTGTTTATAAGAATAATCCCAGGAAAATAACGTAAAAATTTGCAAGGTAAATTCGTGTTGCCAATAAATAATTAAATATTCCGAAAATGATGTACAAGGGGAAGCATTTAAAAAGTACTGATAGCAACGCATAGTCTTTGCCAGAGTACGATAAAATTTCGTCCCCTCTGGAAAATGACACTTCAGAGGATTTTCTCCGATTTTTTGACGATACCGTCTGGGCAATGGTGGCCGATGCGCCGCCATAATTTATGAGGGTATTATGGTAATTCGTTACCGCGCGTACAACTCCCACCGAACACAGTCAACTGGCTGCGTTATTTACGATGGACCACAACAGCAAGAAGGATGAGAAAGCTAGTCGAATAAAAAGAGATACGGCGAGTGTGAGCGAGAGAGATATCCGGGTAATAGTTTCCCTTGGCCGATTTCGTACAGTTAATTTTATGACGATATCATCGTTTTTGCCAGTAATAAAAAAGCGAAAAAACAAAACAAGAAAGAAACAAAAAAAACAAAAAAAAAAAAAAAACGAATTGACATGAAAAACGGCGACGCGGATGAAAAACGAAAAGATCTTCGTTTATTAATTGTACGGATTATAAAATGTGCATCGCTCTACAAGATCTTTATGTGCGCATGTATCGCATAGTTATCTCGAGCGGGTATTTTGCAACAACATTTATTCGCCAACATTTTTAAGCGTCAGTAGAGTCATTGGCATACTACTCTTGCGTATAAGATCTAGAGGCTTATTTTTTTTATTATTTTTTTTTTTTTTAAATAAGAGCCAATAATAATATTCACGAAACGGCAGCGTAGAGCGTAAAATTGTTTAAAGATTCCTGCATTATCGCTTACCGGTGCGGATAGATAAAAGCGGCGAGTAATTGCAAACCGGCATTAAGTATGGATCATTTCCGGTATTGATCGATGAATATCCAAAGACGGAAGTAGTCGGGGCTTCTCGAAAGTGGTATTCGGGACTTAGGAGTCTGGAGGACGCGGCCCGTTGTCTCGCACTTCCGGCGAATAGAACCTAGTCAGGACAAGACATAAATCACGCGAGTGAAACGTTTCGCGAATGAAACAAAGCAAAGGATTCTGCATACTTATTCGTATGCAGGGCCCGAGAAAACGAATCATCTCAAAGACATTTTACAATGGCCATGGCTTCTTTTTTTTTATAAGGGCTTCTCTCGTTTCGAAGACAATACATCGAAAACGTGAGTTTGTGTAAAATTTTTCGAAAACTAAAAGATTGCAGCAACTCTTTCTCATCGCAATAATAATAACGTAAGAATAATAATTATTACATTCTCTTGTGGGGGAGATGAATTAAGGAATTAATGATTAATGAATTAAAAGTAGAGCTTCTTCTCTCGTAAAGATCTTATCTTTACGAGATTGAAAGAAATCCTTATAATTAATTAAAAAAAAAAATCTTTATTGCTGAGTGCTTGGCAGTATTAACGGGTGGCCACGCGTCTATAACATATAGATCTTCAGCTATTAATAAAAATGTAACTATTAATAAAAATGCCCACACATAATTTGCCTCGGAAAATTCTACTTCATTGATCTGTGATGGTTTTATACGCGTTCGTGCGTTTATTTTCAAGCCTTTCGTATAAAACTGTTAATCGGAATAACGAAAGTCGAAAAAGTTCGGAGAAATAAAAGTTATATATAATAAAGTTATTTTGTTCTATTGAGGGAGGTTAGTTATATAACGTCAGTTGGAGATCGAGGCGGAGAAATAAAAAGGCTCTTCTTTCTTAGTAAAGAATACCGTGGTAATGTCGACTAAATCTTGATAATAAAGAATTGTATCGAATATTCGATATTGAAGAAAAAGTAAGGAGTAGTTGGTATTGGTTTCATTGTTGGTGTCCGAGCGATAGCTTAGGACCGCGTCGAGATTACAGGGATCGATACAATAAGCGCGTAAGTGACGATCGGAAACAATTTCCTGCCTTCTTATCGAAGATCTTTTATTTCCTCCTTTACTTCGACATTCTGGAGGTTTTTTTTTTTTTTTTTATCTCACAGGATTCTCAAGCGGTATAAGTAATTCCTTTTTTACTTTCCTTATTACATTTCGACAGCTGAGGAAACGGAATGTAAAATAGATCTTGATCGGTCGAACATTTTAGGCGATCCTTAGATCCGATATATAATAGATCCTAATGTAATGTGATTTTAATTAAATTTATCAGACTATTTAAGTAATAACTGATCGAACGGCTGGTTTACATCCAATATTGTAGGCTATTACAGCCGTTGCCCTTGGATTTATACATTGTATATCGGGTAGATAAAGTAGTTTAACTATTAACTACTTAAGCGTTGTTTGTTGTGGTTATAAATAGTATAGAATAACACGTAATAGGGTATTGATGAAAAAGCATTTAGTATCTTATTCTACTTTTAATTACTCGGACTTATTGTTCAAGCTCCAGGCTTCTAAATCACTATAAAATAAAGTACAACATTGCAAATGAAATAGTATAAAAGCACATTAAAATATGGCGCAGCTTCGCAAGATTTATTTGCTGCACTTCATAATTTCGTATTGCAACACTTGTTCACGTATCTCCTCTTAGATCCTCACCTCCATCATATTACTTCTCGTTTTCTAAGAGTAAATATTTTCCCATTGCATAAACGTATTTCTTAACCCCCTCGAAAAATTAAGTAATTTTACAAGACACGTGATTTATTTATTTAATTTAGTTTTCCTTTCATTTGCATTTCATTATTTACGTATTCTAGAGCTCAAACCATGAAATCTTTCATATTTCAAGTCCTGACTTCTTTCAAGCCGTTCTTAACAGGAATTACGATCGACACCTGAACCTTACATTTCTTCATTTCCCGTTAATATACGTATTAATATATATATATATAGGAAACGTAAAAAATATTGCGGAAGATAATAGCTATTACATGCTCTTGTTATCGCATCCTGTAAAAGAGAAGTACAATAAAGAATATCAGGACAGTCATACGTGATGATGAGGAGCTAACTGTTTTTATGCTCAAATTTTATGAACGCAATAGCTTGCAATAATGATAGTTTATGTCCATTAAAGTAGCATACTTTAATGGAGGCTTCGCAACATTGTTATACTCGTAGAAAATACATTTCCATCACTTTACGAGAACACGTATTTGAAATGATATAGTAACATTATTTATTTATTCCCATTAATTTTACGTTTGAAAAGCTTCTAAAGCTGGAAAATAAGAAGCTCAATAGAAATTCATTTAATAAAAACATATCTTCATTTAGATTATGATGCAAAATACCGAGATTATATAAATATTATTAAGGAATCGTACTCTAAATATCGATATATAGGTCAAAGGAGTTTCAGCGGGAATAAATTTTCATATTATTTAATGAATGTTGACCTAACAAGCAGCAATTCATCGATTTTAACGTATTCATCAAATTTAGTCGCGTTGTGTTCCGTTGGTCAAGAGCTTATGCACTTAAGTATCATTTAATTATATGTTTTACACAAATTCGGTTAATTTATTTAAAAATTTTCAGGAGAGTAAATTAAAAGTATATTTTAAGATAAAAAAACGATGTACTTTAATTATACGGTGAAACTTTTTAACTCTAAATTAATTATTACAATTACATTTTTTCTTCTTCGTGTAAATTCAAGCTTTATTGCGTAAATTATTATTTCTCAAATGATATTTATTTACATCTTAACGAGCTTTTAAACGACTTTACCTTCGTCATGTATTGAAATCAATATTAAAATTTTGTTCTATAATGAAATTCTTTTGAAGGAAGGATCTTCTAAAATATATAAAATCTACGCGTGGATGCAAAACACCGCTATTACACGTGCATATATATATATATACATACGTATATATCAGAGAGTATATACATTACTCTCCGCTTCAATGCTGATACACATAAAAATTTTCTTTCACGGTCTGTGGTTCGCAGAAAGTACTAGTAAAGCGCAAGTCTATGCCATTCCGTTAGAGATTTATTTATTTATTTATTTATTTATTTTTGTACACACAAACACAGGTAAGAGTCTATTTATATGTATTTATAAACGTATTACGTAATGTCTGTATTTATTATATTATTCATATTTCCCGAAATCCTGAAATGTAATTATTAGATCGTTTAATTTCCATTTTAGAATAACAATTATATGGAGATCAGTTAGTTGTTATTTTATTGATCTTATTTTTCAATTACAGTATTTTTCAATTATTTTTAAGTGAGTTACAATGTTACAATGGCTGTAACATTGTTTGTAGTTCAATAAAAACTTAAAATATTATTACATCGAAAGTATTGAAAAATAAAGTGTCATTAATTTCGATTGTAGGTAAATATTGTTAACAGTACATAATTAATTGATACTAAATTATTTTTGTTTGCGCTTTAGATAATTTTTTCATATACCATAGCTCAAATGTGCTGTGAACTCTTAATAATTCAATTTGCTCCATTATGAATCTGGTGAAACTTATAAAGCACCGCAAAATGAGCAGGTAATACCTTAAGAAGTTATAATTTTAAGTATCACGGGTAATGAATGGCAATTATAATCTTTTGTTAAAATATAAATTATTACTTGTAATAACATAGTACGTGATACGTTTGAATAAGTAACGTTGTGATATTTGTAAACCAAAATATAGGTATTTGGATAAATAACGAAATTCTATAGCAATGATAATGATTTAGCGTACGGTAAAAATGTGATTACGGTAGATAATCGATAATATTATCTTTTAAAAAGTCCTATTTATAAGCTGTAGTTTGAAAATCCCTAGCCTATTTTATGAAAATTACAAAAGTACGAGGAACTCTCGTAGAAAGGAAACGACTGGAGTTGCCAGAAAATGATAAAAGGTCCGTAAGAGAATGGAAAAAATTGCCTTCACTTCTCTTTAGTTCAGCCCGTTACCATAATCCGCACTTGTCGAAATCTCGAGGAGTCGTCGTCGTCGTCGTCGTCCTCGTCGTCGTCGTTGAAACGTTTCTGATAGTTTTCGTCGCGACGGCCTAACGGCTTTTGTCGACTTCTTACAAACTTTACATCGCTACTGCGGATACGAATCTAGAAGAAGAGAATCTCGAAAGACGTATTTCTCCACTAACGACAGATCAATAAATGTGACGGTTAAGTGCTTCAAAATCATGACCAAGTATAAAACTTTTATGCTAAAGAGCCCATTGACTGATTAAGCTTTTTCTTTTTTTTATCTAATCATTCAATTAATAGTAATGCCACTTTACAAGAAGATATAACATCCATTATTTTCTACACGTACTACGTTACACGTGTATAAATACAATAAGTATAAGCATACAAATACATCGACTTTGATGATTTTGATATAGTGAATAATTCGTAATTGAATAGTCATATATATAAGACAAATACAAATTATATTTACATAAAATAATTATAATTCAAAGCTCAGAGCATTCTAAATGTAAATAAAAATTAGTGATATTAATTTTATTCGTTTTTTTTTTACTGATTGAAAAATGTAATAAGGTTTAGTTGAAGCGAAGATCCTTCTCGAAATCTATCTTACAAGTTCGAAAAATATGCAGACCTTATGCCTTGATATGAAAATATAAGTAATAGTTAGATGCTGGTAGAAACGACTTGCTTACTAGGCAAATTCTAAAACACATACGTGCAGTTGCTATTTTAAACTAAAAGCAGGGAAATAGGGAAAGGGAAAGAGGCAGAGTTATAGAGAAAGGGACAAGAGTGATAGAGAGAGAGAGAGAGAGAGAGAGAGAGAGAGAGAGAGAGAGAGAGGTGATAGTTTCAGTAGTGCCACGAAATCTGGAAGCGTTGCCAACTTTTCAACGACGTTGGCGCAAATAGAAAAACGAGCCCTTTCATCCTCTTTCGACTTATACAAAACTTCGGTTTTTAGTCTTGGGTGCTTACTGAGAAGCGGATATGTACCGTATGTGTATGCTGTTTGTAAAGGATGTGCAACTTTCGAATGAATCTTTTAGGGATGCATTTCTTATGGCTCCGAATGCAAAGAACTTTTTTTTATAATGAAATTGAAAAATAGTACATTTATATATCTATTGGCTTAAATTACCGCCATATCAAATACCTTTCTTATATAAAGGATAAATTATTGTAATAGTTCATGTAAATATGGAGATTTTCAGTTATTACATCGGAGCGTAAGAATTATAATAAAAATATATTTCTGTTTGAAATGACAAGAATATGGGAAACAAAAGTGATAATGAAGAAAGAATATGATTGAAAAATGGTTTCAGGATACAATTTTTTTGAAAAAATTTTCAATGACAGAAATTCTCTGTACCTCGAGTTTTTCACATTCCCAAGCGATTCTAAATTTTTCAACTTTTATTTGTAATTCAAGGGAATAACACATAATGAATCGTTTAAATATTGAACTTTAATATTTCGACGTACACATGAAGCCCTAAAAATCTGTAGGTGCTTCGACCAATGACTTAAATAATTAAATGCAAACTAATAATTATTCAAAAGATAATAAGAAAAACGTGTAAATACTTTATGGGATCAATAATTTTCATGTGCCAATAATTCTATAATAGATGTACTAAAAACTGATATAATAAAACACGTAAAATCGTTGTAATAAAATCATAGTTAATAATACTTTGCTCAAGTAACTTCCAAATAGTATTTGGAACAAAATTAATTCAGTTTTAATCATTCGACTCGAAATCGTGTAGCGAAGTCCATGCGACCGTATTTTTCTAGTTAGAAAATAATCGAGATTTTTAGCAGAATGTGATTATTTTTTTTAAATTAATATACAAAATATAAAGTTGAACGAGAGAATAGGAGTTTCGATTCGATTCGATATAAAAGATAAATTTCCTTCAATTTACTGAAAATTTATATAACCAAAACTCGTATATTTATATAAAAAAATAATGAAAGTTAATAATTAGCTCTTACAAATTCAAACATTCGTAGGAGTTGTAAAAAAAAAATAAATAAAATAAAATAAATAAATAAGAAAAAATAAAAGAAGAGAAAGAAAGAAACTACTCGTTACCGGTAATACCCTCGAATAGTTAAAATCGAAAGTGTGCGTTCTTCAATCCAGTAATCCGGCAATCCAGCAATTCAGCCACTATCTCATTGACTCTATCAGCCACTAAAGCGGACTCTAAACCTCACAAACTACCCTTTTGTACGTGAACAAAACATTAGTAACGATAGTACAAACCCCTGGCGATTTGCCCTTCTTAGATTAACGTACCAATATCGTCATTCTTTATGGAGAACCAAACGCCATTGAATTGCCTTTGTCTCAAAATAAAATACATTTTTGCTTAGTTTTAATTATAGTTTTCTGTTTTTTTTTTCGTTTTTTTTTTCTTCAAAAATATGTCTTTAAATTTCTTATATATGCTTTGTAATTAGATAAAAGTTTATTACGTTAAAACCTAATTCCGTGGAAACGCGGATTTTCTACGAACAAGTTTCCATGCAAGTATACGCGCAACATAGTAAGTGAATATAAAAAGCTTTGGGATTTTTATGTACCCTCTCTAGCAAATGATTATAAACTGTCGTAGTAAGTGCAACACTACCACAAATTAAAATTATTATTTCTTCCAATCTCGGTATTGAAAGCAGAGGCTCGTCGTGGACAATGTCAGTATCTTTTCATTTTAAATAAATAATTTATTTTATATTTAACAATGCTTATGAATATCTTTAAGAGGTCCTCGATTTATATTTAAATATGACGTTAGACCTCGTATTTAAAAAATTAAATAAATAAATAAATAAATAATGAGAGAGAGAGAGAGAGAGAGAAATCTAGTAATTTTAAATAACATTGCGCATACATACCGAAGATACGATCTTGATGACAAATGATCGAGTAAAGAATTCCTAAAATACTAAATCATAGCAAAAATACAATGAGTATAAAATCCACTTTCCTTGGAATGTGCAGGTTATCTAGATATACACCCAAATACTAGAAATATATGAATCAAATCATAGCTCAAAGTACGAAAAAGGTGGAATAACAAAGTTCTTCTTAAAGAAAACTCTGTATTGTAATTGTTTTTTTCTACTACCAAACAATCAAGGTTATTACAATTAGCTTATCCCTCCTACTCATATACATTCGAGGAAGTTTTTATTCGATTAATTAAAAAATATCAATATAACAATAGCTTAACAAAGCTATTGTAATTTTAAGATAAAAAAATCTTGTATTTTAATCAAAATTATATATATATATAAAAAAAAGTTATGTCAAATTATTAAAAAAATCGGAATAAGCTTACTCAGTCGCGTATATTGTTTATGTCGTATTACTAAGATTAATATAATATTTCATAATGCGTTACATTAATTTTTAAATTAAATAAAATTTAATTATATGAAATCAAATTATTCCATTTAGTGTAACTATAACTTCACAGTTTTTAAAGTAATAGTTTAAGATTTCGTAATAAACTTTTTATCTCTCGTAACCCTTAATTACTATAAAAATTACTCTATTAATAATGTTTATTATAAACAAATGTGTATATTAAATTAATCTCACCAAATAATATTTAATCATTGTTTTGATGAAATTCTGAAAACATATTGATAATGAATGTTTGAGATTTAAAATTGCAAATTTGTTATGGGCAGATATAAATAATTGAATTTGGTAAAACAATTTTATCATAATTTAAAAAATGACATTAAGGGAAAGATAAATAAAATGTATTTTTTCCTCGCAAGTATTTATTATTCCTTGTATTAGCCTCTCTATTTCTCTACTTGTTTCCATCATCCCGTTTAGCTTCTCTTACTATTCCTCACTTTTTTTAAAAAAGAAGAAGAAGAAGAAGAAGAGAGAGAGAGATAGAGACTTCCGTCTCTAGTATAACTAAGTATGTAGGAGGACATGACGTCTATTCAGTTGAGTGCTCGGCGAATTAAAGACCTCGCTACCGTAAAATGAGAAAACTTGGAAAACAGCTAAAAAATCTATCTAAAATTTCTTCTGGAAAATTAAGTAGATTAAGCTATACCTTAGACGTCCTGTAAAGTTAATGATTCGACAAAATGTATAAGCATTGTTGTACAGAGATAAATAATAGAAAAAAAATTACACATGTCGATATATATATATATGTATGCACTCATACGAGTTAATAAATATGCCGGTTTTATAAATTCATTATCGATCCTAATTCGAAGTTAATGTATTTTGTAAATCTATTTAGCTATTTCATGAAAATTATTAATAAAACAACAGCTGATTAATATTCTAAGAGCACGTAGCCGCGCACTTAAAATATGAAAATCCTTTTAACTTAAATAATACCTTTCAGCAGTATTTTCGTAGTGATTTAACATGCTTAAAACTATCTTGCTTCACTAATATTTTTTATAGACTGACTATAAATGTGCTTAAAAGCTTAACGCAGTTATAAACTTTAAATTAAAAACTAATAGTACTTAAAATAAATTTTTTTCTGTCTCTCATTTAATTTCGAAAAACCCTGCGAGTTAGAAAAAAACAAACGATTATTTTCCTTTCCTTCTTTCTTTCTTGTTGTTTATTAAGGCTACGTTTAGCTATAATTGCTATTTACTATCCAGGAATATAAATATCGATTCAATACTAATTCATATTCGAATGACAGGTACTCACAGTTCATCTCTTCTTACCCTGCCTGTATTAATTGAACTACGATGCAATGAATAAAGGTTAAAGTAACGCGGAATTAATCAGATTCTCTGGATGAAATAAAGACGCTTACGGCTACCCTCAAACGATCTGAGCAATCCTCGGTAAATATTCATAGTAAAATGAATTACTGACCCCCTTTTTCATATAACTACGCAACTTCAAGTTCTCATCTTCTGTTTCTCAGCGCCATTTGCATTTTCTAAGAATGAACGATAATTAGCTCAGCAGTGCGCTGCTGCATCATTAAATCTTACGATTCGAATGACCGTAAAATAATTTACTTTTATTATATCATCTATCAAGTTCTGTTTGTTATATATATATATATATATTTTTTTATATAGAAAATTCGAAGAGAATTTCTGATTCCGGATCGAATGAGTAATCTATAACAAATCTATAAATTATGTTTGAATGTATATATTTGTAGGAAATATTAATTAAAACAGAGATTTCTTATGCTTACGATGTTGCCGTTTACAATCATAGAACTGTATATAAAAAGTGTAAAGGTTTAAAGTTAAATTTAGAAAACTCGAAATTGTATGAACAGTTGTAGAATTTAGGTAGTATATATGAAGAAAAAAATTAAATTATTATTCGGTGAGTCAAATAAACGAATTCTAAATCTACTTTCGTACCAAAAATATTTTGGTTTTTCTTCATCGTCGCGGAATATCGAAAGAGCTTATTCGAAAATTCTTATTGAACCAAAGAAAAAATTCTGCTACGTACTTTATGAGGAACCATGCCGAGGTCAAGTTGGTAGTCCTGTAATCCATCTTCCTGTAAATTTTCTTGACATTTACAAAGTACTTAGTCGTTTCACGTAGGTACCCAAAACATACGCGAATGCTAATTGTGAATAATAATGAAAATAATGATTATGGCTGTTCCTTGGTAAATGAAAAATTTCTGAATAAAAAAGGAAAAAAAAATATTCGACGATAATTTTGGTGGCAACTAATGACATAGAAAATATCTTTAAATTTTCTTTTCTTTTTCATTTTTAAGCCTTAATATTTTTCGATTTTGTAATCAAGAAATATTAATATTCGTCGTTATCTTCTTGCTCTTCGTTAATGTGTTCCGAAAAGTACTGAACTATTACATGTAACTAGCAATTATGATAAATTACGTTAAAAAAAAAAAAGATTTATGTTTGTTTTAGTAACTAATACCTTCTAAAACATATATATGATAAATTATCAAAAAATTAAGGCTCGTACATTGAATATAAATTCCAGTAGAAGATATAGATCATTTTCAGCTCTTAATTACAATTTAATGACTTAATAAAAAAAAAAAATTCTAAAAATGTGGGTGAAATATTTATCGAATAATAGTGTTTCTTAATTAATATCACATGAATAAATTATCTGAATTGGAGATTGATTTGAATATTACAATTTGATAGAAATTTTGATGCTTGGAATACATGGAAATGAAGAATACTTACAAGACAATGTAATTTGTTATTAGTTGCTCGTTTGTTTGTTAAATTTATCCTTATAATTATTTAAAACTCATTTTCAATAATAACTGATCTGCAACGTATCTTAATACGTAGGGTATAAAAATATTTTAAAATATTCTATATTAAATTTTAAACTGTTTGCTTTATTTTTAAATGATAAACATAAAGTATCTTCAAAAAATATTATCCTGCTCGTAAAATTAGATTATAAAGCTATTCTGAGACTCTAGGATCAATATCCAGTTATAATAATAATTGTATTCTTCAAAGTTACTATTTCATGACATAATATATGACTCGAGTCATCAAATTTAACATGTTCTTACTTTCTGAATCTGATATTCATTGCCGCAAATACACAAGAACTATTGACAATAAGTAAAATTTAGTTTTGAAAATCAATCATTTCGTTAGCTTAGCTCAAATAATATATCCAATAATAGATACAGATATAATATATTAATTATTATAAATGATATATTTTATTACTAATATAATTGTTAATTTTCTTGCGTTATATAAAGAAAATAGGAAATAATCATTATAGCTGTTTAGCCAAATATCAAATAGCAACAGATGAAAAAAAAAATATAACGATTTTAATTTCAGTTAAACGTCTTCAATTTCCAGCGACAGTAAAAATAATCCGATCGAGTTAATACGCTATTTAAAACAAAATTATAACGTCAAAAAATAGAAAGGCAAAAACGCCAAGGCAATAGAAACATTCAATTAATAATAAACGATATAAAATATAATAACCTCAATAATGATTAAATTATTATTATAATCGTTTTAAGGTAAATAAATTATTCACTTTCATTTTACGTTAATAGAAATAAAACGTTATAAATAATTGTCATTAAAAAATTTGTATTTCAACTTTTAAAATGCTTTTTAAAAGTATTTAAAGTAATGAAGAGACTTTTGACTCATTAATTCTTCGTCCCGTCTTTTTTAAATTTAAAGAAGGAATATTTAAAATAAAAACTTCGTAAAAATAATTTTTTGTAAAAAGTATATTTTGAAGTGATTCGACCAAGATAATAATTATAATAAGCAAATTTTAAGAAATATTTCTAACACGCATATGTTATAAATTGTATATAAACATTTGATAAACTGAAAAAATAGAAAAGTAAGCGTTAATGAGTGATTCTCTCGGCGATTAAAAATGTAAATAAAAACAATTGTTTTTTTATTTTTTTTAATATTATGAAAATATTATGAACAGTGTTCGTACAAAAATATATCTTATTGGTTACAAATTAATATTAAGAAACAAACGTTACTGGAATGTGCATTGGAGGTTAGATTATTAATTATTAACCGTTAAGTGTCGGGTATTTCCTTTGCGCCTACAGCTTTTCGATCTCTGATCTTAAGTAAGAATAGAAAATTTTAATAAAAAATTAACGTACCCTATATGTTGGAGGGATAAATTTTAACGCGGCAATCTGTTTAGGCAAATATTTGAAAGAATTTCGCCGAGGAGAAAATAAAACGGCACAATGCGGAACAAAGTAATCTATAAAAGAAATGGAATTCCTGTCGCGTATTATAGAATATAATCATAAATAAGTTTGTGGCGCAGTAATTTTTATAAAAGCAGCCGAGGACTGCGAGAAAATAAATCAGAATATCAGAACTGATATAATTCAACTTTTGATTCGTGCTTCGGATTCGTTCGGATGTGCAGGTGCTAAATCTTTGGCGAGGAAGGCGGGCCCCGTCCAGGCATTTACGATTCACGCAATCGGCCAACTAATCCAAGTAAAGGGATTCCATAATAGAGGAATACGAGCTGAAGCAAGCGGATCCCACATAGAAAAAACGACGCTTAAGTAGCGGATACGTAAGCGGTTACAAGGGGGGGCGGGGGCGGTGTGTGGCGGTGCGGCCATCGAACCCCTTCCCACTAATTATGAAAGTTTACATCAGATTCAATTAATAGAAGTATCATGTTGTTAAAGATATTTAAAAATATTTTAATATTTCGACAATGCGGTCTTCGTAATATCCCGTAAATTTCCATCGGAATCTCAAACATCTAATCTCATTGTTAATTACTGTGAATATTAAAATAAACGTACGAAGAAGAAATAGAAAATTGTAATTTTCTTGCATTTATTATGTACACTTACTCAACGAATGTATTTCAAATAATTTCAAATTCTCTTAATAATTGATAATGAAAGGTTAAAGCGTTTAATAATGAAAAGTTGATGCGCAGAGTATTAAATTCCTCCTTATTTACAGAGAATTTACAGCGAGATCATGAATATTATTAAAACCTAATCTTTATTAGAAGATAATTGCTTTGTTTTCGAAGGAAAAAGAAGAAAAAGAAGAAGCAAAAAAGGAAAGGGAATCTCAGTTCGTAAGAATCTTCATGTACCAGTAGCCTCGAGGGCACTTGTAATTATTATAAGTACTTTTTATTTAGAGTTTTTTTGTAGGACCCAAGACAGCGACTGACATAATACTTCAAAACATTCAAGAGAACACTGTACGTTTCTTTCTATCCTTGTACGAGTGCTAGTATATTTTACCACTTGAATTACTCGAACGAGAAATTAAATTTCTACGTACCTGATTCGTATAGAATATAATATTTAATTTATTATTAACAAAAAACTGTTTTAAATATCTATTCGTATCGGCTATTTTTATAAAATAGTTTTATAAATGCATTAATAATTTTCAAACCATTGCAAGTAAGTCAAAATATTTATTGAAGTTTTAGTAATAACTTTTTAGCGTTAATATCTAGGTATGCACTTTTATATAATATAATTTATTTTTCTTAAGAAATATTCAATATTTTCATAATTTCTGTATTTCAAAGCTAAATTTATGTCGAAAATATTTTAATTTCTCAAGGTAATTTAAGTTTGATGCATATTTTATACTTTTATCTACACACAAAGATTGATAGATCAATCATTAATGACTACGTATTAAAATGTTCTACGTATGCATTATAGAATGTAAATATTATGGAAAAATTTGTATTATCTTTGATATATGCGTGATTAAAAAAATATATAAATGTAGGTATATGAATATTTCGAATCGATGTTGAGAGAAGAAGCTATTGAAATAAAGGAAAATGAGATAAAAATAGATATGCTCGTGTATATGTAAGTAAGTAAGTAAGTAAGTAAGCAAGTAAGTAAGTAAGTAGAGGAACCGATGACGAATGTCATGGTAGTGTGGATTAAGCAAAATTCTGAGAGTAAAATTTCGTGGGCAAGAGCGCAAAGGTAAACATTCGCTTGAAACTATTTTGAGCGTTTGAATCTCTTTCGGTACTTTTCCCACTTGGAATGGAGAATAAGTGAGTGACAGACAGAACGAGAACCGGACGGAGTATGGAATGAAGCGGAAACTGATCGCGGCCAAAGGTAAATAAGCTTTCGATGAAGAAAAAGGACGCAAAGAACGTAAGAGACGTAAAAGCGTAAGTAGAGTAAATGAAAAGTGATATTCGTCACATTGGTCTGCTGACGGATGAAAGTCAATGTATCCAAGAGAAGTTAGCGAGTGTAAAGTTAGATAAATACAGAGCGTTGCTTTAAAAAAAAAAAAAAAAAAAAAAAAAAAAAAAAAAAATCGCATACAAAAGCACGATCCCGAGCCGTGCCGGTTATCAAGGGAATAGTAAATAAATAAAATAAAAGTACGCGAAGCATAGAAAAACTAGGAAATCGTCGGCTTATGCCTTATTTCAGTTACGTGCTTTATAACGGATCAGGCTATCTTAATTTTTATATGGGTGTAAACTCGCTCGCTTTAAAGTTTTAAAATAATAATAATAATAATACCCTTTGTGTGGATTTACATTTGACTTTGCTCACAAAAATCTCGAATAACACGGTAATACGCTATTGCAATCAGTTTAGTTGTCACTGTAGTCAAATTTAAATTACATTTATTTTCCAAAGCTTATTGTGCATTAATATTTTTAATATAATGAGAAGGTTTAGAGTATTTTTGCATTTTACAGCTTAAAAATAAGTATGATACGTAACGGTAGATATTCATAATAAAATCTTTAAAACGTATCGATGGATTTATTTATAAAATTATTATATGTAATAAAGTATTACGTTTTTATTAAAATCTTTATATATATGTATATATTTATAAAAACATGAAAATTATTATATTGTATTAAAATTATATATAAAATTTTAACATAAAACATTCCAACGTTTTTGTTACGTAATAATTCGGAAATGTTTATATTCTTTATTTGAATGTATTTCCCAAGAAACTTACATTCACAGTTTCCTTTAATTATGAATAATTTCAATATCCGTCGAGGTAAAAGCAACTTAATTAAGTTTTTTTTTCTTTACAAAAAAGTATCGCGTTAAGTTAACGTGTATTCGACATTTTATTTTACGCACACTATTAGAAAGATAATTCATCTATTGCGCTTTATATGCGAGGGCATATTTTCCATATATTGTCAGCTTCTATAAAGTCTTGTAACCGCGTTTATGCAAACATCGATAAATAGTATTGTCGTATTTACCGAAATTTACGGAACTTTTCTGTAAATTTAAATTATTATCTACATCATATCGATTGGACGATTATAAATATTTCTCTGCTATCTATTCGTATATTCTGAATATTTATACATATTATAAAACACGTTGGTTAAAAAAAAAAAGAAAAATAAACGCTGCTAAGAACATTTATTATTCGAAATCACAAGGAAATTGAAAAAACTATATTCAAACGTGTTTCATTTTACTTATTTTTTTTTGTTTTGTTTTGTTTACTGAATCTTGGGGTAATTTATAATAGCTGTCCGCGTCATTGTTGCTACGGAAGAGCTTGTAGTTGTATCTTTATTTCCTAGCGGAGCACTGTCTCAGCACCATCATCGCCGGAACCCCTCACTTCGGTGATTTCGAGGTCATTTGTTTAGATATTCAGTCACCTTCAAGACTTTTCTTCCTCGATGTCGAAATGACCCAGTGATATACATGAAATGCTTTCACATCTACATTATAACTTTGTTTTCTACCTTAAAACCACGATAAAACGTGATACCGTGACATGGCTCACTCGTCCCTTCTCATTCTCAACAATTAATTTCAATACGTACATACATATATATATATATGAATTAGCCTATAAAAATATATACATGTGTAGATGTAGTAGAGTATCGTGTATAACTCGATAAAAATATTCTACCTTTAATCGTCGCTTTCAAACTGCGTTTTCTTATAAGTAAAATTGAGACATAACTTGAACTATAAGGGTTATTATTATATAAATTAGTGTTGGATAAATAGTCGATAGGCTTGAGAAAAATAGCTTTTTCATATTTTTACACGTGGCTATTCCGGCACGGGATCCCGGCGTAACAAACTACATACAAATCTCATCAAAATTTGATTGGTTTCAAACAATTTTTATATGAGTTATGAAGTAAAGACGTCTTAAAGCTTTAAACTCAATTTTCTCCTATAAAGATTGTAAAAGTTGAGTTCAATTTTTATAAAAACTCATGCATATAGCTATGAAAAAGGAAAATCAGCTTTATTGGAAGCTTATCGGGCCATTTACTTTCATTACAAATAATTAAATAAAATCTTTATTGAGTTTTATAATTATTAATAGCACGACATGATAGTCGTAATAGCTCATATTTTTAATGGGTATTTGTAAAATCTATAGTTTAGTGGTTATTACGCTTTTATTACACTTATTTCTTTACGTATAAATATTTACTAGCAAATATCGATAATTCTATTTATAAATATGAAGTTTAATGAAGAATAAATTGGTTAAATCTCTATTATCCATCCAATTCATCCATGAATATTCAACTGTAAAATTTAAATTAATCAATCGTTGTAATAAAACATTTTATATCGATTACAAAATGCACAAATTACTATTCAAGTAAATTCAGTATATAAATTAATAAATAATACCGTTAACTTATACTTTGTAAAAGAGATAAAAATAATATAAAAACATATTACATCTGACATTGGGAATAAAAAAATCTCTAAACTTGAACTTTAATTACCGTAAAATATTTACGTACGTGTCCGCGTGCGTGGAACATTCACGTATCTAAGCTATAAAGTACTAGTAATAACAAGATTAGATAAAGCGGATAAAAAAATTGCAAGAATACTCTGTTCAGTTTCGTGCATCAGTTTCCAATAAAGCGTAAAATAAAACTAACGTGTACGTATTCTTAATGTTTAACAAGTCAGCGAAATAAAGCTTAAAAAGCAGATAAAATAAAAGGATAAAGGAAATATTTAAGAGCTATTTCGTAGTTAATCCCCGACATTAATATCATCATTTATATCGTTTAAGCCGTTGAAATCAACGGCTAACTCATGGTTTTCTATAAAACAAGCCAAGACGTGCATTTAACTGGGCGACTTTCATCGAGATTGCATCGAGATCGAATAAATGGAAATATAACTCTTGTCTCGGTGCAATGAAACATCTGCCGTCCGAAGTATACGTAGCTCTTGCTCTTTCTCCTTAGACGCGGTTAGACGTAGCTGCAGCGGAAACAAAATCCCAGAAGGTGCGAGAAATATACACGGGAAGGACGAAGAGCCATGGCGACGGCCCTCCTCTCTTTCCCCACCCCCTATAATACATGAAATTGGATGAAAGTCCAATATCACATTGATGAAAATATCTTGTCGAATACTTGCGAGTACAGGGCTGCAGCTAGGTCTACGTGTGAAATAATTTTACTGCTGAGAGAGAGAGAGAGAGAGAGAGAGAGAGAAATTAAGTCGGTGCGAGATAAGATATTTTTCTATAATATGTATATATATATATATGTGTGTAAGAAAGACTTGGGAGATAAGAGGTGGTAAGGGGATATAAGCGAATGATAAAATACTATGATTGAGGAGGCACGAGATGAATAAAGGCAAATGGGGGAGGCGGGAGGGGTAAAGGAAAATAAATATTTTCGACTTTATCTCGCTTGTCTCATAATTATTATGAAAATAATGAAATATTTGTAGCTTCAGCTTAACTCGTTTATACTTATATTAAGAATGGAGAGTAAGTATTTTCAGCCTTCATCTCTTCTCTCTCCCTCCCCGCCCCGTTCAAATAATCCCGTCTTACTAATTACATTAAAAACTTATGAATGGCTCAATTATAAATGAAGCAGTATACTAAAGATTTTAATTACAAAATATACATTTCTTATAAATATAACGATCCGAGATCATTGGAGAGTTCTTTCTACTAATAGCACTCTAATTACTAAAATACCGTTATTAAAAATCTTACGTTTAATTCTTAAATGGACATAATATATCAAATTCATCTTCTTCCAATGGCTTGTGTATTTTAGACATGATATAATAGTAAAGGCGAAAAACAGAGAATTAAATCTATAATTATATTTTTAAACTGTATTTCATAAAGCATAACTATGCCTCGTGTATGGAATTTGTGGGTGCATGTGCGTGCGCGCGTGTGTGTGTATGAAAATACCGATAAATGAATAAAATAAGTTCCAATATACGAAGGCATATATATGCATTTTGGGCAACGGAGTGTGAAAACAGAAGTGAGTAAATGGAAAAATATGAGAGGGAACTATTGACATGAAAAAAACTCGATGCTAAAATATAACCGAATCGATCGAATTCATCTATACAGCCATCAGTGCATCAGTATATAGATATGCAGGCTTACGTATATAAACTCGTGACTCGAGATTATGTATTTCGTCACGAAATTTGTCTTCAGCCAACAAGATATTTTGGCAGACGTCCAGTACTAGCCAAAGCTTTTGACTGAATAATTATTGCCCAAGTGGCATTAACCGAAATCTCTTTATTTCTATTTCATTACAAGTATCGGTTACCCAACAACTTTCTTTCGTTAAAACAAACAGATAAATCCTTTCCATTCGAAACAGTAAAATTTCACACAAATACTCCTACATCAAGTAGTATGCGATGATTTTTTTTTGTTTAATATTACATTGGTACGGACATACATGTTAATTATTGCCGCATACTAGAATCTTAAATTTTGGCCCATAACTGATTGTTGCGAATGTCATTATTAACCCCTTACTTTATATCGCTCGCTCCTCTTATGTTTCAATCATTTTTAAATAAAAGTTCATACACTTGAAGTATTTATGGAGCTATTAGAATGAGTGGTCTTGTTAAATTTTATTTGTCTCTTCTACATTCATCGAACTGAAATAATATTAAATCACAGATTATCTATTTTTTTTTCTCTATAAGAATATTGATTTAAATATATTAATTCATTAACCCTTTAGATTATTATCGAAAATAGTTAGAAATACAAGTTCTCTTCTACTCACAAAGACGTTTAAGAAATATTATTTTTTTTAAACGTATAATTAAATATAATTGTTTTATTCCTGATTCCTTTAAGTTATTTACTCCTTCAAATCAATTTTAATCATTGTTAATATAGTTATTAAATTTGAAAGAATATTTTAAAAAATCAAACGAAAAGTATCAAATACTATGTAACGTCTTCCTACATAATGACTATTCCTACGTATTTTTAATACTTATTTGAATAAAACCAGAACATCAATCTTCTTTAATAAAACCCATTTTCTGTATAAATAAGAAACAATTATACTTACGTAAGATAATTTTAATAAAATTGTACGTTTCCCAAAAATATTTGTTGATTTTACAGTGATAAAAAATAAAATATGCAGACTAATACTTTCCAATGTTTCCTGATCCATTAACGAAATGTCTTAATAGGCTTAAATTAAATAAATTAGTATTAGCGTACCATTAGTTCAATTATATATAACATTATATATAACACATCCAAACTTGTATTTATTACTAATATTTTGATAAAACTTTGTCTTCGCATCAGTGAAAACTGTTATAAATAATAATTTACTTAAATAAAATTTAAAATAAAAATGTAGAATTTAACTTTATCTAAACCTCCAGATTTATATTTTACATCGATGGCAATATATTATGTCTAAAATTTTTAGAATGTAATATTTTTCCAAATTCCAGAGCTTTTGTTTGATGTATAAAAATAATTAACGTATTTATATTTAACTCAACTAGTAGCTTTATTTTCAAAACAAGTTCGATTTTTAAAGGATATTCTAAATATATTTTCTAAATTTTCGCACTGAATAATTATAATGTAGATAAAATATTAATCGCGCGGACAAATTTACGTATTTGCGTTGCCCATGAGTGACGTAGACCAATTAAATTTAACGGAATAAGAAATTGAACGTCTGAATACGTATTGAGTAAGACTCTTAGACTAATTTTGTAAATTTGAAAACACGTACAATTTGGTTATGAGAGAGGAATATTCGTTGAGATTTTGTAAATATTGAAACAGTGCGTAATAAACTTTTTAGTCGGTCTTTCCGATGAAATAAAACGAGGGAAATCCACTTTCTATGCAACAAAAAATAAAAAACTTTTGTCCCTCACATAGGGATACATTGACTAATAAGTTAGATGTATATATATATATATATAAAGAGGCTAAAATGGACGGAAGGATTGGAGCGGCAGAAAAAAGACTATGGAGGAGGAGGAGGAGGAGGAGGAGGAGAATTTGTGGGCGAGATAAAATAAAAAAAAAAAAAGAAGAAAAAAAAAGAGAGACAGTGAGACAGTGACATTCCGAGATTGGAGGATATGGCTGCGTACAGTAGCAGGAGCTCAAGAAAAGCTTTCTAACGTATTAGATGCAATTGGCCGATAAGCCCTCAAGAAATCTGCAGCTTCAATGATACGAATTGAAGAAATAGAAAATTTTCTGATGAAATGCATTCTCCCTTAGCGGCATTGCGTTATCTTATCCTATCCATTGTCGTCGATAGCCGTCATCAAAACAAAAAAAACGAAAACAAAAAAAACAAAAAAAAAACGCGTTAGATCAAGATCGTTGAAAATAGTTGTGATTGATAAGGAAGGAAAATGACACGATTTTGGACGTATAGATCGGTATGAAGGAAAATGACGAAATTGATAGGACCGATTAAGTAGAAGAGTTAAGGGCCCGACTCTCGAGTCGATGTAAAACGAAGAGTTTGAGGAAGAGCATGAATGTAAGAAAAAGAGACCGGCGCAGGGAAGAGAAAATAGAACGTGTAGTGAGAATGTGAAAAATAGCGTCTATTAAATAGCGGATCAGAAAATATAGGGAAAATCAAATAAAAGAGCGAAAATGATGAAGGAAGTACAAAGGAATCTTAAAATTAATGCATGTCTTGAGGTCGGTAAAAACGAAATCGTTAATCTTAAACGCCAATGTAGCCTCTAAAATTCATATCAAATTTAATACATATCATTGATATTTATTTCGCAATACAATTTACAATTAAATCGATTTCATCCTTAATATATATATATATGTATTACATACCAACATAGATGATATAGTGAAATTAAAATTATGCTTTGAATTTTTCTTGTATATTATTATTCCTTGTTTATATTTACTATTAAAAAAAAAAAAAAGAAAAGTAATAGAATCAACGACAAGAACATAATTAAATATTTTATTTTATTTTACAGACGCAATCAATTTTATTTGAGTTACAGAGTCAAGAGAAACATAGAAATAGATTGGAATTATAAGACTGATACGTCATACCATGTTCAATATGCCATGAATATAAAAAATATTTAATTTAAATTAAGTAATCTTTAGTAAAAACCTTTTTAACTTTATATTAATGTGCGATAGAGCTGTATAATGAATATGTATATATATAATATGTAATTAATGTAAACTGTAATTGTAACATTATTTATATATTTATTACCTTCTCCTTTTATTTTATTCAATAACATCAAACGCAATACTGTTTTGTTTACCTGTAAAAGAATAAACTCATATTATTTCAAAATAGACGTACAATTATTTAAAAATATTATTTAAATAAGAATTCATGAAGCTAGAGGACTGACTATATTATTTTACGTATGCAAATTTTTTATCAAGGGCTTGGGGGAAACGATTGTGCATGATAGGAAAGGATAATATTAAAATGGAATAAATATTGCTTTTCAGTGAAATTAATAACAAGTATTTTTAAATTAAAATTCCTTTTACCTGCATGATAGAAATTTAAATAAATTAAAAGGAATATTGAGATTAATTAAAGCAGATCTTGTTTTACTGTCATAAGCAGAAATAAATAACGTTAGCGAAATTGTAATTGCGAGATTTCTAGACAACTCTGAAATTGTATAATGAACAAGATAAATATCTTGGACTTTATAATTAAATTACTCGTTTTTGAGGTCAACGATTTAAAAAAAATCTGATTATATGATATATATATATATATATAGTTTATAAGTTTATGTCGATGGGAATAGTAATAAATGAACAATGGAGATATTAGTACTTTGATCATGTAATGCATACGCGTTAAGAAAAATCTCAATTGAGATTCAGTCATAGTTAAAGAGTAAATAATTTTAGAGTTGAACTGAACTTTGCCGACTTCTTCAATGTATCATCAGCTTTAAAATCGTACTTGTACTCCATCCTAAACTTATTAATCAAGAAATATATATATACCAATGTATTTATTTATTTTAAATTTTTATATGCATAATAATGTAGCACATATAATTGTAAAATTTATTTCTAAGTAAAGTATACGATTCAACTTAAATGACATGTAACTTCTGATGAAGAATAATTTAATTATTAAATCCTCTTGAGTATTGAATCGAAAATAACTCAGCAAATTAGATAATGAAAAGATATTCACATTTATTCGACTATGTACAGTATTTTGTATGCATATTAATTGCGACGGACACATGAATAAGACGACATTCATTAGCCGAGCTTCTTGTGAACTTAGTTCATTCCATGTGCTCGAGGTACTTACTCACAATGCAATCGATTTCTACTAAACCTAGAAAGTGATCTCATGGTCTTTTCATATGATATCACGTGGAGCAGTGAATTCATTCTTAATGTTCACGTTGTGAATTATAATTAAAATTAAAAAATATACATTTAATGAAAACTTTTATTTACTATAATATGCTTATGCTATTTATTTATAATTTGAATTCATTAAATGCACAATTAATGTTTAATTTATTTCAGAAATTGACAATTTTAATTGAAAATTCGAATCGAGTTTTACTTGCAGCCAATGTAATCTGCAATTATAAATACGATATATACAGCATCTATTCATGCATTCCCCAATTTTTTACCTTTAATACTTTACATAACGCAATTGTTGTTATAATAATAATAACAACAACAACAACAACAACAATAATAATAATAACAAAAATATTAATAATAGTGATCGTTTAAGTACCAATTTAGTTTTAATTTTTAATGCCATTTGAATATCTTAAATAACCATTATATATATATATATATATAAATCTGAAATTTATGCATATTTTATGTTAATATTAGATTTTAATCTGTATTAAATCAGCTCTGAGAATATATAATGGCTTACGATAAAAAAATATTCATTATTATACGTAATAAATAATAAGAAGTAATTCGTAAAAGTAATAAATTCCTAAAATCCAAAAATATGATATAATCTCGAATGGACGCAACAATAAACGTATAAAAATCTCAATAACTCTTTACTAGTACTTGCGCAGACTCATAACTAAATAGGCTGACTAGAGTTAAGCACCCCCGCCCCAGCCCCCGCCCCCGCCCCTTATAATAATCTCGAAAAATGATAACCTTTTAAAACTTAGTACGGAAAGAATGTGCGGAGCTTTAGCAAGAGTCGGGGGATAAAGGGGATCAGGATACCTGAATTGCATAATGAATTTGAAATTGGATTCGATGCATCTTCTTTGCGAGAAAAACTTGCCAAGACATTTAATTGCACATTTCTCCGGCCAACTAATTATTATTCGAGTTCATATTACCGATGAGAGATGTTCGTAAAAATTGATTCAACGATAAAATAACGCAAGTTAATTTAAAAAAATAAAAAAAAAAAAAAACGAAAGCCTGATTATCCGTAGCATAGGTCACTACTCGTAATTGTGAAGCAGGACTTGTTCCCATAGGTTCGCAATGGGCGGAAAGTTTTTTGACGGTGTTCGATAAATAGGTGGATCGATTAAAACCTACAGTGATGTGGAACATGCAGGATATATATAGGATCGATATATAGAGAAGAGAAGAGGAGAGAGAGAGAGAAGAGAAGAGAAGAGCGAAAAGCACGAGTGTGTAGATTGCAGGGGATGAAGAATGTCCCATGAATTATACAGTAGTCGAGGAGAACGTATGGTGCGATTCAGCCGCCAAGTACCGGAATTTAAATCTTTTGCCATCTCTCTTATACGGACAGGTATACTTGCTACGACGGATCCCGTGGGATTTAATGACTCGAAATCCATCGTACGCTCGCAATGCTTACCTACTCCAATTGAATTCCGAGATAGTATTCGATATTGTCTCAATGTTCTCAGCGTACGCGCCAATACTCTTTAATATTATTTACAAACAATTGTGTGTACGCTTTCAAAACCCTTTCACTATTTACATTCGTCTAATCGACGACGAACATTAGATCATTTGATTGCGCGTTCAGAGAAACGAATACGAATTTAGGGTACACTATTCATTTTTTATTACTATTCCTGATAATCACTCGTTTACAGATTAATAACAAAATCTATTCAAGTGAAGTGAGGTTTCGAGGAGACTCTGCGGTTTTTGTGTATTTTATCTCGAACGTTTCTACGCATACGTGTTTTTAAATGTAGAATGACGGAGGATTGGTACATTTCTAAATTCATATTGTATTACTTGATCGTTGTTCTGTCTGATTGATTTCACCAGTTCACCCCAATGTAGACGGACCCTCAACGTTGCGGCCACAAACACACGCGCGCGCGCTATTATTATTATCTCGTACTTTGATTTTAAACTCTAATTTTAATCAATTTCAACGGTCGTTTATATTTCGTATTCTATTTAATACTATTTAATAACTATTTGTCATCGATATATTGCACCTAATACGATCCATCCAATGATCTATGTATCTTTGAATAAAAAAAAAAAAAAAAAAAGAAGGTCGAGCGATAAATAGCCGATTTCAAATAATTTATCATTTATGAAAAAACATTCCGTTCGCTTGAGGCTCAATGGCCAGTAAAATTAATATTTTAGTCACGAGGTATAATTATTATTTTAGATATTCATAAAATTTAAAATTTATTCTCCGAGGAATAAATATTAAAACGATGCAGCGAGAGTTTATCCGCGCGCTCCCTTATTCCCTTGTAACGAATTTACATTGGCTAGAACGCGTGTGGAGTCAACTGTTTTTGCCAAACACTGTCGATCGTCATTTCCCTGTTTATAGTCCCCATACAGCACGTTGTTGAATATTGCATAGTCGTGAAATTTAATGTAGTGCCATAATCCCCTTTTTTCTTAGCCTCCTTTCCCTTACCTCGTTATTCCATAATCGCCAGCGCGTTTCTTTGTAACGCTATTTTGTAACGATTTATTTCGTACGATGCTCTTTTTTTATTTTTCACTTTAATCGCTTCGCTTTTAAGAGCTTTGTACTTAATTGTCCTAGACCGATGGCCACTCTAATTAGCATTGCATAATTTCTTTCAGTAATTTACTTTCATTGTCATTCGCGTTATCCCGTGTATTCTTACATTGCGTAAAAATATATTACAAATCAACATTTTGCTTAACTAAGTATTCTCTTGCCTATTGGTGAATTTGTTTTTACAATCTATATTATCGATAGCTTTTATCCGATAATTATTTCCACGGAAAAAGTGAACGGCTATCCTTTAAACGGAATTGTTTCTTATAAAATGCATTCCCGTATCAACCATATAATTTATTTCATTTCGAATCCAGATACATTCTCGCAAGTAAGAGAAGTTTTGAAAAATACTAAATTTATTTAATCGCATAATCTCGATGTATATTACAATATAACTTCAACGAGTACATTAAATTATCCCAACAATTTACTTTGTTACATATATTGCACAGGAAATTTCAATAATAATTTAAGACAATGATGGTAAACGTTTAATATAGTTCGCTTAATGTTTTTTTTTTAAACTTCAAATCAAATCGTGTTATTGACACTCCGATTCCACGAATTACCATTTATTTTGGAAAAAACAGAAATTCTCAATAGCAAGTATCTTTTATGTATTTAATTTAATTACTTATCACTTGTATTCCATGTAAAATAAGTAGTAAAACTTTTTTCTTCCTACTTAATCTTCTACTCCGTAATCTCTCTTCACTATCCTCCCGTAACCTATCTTTTTTTATTCCTATTTTTTGCATTCACATATGTTTACGCCTCAGACCTGTATTATATTGGAATCCAATAATTGAACAGTGTGTTAATGCAATGACTCGATACGAGAATTTACGACGTACGCTTTCGTTTCTCTGCAAATACTAGAAAGAAAGGAATGTCTAAAGAAAAAAAAGTGGGGCGGGAGGAGGAAGAAACACAAGGGCAGGTAACGAATCTGTATGCTTGTATTAATTCTTCATTAAACGCTATTAAAATATTTACATAAAATCAATCATCGTTTTTTAAATTAATTGTTTCGGAATATTTCCATCCTTATAGCCAATGAATTTCTTTTCCCCGAATACCATAGTAATTTTACCAAATATCAAAAGGAGGAATGCTTGCAGCTTTCCCGGAATTGTTTATTGGCTCGAAATATTTTTGATTCCAGGTATTACGTTACCAATACATTTTCAATTTAAAATAATCGTATCGAGATAATGTCGCTGAAGTTAATAAATATTTAAATTACTTAATTAGAGCAAATTTTTTATCCTAAGTCTAAGGGTAATATTTATTTTCTAAGATAACGTCATATGTTCTCATTAAGCACGATCCATTTATAATTAAAATGAATTAATTTTATATAAAAACTTTTAAAGCTCGGCAGATCTGTCGAAAATAGATTAAATCTCAGTACAAGTAAAACGTTTTTATTCATATTATTTACATTATTTATATTTATATTGTAAAACAGTATTGTATATATATATAAATCTTATATATAAAAATATCATATAAATAAATATATTTATACAATTGAAAGCTTATTTTTCATTTTAGTACAAATTAGTTTGTTATTTATTGTAATGTAAAATTTACAGCTGAAATGCAAGTTTAAATCCTTAAATATTATTGCTAATAGGCATAATTATAATAATGTATTTATTATAAATAAAATATTTTCAGGAAAATATATAAAGCCGCAATTTGAAACTTCCTTTAAAGAGGGTATTTATCAATCATGATAAATTAACTTTTCACGTTAACGAACAATCAGTTACGTTTGATAAGTTTGAAAATAAATTATTTCAGATTTAACCTGTACATGCGCATGTACGTGTGTGTGAATCAAAAGTTAAAATTGACTTAATATTGAAATCAGATATCAGAAATATTTATAATTAATTTTTAGTATTTGAGTGTAATTAAAACGAAGATTTTAATATTTTCTAATGGTTTAAGAATTATGAGAAATGATTTTTTTTTTGTCATTTTGATTCGAATTTATACACAACGAACGATCGTAAACGATGATTCACAAAGATTTATATAAAAATATAAACGAAAGTTAAATCAGTGTTTATACGGTTACAACAATATTACTTTTAATCTTAATGTCCTCTTATATATATATATATATATATTTTATATTTTACGAATTGATCATAAAATAATAATATTTTAATGTTACCGTAAGCAGTTAGTGTTCAAACTAGTGAAGAGTATGAATTATTTACTTGTCAGAGCTAATGACTGAGTCCAGAACTTAATAGGTCACGGATATTAATTGGTCTGTAATGGCATGCAGGATACAATTGATGTACATTGTTTCAATATCTTAAATTCAATTACTAAAATATGTAAACCGAAAGTGAATAGAGCTACGCAAATAATATTTATTATTCTTATTTTCATTAAAGCATTATAAATATTTTATTGCCAAAGCATATGATAATCAACAATTTTAGTTTCCGACATTAGATTATTTTTTTCCCTCTTTTTACAGATCATTAATTATCTGAAATTATATATTTAGATAACGTTTCTGTACCAGTAAGTACTAAGAAAATATTAAATTATTAGGTTATTTTAAATAAAGTTGTTATGTAAATAATAAATCTATTATACTATAAAAATAAACACTAAGCTTACAAATTTAAAAAAATTGATATAATGTAATTACATTATTTTAAATATTTTTTAGTATCTTGTTTCAAGTATCTGAGGGTGATTTCATCAATTATTGTAGATAAATTACAAAATTTACTGAATTAATTTACTGAAAATCACTTGCAAATTTTAACCAGAAAATAGATATAATTTTCGGTAAAATTTATAAATTCGATATATAAAACGAATAAAACTTTAAAAAAACTTTGTAAAATATTTATTATGTACAATATTTTTAATGTTCATAAAATGTTAAAGAGAACCTTTTAATTAGTCTGCTTAAATTCTAATTAAAATAATTCGAAAAAAAAAAATTTATCTTTTAATTAGATCATTTAAATTTTAATTTATTATTTTAACAGCTAATATTGCGTCTTTATTTTATAACCTAATACTGAAGCATGAATGGATATTAAAAGTTTAAAATTCTGTATGTTATATTACAGGAGGTTAAAACTTTTTCGAAAAAATAAGTTAGTATCTAGCTTATAGTAAGAAATCTACGAATTAACGTATTAATCAAATTTATTAAAGACGTTCGTCAAAATTTTCAAACTAATTAGAAAACCATGTCAAGCGTAAAATCAAAGGGAAACATTTAGTTTTGGAACAGTAAAATTTTATTGAATTGATTACAACATATGTTCTTTATCTAAATCAATTGAATGGTGAGTCTTCGTAATCGTTATATAAAAAATAAGATTGGAAAGATTTTCTGTGGACAACCGTAAATGCGGCAAATCATGCATTAAATATCGCAGGTGCGATGCGCTTCGGTATCGAAGATAAATCGAAGATCATGCGAAGCAAAGAGCCGTATAACCATATAAGCTCTCATTCTTATCTTTGACCGCTTTGTTGATAAGGTCCTATTCGGTCCTTTCTCCCAGCCTCTTCTTTGCCCTATTCTTTGCTACTGAGATGTACAGCTCTGTATCTTTCTATACTTGAGATCCTTCCTCTGTATCTCTCCTTTCCGCTCTAATTCATAGGCTTTCTCTACTTACACGCGTTACCACCTTTCCCCACAAAATACCTCCTTTGGCCCTCGGTTCACTTATCCTCGCTCGACCCCCTATTCACTCACGTGAAAAACAGATGAAGAAAGTCGAAGAAAATAATCACGCGTCAGAACAAATGGGAACAAAGGAAGAAAGAAAAAAAGCCAGTGATCTTTTAATGTAAAATTGAATGTAAATAAGTATTTGGCATCGTGGCTCAGTCAGACGACATAAATACTAGTCCGCGGTCATCTTCTCTCTTTCTCTATTGTTCTTGTTACCCCAGTCCCGCCCCCTAACAGCCACTCAATTCAGTTATCCCCTTATTACAAGAAACTTTTCCGCGATTTTCGTCCACATAATATTCAAATTATTGAAGAATCGCGTAGCAAAATTTTTTAGAGCAGACTTCGCTTTCAACAAATTTTCTTTTAAAACTTCATCAAACGCTATCTGACAATTCTTTTTTACTTAAATTTGTCATAAAGAGGGAAAAATATCATTTTACAACGTTCAAACAAAGGTAGTAGCGTTTTGATAAGAACTCGGGTAGGAAATGAGCCGTTGAACTTATAAGTACTTAAAGTAAACGATCATCCCGTCCTGCAAGATAGGAAATATTTCAAACAGGTATTCATATTTAACACGCACCTTATTGTTATTTAAACGTAATAAATGCGTTACATGTAAAATGATCATTTTATTCTTTTTGAAAACGAGAAAATAAAACCTAGAAGAACAAAAACAATTTATTTAATTTAAATTATTAGGATTTATTTATATTATGCGAAAATTTCAATTGTGTAAAGGATTTGCGTCTTGTGAAATATTCTGATTATTTAATGAATTCGCGATTTTACGGCTTACTTAAAAGCTTCAAGAAACAATCAATATATCTGTTTTCAATATTCTTGAAAAAATCGCGCAGCTGTTAATTCCATTAAATAAATATTCAGGATAAGCTTAAAAGATAACTAAGCTGAAGTATCAAAAAAATAGCGCTGAACAATTTGGATGCAAAAAAATAGCAGTTTCTATTCAAACGCTACTTATTTTAGTATATTTTTCATAATTATTCTGCCTTTTTATTTGATATTATTGATTAATATAATATTATAATACTAACGAGATTTATTAATATTTCTTGTAATACAGCATGATCATTATTTTGTACTTAATAATCAGTGAATCCGAAACGTTATATTTATCGTATCAGATAATAAATAATTTTCGAGTTAATGCTACGTTGCTTAGTTATCATTTCGTTATTCCGAATTGAATTAAATCATATTTAAGAGGAATATTTCATTTTTTTACCACTCCGAAGAATTTCTTTACGTTAATTATATTCATCTAAAGGATTAAACAATGTATGGACTGTATTATATTAAGATTTATTAATTCCTAGACAAATAATTACTGTATATTAGTATCGAGTATAGCTAAAGGAAAATTCATTAAACATGCTGATAATAAAGGAATTTTAATTATCTTCCTTTATAAAGTTAATCTAATAATTATTAAATTCGGATTTACGCATGAAATTTCTTATGGTCTATTGGACGAAAAATTCCTTTAGTATTAAAAATTGTCTAAACAAATCTTGATGATAATTAAGTATTTATCGAAGGAAGTGCTTAGTAGACTATATTATACTCTTTTCCAAACAAAAATGTCACACAAAATTGATATAATACAGTCGTGGATATTAATCGAAACAGATAATTTGATTGGATCTCAAAGCTTCGCGACAAAATGTCGAGTAATTTCGCAAGGATATTATATCTTGATCGTTTTTATAATCTATCTTTCTGATTGATTTAGTTTTGCTTCCATACCGTTGGACAAAGATTATTTGGATCGATAGACACGTAAACCTCTGCCTTCGCACTTGAAAGTAATTAAAAATGAGAATAATATCAGGAAATTAATACATTTACCTACAAGATACACGAGATTTCAATAAATTCATTAACGTTTTTCTACTTGGCAATCACTTTGCCAGGTCGTCGTCGATTCGTTAATAACGAGACTTGCGCCCTATGATTTCGCCCACATCAAATTCCATTGTAGGATCGAAAATTCGAGAGGCTCGTGACAATAAGACAGACGGAGAAAAGCAGTGCTTAAAAATTTTGAAAGCGAATGTCGCTCGTCAAAATAGCACTGACGTAAAAACAATAGACTGCTCGCTCGACATTTCGACTTTCGCCTCACGCATTCCTGCCCGATCGATAATTTAAATCTTTTTACAGGTACAAAGACTTCCAATTCGTTATTTATCGATTATTTCATATCAATAGCTTACATGATTAATTAATAACCTGCTCATTTCATTTTATCTATTCCAATTACATTGTTTAGCGCTTTTATACGTTTCTAGTTTTATATACATACATATATATTGTTTAATCTTAATAATATTAATAAACTCTTAATAAAATTACTTATTCGCAGATATGATGGATTTGTGCCGCGCTCGCTTTCTATTTACAGACGATATTTTCAACTCGTATTTCTATTAAATCCGTAGTGACGTTTTCTGCGAATCGACATCGATCTAACCGCCTCATAATTTTATCCCAATATAAATCGTAATTCTAAGAAGACTTGCTTCTAATTTTAATTATAATCTGCGGGCTTATAATTTTTTATAAGCCGTTTTAGTTAAACCCTAATATTTTAATTTATGTAGACCGATTTGTATTAAAAATTCTAAATCCATCAGAAAACCTGAGTTATTTTATATTAACAGAAAGAACTTACCAAATATGCGCTTTTTTAAACAGATCGTAAAATAAAAATATTGATTTTAGTTTAAAAAATTAACACCTTTGTGCATTTTTTTTTATGTCACCCACCCATACATTACGTAGGCAAATTTCGCGTTTATTTAGAATAAAAATTTGTTTATATTTGTAGAAAATATATTACAAGCAAGTACCTTTTTACTTTAACGATTTTTGCAAAACTTTTTTCGCGCTGCACGAGATAAAATGCAAAAAGGATTCTCAGAAACGAAATTCGAATATTTATTTATTTCAAAGAATAAAATACAATTCTTAATTTTCGCATAGAAAAAGTACGAAATAAGGATTTCTAATATACTGAAATGACGTTATAAAGAAGCGTTGACATTAAAATATTATTTTGAAGAAAAAAACGTTAAAAAAAACTTGTGTTCTAAAAAACAAATATATATATATATATATATACTTACTAGAAATTACTAGAACATATATTATTACATAGGAAATAAGAAAAAAAGAAAAGGCTAAATAAATATAATAGTATGCAATATTATTAGAATAGTCGAATGATCAGGAAAACACTCAGTTAAATAGAAAGGGTGAAAAAGCTTTAAAAGTAAGTAAATCTACGGTCTTAATTTTAGCGAAGACAGGAAAGTCATGATGCGTTGTGTGGTCCTCCTCCTTTGTCATGCCCTTGAGTAAAACCTTCGTGATATATTGTGTTATTTTTCAAGCTCGAGATGTACGAGTGAATCCTCCCTGAATGAAAATTCTTGCTTCTATATTTGAAAAGACTTTCACAATCCTTGACCGTGCACATTATTATATATCTATTTTTTGTCTATTTTTTTTTTCTTCCGTACACTTATTTGTGCTTTATTTCTACTGTTGTACGTTAAAATTGTTTAAGAGTATTTACAACAAGCATAATAATTTTTTACTTTTACGCGTTTAATTGAATTTAACACACATCAAATACGATTTATCGGTTACTGTATAATAATGTTCTAATTGAATAATAATATTGCTTGAATAGTAACGCGAATATGGGCTATATGATAAGCACGATAAGAGAATGGTTCATAAATTTTCATGAAAAGTTCAAATGATATTTCCGACAAATCAATTCGACCCGCATAAACGATAGACCAAAGGGCTTTAATTATAGACTATAGACATCTTCCGACAGATATTATTAACCGATAATATTAAGATTCATTCACGGATATTTTAAAATACCTTCCTTCTTCGTAAATATAATTTTTGTTATTTTCGTAACAGGATATTAGATATAAAAAATATTTAGCAGAAACAGTAGTAAAATGCGTTCAATTTTTTTTCTTTTAACAATAATACAAATTTACATTAATCTAAGGACTGAGCAAAGCTTTGATTTTCAATATTATTATATATACGTTCACGAGGTGCTTTGGTTAACGAACACACACACAATCACAGATACATGGAAAACTGTATTGTATAATTCGCAGTGATTATTATTTAATACATAATAAAAGGCGAAGTTTTATTGTATTGAGTTTTTATAAAGAGTCTTCTTTATGCAAGCTTTTCATTTTTCATGTAATAGAAATAATATTTATATTTCATCTGAAATTTAACGAGTAACACTTAAGACATTAAAAGAATATTTTTTTTAATGACTTGACAGAGCCTAATAAATATTCAACGAAAATAAAAAAAAAATAAAAAAAAAGAAGAAAAGCGAACCCTTTTTAAAATGCGTTTTTCTAAAATGCATGTAAATCTATAAAATGAGTACTTAATTTTGTACGTAGGATTGCTGGTATACATCATTGTATACAGTCATGTATATAATAAAATTAAGTACATTTGCATACTATACTTTTGCAATCCATAATGTTCCGATGCGCGTCAATGTAACGAATCCTTTAGACGGTGATTTTTGAATTTTTAAATACAGCAAACGCTTAAACCATTGGTTTATAAAAATTCCTTCGATATTCTTTAGCTTAGCGTCCAGCTTGTCAGTCGGGTAGCGTCGTCGTAAGGATAAAAATCGATACAGACATAAGCGGGAACAAAGTCAAGAGCACGTCGAATCGTCTCCTTCTTGTCCCCTGCGTCTGTTTATCCGAGAAGTTTATAACGCTCCCCCGCTATTAAGGCAATAATCCTGAAGTTTGCGCCTTCGAACGACGCTCTTACGATCGATAAAACTTATTATTCCAGGTCAAAGTGGCAAAGTTGCCGCGAAAGTAAACGAGCCGAGGAATTGTCCGAACACGCCACGACACCTTGGGACGACGATTTTTTTAATCTCTACGTCATAGAAGAAATTAAACTTCGTCCAAGAGACGCAAATCCGCCATAGTCGCTATAAAATGATCGTTTTATAAGGGCCAGTCGATGGCCAGTCGAACTCTTTTTAGCCTATTAGTAGACGAAAATAATAGCCGAGGATTCGCTGACCTGACCGAGTCACCTGCAGCTTAGCCAGAATCGGTTAATTGACCGAGGCTTATCGCACGACGCGTACGATAATTTTTTTTTTTTTTTTTTTTTTTTTCCGCTCAGTCGCTCCCTTAAATACTGCGTAGTGACCGTGTAGGGGAATAAAATGCGGTCTTTTGGCTCTTTTCCAGAACGACGCTCTGCAATCCGGTTCGCGTCTCATAATTTCTGCAGAGCCAAAGGGGCTAAGGATCCAACACAAAATAGTCATTACATTCCCTTTTTCACTTTGGCGTATAAACGTATTACGAATACTACGGCCAGCAAGAAGTTATTGTACTCTATTTCATTTATGACAATCGTAGTTTTCGTCAGACGTGTGTGCGGAATTTCATGAGGTAGTAATCGGATTTTAAAAAAATTATACTCAAATAAAGCTTATCTTCACAGAATTTTTATACAAATCACATTTGTATAATACACACCTACAACTAGGTAGTGTACAAACTTTATTTTTTTAAAACTATAAGTATTGTAATATTTTCATTGAAAGCAATATAAATTGGTTATAAAAGTGAATAGAATTGTTTAAATATATTCGACAGCTTAATAAATTCATATAAAAATGTTAGGGAAACGTCGATTTATGGATAATATTGGGGAACAAAAAATCAAATGTACTAATAAAACTTTTTAATTGCTTTGTTTTGTTAAAAACTAAAATGTATTCATTGCTTATACTTATGTAATTAAAAATACAGAACGTGTATCTTTTAGATTTATGTTTAGAATATTGTTTTTAACATATTTTCTGTTAAAATAGATTGTTCGGAATAAAACAAGTTCTGTTTTCGATCACTTCTTCTAAACTATTATTTGAAAATTATTTGTTGTAACATTCAACTTCGTTATGTACCATAACGATTCATAAGTATTCTCGTAATTATTATTACGTATTATTAATTTTTACATAAATAAGCCAATAATTTTTTATTAATATTTATCATTAACATTACAACTATTAAATTTAAAATTGAAAAATCATTGCAAATATCTATTTATTTATTTATTTATTTATTATTATTATTTTTTTTTTTTGATTGAAATAACAAAAAGTTCGGTAATAAAAATATAAGCAATTCATATAATTATTCGTTAGTTTTAACAAAAACGTGACAATAGACGAGCATGAAAGTGAAGTGAAAAAAGTCAGACGTATTTGCGTTTATCATGCGAAATCATATTACTTGAAAAGTGAAGTATCGAGATTCGACGATAAGCAACAGACTCGAACATGTGTTAGGATGGTACATCAGCAGACCAGAATAACTGTGACAAAAATAGATACGAGTGGGGGAAAAAAGAGTTGAAAAACGCATGTTAAAAGTTTCAAAATAAGTTTGCAGAGTGGGCAAGAAGGATTGTAGGATATGAGAATGTGAGGGAGAGAGATGCATTTATACGATTTATTGATAGAGTATCATCGAGGGAATTGAGTTAAAAATATTTTCGGGTCCGTGTACTTTTTTATTAAGATTTATAATTATAGCTTTTCTATTAGAAGAATTCAATTAATTTAATAGTATCCCGGCTTATGTTCTAAAATTAGTTATGTATTTATAGAGCAGCGTATTGGGATTCCGTTCTAAATTTAAATTAAAAACAAAAAAATATTATGTCTTCTGTATTTTGATATTTAAAATACAGTTTTTCTTGCAATGTTTATTATGTATTGTTAAATAATTGATGAGCTCGGTGAAATGTTATATACAATAAACTTAATTTTTAATCATTAAGCTCGTCTTACGTGTTATTATAGTTTTATCGTTCATTTACTTTTGTCAAATTCATTTATTCTGAATTGTCTTTACAAATTACATGTAACTATTATCCACGTGGTTATCTATACAAAAACTTTTTAAACGATAATTAATGAGTCGATTAAATTCTTACAATGAGTATTTAAATTATAATTCCACTTATTTATTAATTTAACAATAACTTGTTGAGATTTTACTTTGAATTTACTAGAAGATGAACTGCCCAATGTACACCATAATTTTTTATGTTTGCTATTTATTGTCATTCTCTTACATGTACATTGCGTTACTAATGGAGTAGAGAAGTTTCCTGAATGAACAATAGAAGTCTCATATGTTTATGGTCTTAAAATAGTAGAGTCATAGAATCTAGACGCATTTTTTCATATTCGTTAGATTCTTTTGTGGGAAAAATCTAATGTTCTTCGTAGGATTTCAACTAGTGGATCTAAAATACAGTTCTCTATTCAAAGGTTTTGCATTATTTAATGAGAAATGAAATTATTGTAGTCGAATGTATAATAAAGAAGAGAGAGAGAGAGAGAGAGGATAAGTTTTATTATTTTTACTTATATAATAAATAACTTTTATGGCTCGATATTACTGAGTATGAATAATAAACACGTATTGTTTATCCATGAATTTAAGGTGAAAAGTTTTAAACAATAATGATTATTTCAAAGCTTACGTATAACAAAGTGAATTTACATGTATTCAAATTATTATAAAAACTTTGAGAATCGTTAGAGTTTAGTCAGCACGTCTCTTCATTTATAATTCATTTTGAAAGAAGACATGAATTAAAATCTAAAGGAAGCTTAAGCAATACTTTTGTTACCTTATTCTTTTAATGGACAACGGGAAATTGTAAACTTTCATAGACGGAATCTACAAGTAGAGCGACTTGAAGTTGCTAAAAAACAAAGTTCTTTTCGTACCTCTCAAATGGCTTTTATTATAACGAGAGCATTTCCCTCTCAATTATTAATACGCATAGGCACACATACGGACTTGTAGGTGGCACATATAAGAAGGGACACGTACGGGACTTTCCAAACAAACGTATACATGTGAGGGATGCGGAGTACACACGTATTGTATCGTCAAGTATCATAAGTTAACAGAACTCGTGGCAGCGACTATGAATCGCAAATTAAACACTCTTCGAATTCCTGGCCGTGCTTTGATTTTCCCTGCTGCGCATGTGCGCCCGGTGTCGAAAATTACCCTCCCCCCCCGCCCTTCCCGCAATGCAACGCAGCATCGTAGCGGCTGCAAGGCTAGATGTCCTTGTCTTTACTTTTCCGCAAATACTATACTAACGACTTCTGCTGCATCCAGATGTAATTTATGGGCAAAGTATGCGCTTTATGCAAGTCGTACTGTTTTTCTTTTCTTTTCTTTTTTTTTTTTTTTACTTTATTTAGCTAAGAAAACCTGCGAGGCGGCAAAAAATTTTTGCGAATCTCTTAAATAACCAAAGGGATGGATATCTAAAGATTCATTATTAAACTAATTTAACAAATTTAATATAATACGTTAATATACATTAAAAGCACTTATTGTTATGAGTGTTCATGTACTGTCGGTTGCATTTTATAAACAAATAAGATTTTAAACTTTATTGAATATGAGAATTTTCGTTTTATCAAGAAAAATAATAATTTATTATATTTATTCTATGCTCATTTGATCATATTAAAAACTTGTCTTGAAAAATAGAATGATTTAATTTCGAGTGCAGAAAACAATATGAAATATCGTAGGTATTTTATTTTGTTTAAAATACTTTCACAGATTCAGTAAGAGTACATTAAAATTGTACAGGCTAAATTTAATCAACAGTAAATCTCAATAACTAAAACGTTGTCAGTATTATGAATAGCATCTAAAAGAAATTTGAAATAGAAATTTCAAAAATTATCTGTAAGTAATTTTCATTTAATTTTGATGTTATTTTTCACAATAAATCAATCGAATGGTTTATTTGAAAATTTAATCGAATTAATAATTAATGTGCGTACTTAACTATGAAATTAATTTCCAATGTAAACATGCGAAAGTTAGATTATTATAATAAAAAAATTAATTTTAATATCCCAATAAAAGTACAGATTAAAATTATTTTAAAACTCTAGCTCAATGTAATTTAGGTTTGAGAATTTCATGTAATTCTCTGTAAATAAAGGTGTCGAAGGATCGATGACATGCACAAGATCTGCAGCACGTCGATGTGTATTCTTTTGCCATGTACATTAAAAATTAAGATAAACAAACGTGAATTGCAATATTCGATTGTTAAATTTTAACTGTATAAACGTCAATGTAAACATTGAGCTGATATTGCTGGCCATAAAAATTTCAGTATAAACAAAATAAGGAACAAGACCTTCAGAACGATGTCGTAAAATTAATATTTAACTAAATTATGCAACAAATTATTTATAGATAAAGATTATTTAAGAATTTGTAAATAGTCTCTACGTTAGGTAAAAATCTTTATTACTTAAATTATATGTATTTCGGATTTTTACCTGTAATAACAAAAAAATTATTACAATAATAAAAATAAATAATAATTATGATTAAAGAGTGTATTTACAGGTTTTAATATAACGTAATACAATTATTAAGCAACATTAACTATTATACTTAATTATTCATATTGAAATAGACATTTCTTATAAATAAGGTATGTTGTTTTTTTTATTAACATCTAAACAACTACTTTGTTATTACTATAATTTTGCTCTTGTTGTTCTATTTAATAATTATCAGAAGAATTGCAGACTGGATTTTTACCTCCAGCCTATACAGATATGTATTTTTTTAAATTCGATTAATTATTTAATTTAAATCTGCCATCCCTATCTGAATTAGCTTTGGACGTATTCGAATACGGTTATGGGCTACTTTTAAGAAAAGTAAACGTTATAAAAAAGTTTTTCACGTATCATTTGCTCGTGTGCCCGTCTGCAAATATAAGCGTTGGTAAAAATTATTTATCCTTTCAATGTTATTCGACTACTTATAATACGCTACGAATGATTAACACTGATGTACTTAATATTTCTTGAT
Source organism: Ceratosolen fusciceps (assembly GCA_018883505.1). NCBI lineage: Eukaryota > Metazoa > Arthropoda > Insecta > Hymenoptera > Agaonidae > Ceratosolen > Ceratosolen fusciceps. The sequence goes on from RCIC01000011.1 coordinate 1,414,376, forward strand.
TTTGACGTAAAAATTTACATTTCCCACAGTTTTGAATTATCTTACGCACACGTAACTGAATTAAGATAATAAAAACGAATAGCGACGAAACAGTTGAGCTTAAAGAGTAAGAAAGATGAATAAATGTATTTATAATACGTGTTCCATGTAATTATTGTAAATTATGGTAAATTGTAATTTTCTTATCAATGAATATTATGGCAAGTCTCCTAACGCTTTATTAAATAAACCCGTGACATTTTCAGAATCGGAGAACTCTCTCGATGCAGTCGGTGCTCGATCACCTCGAGACTTTGCCCACCACAGATCTGGCGACAGTCCTGCTCCCTCGTAAACACCTTCTTCACTTGGTTTCGTGCCTTCACTTTATCATTTCTGCGAATTCCTCCGTGTTACTTTCTGTCCCTTCTCAGCTTCCTTCCCTAATGATGTTTTGGGGAATCTCGATTTTCTTGGCGCCATCTTATTCGCCTTTACTCCGCATCTCGATTCTTTTAAAAGCCTCTACCCTTACCCCCTCCATTTCCTTTTCTTATTTTCGGTGTCCCACTGTTTACATAGAAAGAATATACACGACGCGCGAATCACTTTCGTTATTTTCCCATAACATATTTCTAATCGGCCGTACGAGTGAATTTCTTAACTTCTTAACGATATCCCTTCCGGGCTTTTGTTTTTTGGTCAAGAAAGCGAACACGTGTGGCTTGCAGACGCCTTTCGAATAGCGAATTTTCTACACAAAAAAATAAAAATAAATAAATAAAAATAAAAAAAGGGTCACGGAGCACTCTACCAACACCTTAATCCTGCATGAATCCTTTCTCCTCGCTTTTCCCAGCCCATCCGGCTATTGCCACCTAAGCATCCCCTCCCCGCCTGACGCACATACTACGCACAATTGTGTAGTTTTATAACGCCCCTAGCACGTATTCATTCGTTTTTTAAATATATATGCTCTTTTTTAAAAATTAATAATAATACATTTTACTAGATCGAGCGATTAAATTACAATATCTTATTATATTAATGATTTAAAATATTTTCCGAAGGGACTCGAAGGGCTTTCTCTATAATTCTTATAAATTCAAATAAATACTAGGTTTTAGTATTCCTAATTTGACTATTGTTATTACTATTGCATTCATAATTTTCCTAACTTCACTACGCGCAACACTTATCCTGTAATTTTTTATAATTAATTTTCAGTTGTTTATTATTAAAAAACCATCTGTATATACATTTTATATTAATTCAGCGGTATTGATAAACCTTATTGATTAAATATTATTTAATTATTCAATATGCAAATCAAACGTAATTAGCAATTTATTTGAAAAGCTGTTTTTTACGACTAATTTTAACAAATTATAATATACTGGAGAGGGTTAATCTATAACATTTTAATATCGAAACGAGTGTGCACAGAATAATGTAGAGAATATCCTACGATCTTGAAATTGTTATTTTCAATATGTAATTACTTCTTGTATTAAATCATTGACTAATGCATATAAAATTAATCATACGTACAATCAATGATAAACGAAATTGTATTACTATTTATTTGTTACCGAAACTTCTTTATTTGCTATGAAAGTTTTAAAAAGAAACCCTCTAATTCAGTATGAAATTAACTAGCTTACCAATAGCAGAATTGTTGGAACAGAAATGAAACAAGTGTGACGGAAAGAAAGAGAGCTCAGCTCAGCTCAGCTGAGCTCGGCTCACCTTCTTGACTTTTATACACGCCTGACGGTCTGAGGGGTAACAATGGGTTATACGAGCACCAAGTACCATCCAAGGATTTACGTTGTTGAGAGGGGTTGACGCGTACCCTTTACGATTTTTTTTTTTTTTTGTTTGTTTGTTATTTACCATTGATGTGAATGCGTGTTCGATATGAAGCTGTGTACGTGTAAAAAAACTAAAAGCAAAGAAAAAAGATGTTGAAATGTGTGGACTAGTCGTACACGAAATAATCCTTATATTAGGCAGCCGCGTGAATGCGCCAGGCTTAAGTGGCAGTGAGTGGTGAAGGGACCCGGAGGGGACGTGGAAAAAAGAAAAAGCCGCAACTGCGGGTGTTGACTGTAGTCGTTGGACCACCGGATTCGCTATTTAATTTTCTCTTTTAAAAATTTCTAATTGCCGAAAGATTTTGGATAAAATAAAAATAAAAAATGCCTAACATTAATATTTTAATATTTAATATTGATAAACATCGCTGCTGCTGCTACTACTACTGCTGAATTCTCGGAACAACATTAAATATCCGTAATTTTAAGTAAATTAAAATTCCCAAAACTGTGAAAATTGCAATAGAAACTCTGATATTGTAATTATCATTATAAGTAGAATCGGTCCTGTTTGACCGTATTAAAAACATCCTAAAACAAATTTTTCACTATAATGATCATTCAAAAAATAAGATTAAATTGGTCATTTATTAATTGCTAAAATTAAATAATTCAATATTCAATATACTGAAAATTTATCAAGTTTTCAATATAAAATATTCATATTCTAATAAATTAAGTAAAGCTATGTTTATGCTTGATTTATGTTATACTCGTATCACCATAAACTTACTATTAAGTTTAACCTGTAATTTGTAAACAATAGCTTCATTTAGTTTATTACAATATGAATGTTTTTTGGTAATATTGGTAAAAGTAGTTTTAGTTTTTTATTTACATCTCATTATCGTACAGTTGAATTACTGTAAATTACTACAATAATGACATTTTATATTAATAGCTAAAATTATAAATGAATAAAACAAAATGTAAATGTTTCATTCTATTTGTTTGTATAATATTTATAGATATTTAACACGTTGGAAAAAGTTATTAAATTTTTCTACGTCAGAATTATCAATGAGTAAAAGAATAATGTATAGAACAAATAAAATAAAAATCGATAAAATTCTGTTAAAATATCTGAGGAACGTATCAGTCAATAATGCCAGTGTAGAATTTGGCATATTTTATTTAAAATCTTTGTTTGCTTAAGGTTATTTTAAATGTTATTCATTCAGAAGCAAGAAAACAATCACTTTAATAATTTGATTAAACTTTATTTGTATATTAAAAGAATTAAAAAAATAACCGAATGGATTTTAGAACAAAATCCCAGTTATTTATTATTATATTTTTGTTTTCGTATAAATAACGTTCTACAATAGAACATAAAGTGAAATAAATATTTTTGAAAGAATGTATATATTGTAAAGTTTGGTTTAAAACACAAGTCAATTCATTAACAATATAACAATTTCCGAATAATTCCTTCATAAGATCGTTCGTTGGATTTCCAACTCGAGCTTACAGCTTCAAATTCTCTCGAGTATACTACGCCAGTCAACTACCTGTATTTGTGTAATTCGACCGAACACGTCGCTAGCGCCAGAAGAGTGTAAAACGCAATGTAATAAAATAGGCATATGGTCATAAGATGCACTCAGTCGGTATAGTGATAACTCGGCTACTACGTTGGCGTGGCAAAATTTCAAAGTCTCATCCTCCTGATGATTTAACGATCCGTACCAATGGATAGAGAGATGCAGTTCTGAAAATTACGAGGTGCCTGATAACGATTATCCACGGAATAGCAAAGGATGAAACTGCGCTTTTCATTTATTAGGAGCGTTGAATCTGGCATGTAATGGCTATTCTATTGTAAACGTTGCAACTATGGGGAAGGCACAGCTCCACTGAAAAACTCGGAAAACTCATCGTCGGATGTCTTGCGAGGTAAAATAAAATAAAAAAAAAAAAAAAGAAAAAAAAAGCATCCGTTGAATCGGCCGAAAAGAGGTCGATGCGGTTGCTACCGCTGCCACTGTCCATTATCACTAAGCTCTACAAATGGAACGATCTCGATATTTCCTTTTAACGTACATCTTAAGGTAATATAATTTTGAAAATACATACATAGATATAGCTACATCAATACTCTATCCAACTGAAGCTTGCAATTTATTTATATCAATAAAATATACCGTTTCGTTAATTCAACTCAAACATTTCAACTTTTTTTCTCATTATCGTAATAGTTAATTTTACGATTAAAGTACATTTTTGCAAATGTCGACAAATGTAAAGAATGTGATTAAAGATCATTCTATCATTGTAAATTTGTAATATTCTACAAAAGAAACAAAGTATTTTCAAATGCTAATGCCGGATAAGCATTGATTTATAGTAATCGATGTATTGGGGGAGGGGAGGGGTTTAAGCTCTAATTCCAAGCAAATACTTCTAATATTGAAAAGTTTAAAGACAATAAGAAGTAAGTAGAGGAATAAAGATATACGCTTGTAGCAATAAATCGTTGGAACAAAACCTTAACTTCGATGTGCTGAAAACCCTCTGGAACTGACGAAGTACCCCGAGATCGACTGCTGGCGGCGTATTGAATCATAGTTATCTATATATATAAGAGCGTAGTAAGACAGTAACTACAATATACGTATACGCGTATATATACATGTCCAGTATCGAACATCAGCTCCCGTCGAAAGAAACTAAGTTTTCAAGCCAATCGACGAGACTTGCTTAAGAAACAAGTACAAGGAGAGAAAAAATACAATAGACAGCGTAGAAATCCTCTTGACCGAAAGCAGGGTAACAACAAATAAAGAAAATAAAGAAAAAAACGTACATATATATATATATATGTACGTATGTACTACGTTGATACGTTTAATTCAAAAAATAAAGGTCTGCAAGTAGGTATTATAGTTTCTTGATATTGGAAAAGCAATTCAATTCCTTTTCTGCAGTTCTGAAGATTTTCAGTGAAGTTACTATAATCGATCTGAGACCATAGATTTAACTCTTTAACCAGTATCTACTTGACATAACCCGTAACTATTAGTGCTTGTACTTTATTATCTTTAAGTTCGTATCAGTTTCACCAATGATTGTTCCATCCCAATCTCAAAATATATTATAATAAGCTTTAATAAGATTTACTCTCGCTTAAACAAAAAATGGCGACGCTTTGATTTTATATTTCATTATTCCTACAAAGTATACGATAAAAAGGAATTAACCTTTACGAACATCTGCTGTTAAACATATTTCTCGATGTAGATTATTAAACTCATCTAAAAATGACATGTGCTTGAGATTAATTTAATTAATTCTCCGGTAGTTTTCTATCTGTCAGTAGAATCTGTTTAGTAATTTCATTACAATCACATGCTCAAAGACATTGAAAATATTGTATCAACCAATATTATGTTAATCAACGTTGACTCGTAGCACACACACACATATATATATATATATATCTTTTGAGGGCCGTGAACGTTGAGGGTAAATGAAACTTGTAAAACTTATTCAACTTGTGTTAACAGGAAGTAGGATACGGAGTATTTAAAAAGAAAAAAAAGCCGAGTGCAGATTTTTCTGAAATCACTAATTATGTAATAAAGCAGTTAAGTAGGTTCTGCGTGGAATAAGACCATTCCTATTCTCTCCAACAAAAGAGCTTTTAAGACATAGAAGCAGCGCCCCTCCCTTCCCCCCACCCACCCTACCACGCAACTCCTTCAATAGTACTTGCAGATTATCCCCAGGGTCTCTCTCTCTCTCTCTCTCTCTCTCTCTCTCTCTCTGGGCTCTTAATACATTACGCAGGGGAAAAGTCGCTCTTCGACGAACAATAGGAGCAAACTAATGCGATACGAAGAGTATCATCGACCGCTGCTGACCGGCAAAGATCTTGACAGCTCGGACTTGAAGATGAAAGGGCGCTGATATGGCGAGAGCATTCGAGGGAAGCTTTCAATGGCCGATGATAGCGAGGCTTCTGGTCAAACGGAATAAGTGGATCAATGTCATGCGGCTATAATAAATCATTGCTATTAGGTTTTGAATGCAAATGATACGGTTACGGCCTTACCTAAACATATATTATCTTAACCGTGTGTGCTTATCGGCCTTTGGCTAAGTATTCGTAATCACGTAATCACAATAACGTTACTTTCCCATATTTCTCATTCATAATCCACGTTTTTCTCTACACAATTTAGAAGACGAGTGTAAACAATTTTTATTCACCTCTTGTACCTTCCTGTGCCCCCGTTTTTTTCTCTTTTCCTTTGTATATATATATATGCATGTATAAGAGGTTTTCGTTGCTTAAAGAAATAAGAATTATAGTATAAATCTGAGGAAAGGGACATTACGTGGACCGAAGCACGGGATAGAAAAGACATTGACGTATGCAAATGTAAACACGGAGATCCTATGTCGCTTATTTCACTTGGTTACAAGAAGTTTCTGGATAAGGTTCGCGCACAGCTCCTGTCGCGATGCGATATCATGGGTGTAAGCAAAAACCCTAAGTATCCCAGAGGCTTGCGAAAGTATAAAACTAAGAGAAAAATTCAAATAACGTACTATAGAAAAAGTGTTATTTCCACGTTGCAATAAATTATTTTTGTCTACTTCTTACGCCAAGACTTGCATCATGAAATTCAAGATTATTTAAATAATATGCTACAGTTGAAGAATATGCACTACTTTTTCTTCTTCTTCTTCTTCATCTTCTTCTTCTTCTCAACAACGTTATTTTTCCCCATTAAGTGTAGATTACACTAAAGGCAAATACGATCAATATACTAATCATACATTTTATAGGTATATATAAATAAATAAATAAATTACTTGCAACTACGGCAATGAATATTAATAGAAATAATTCAATAGTTTAGTAAACAACAGCTGGTTGTGAATAAAAAGCTTTTCATAAACGTAGCAATAAAGTTGGCAAGAGTGCGCGTGAGAAGGTGAAGGCGAGTACTGATAAATATATTGAGTAAGAAGCTCTCTGTCTCGCTTACTGGAAATTTCCTCTAAGTGAATGATCGCTTCAGGAATATTATCTACTATCTTCGCCCCCCAGCAGCGATCGCTTTCAGAGCAGGGCCATTTTAACCGAGACAGGGATAGTTCTCACCTTCAATCATTGTCGATCCCGTAGGTAAAAAAAAAAAAAAAAAAAAACTCCCGATGCCCTCATCATTTGTAACTTCCATAGGAAAGTAAAGGGAATATTTGTATTGTAAAATCAAGAAAGGCATTATTAAATATTAAAACTTCCTAATTATTATTTCGATTAAACTTCCATTACTAATACTTCGGCATATTTTTATATTTAATATGCATTTCTATAGATCAGATAAATTTTTGTCAATACACTTTAGTCAGAACCAAAAATTTTAAACTAAAGATCCGATTTAAAAACTTTAATTCATAAAATTATAATATTAGACGATTCTTCTAATTTATAAAAAAAAATACTAAAAATATAAAATAAATCATAAAAATTATAAGGGAAATAATATTAATCGATATTAAATAAAGTTTATCATAATATACTCACCATTTTTCAATAATAAATTCCTTGTTATTATTATATACATGAAACTGTTTATTATCAAGTGAAGCTTACCTAAAACAAAAAGAAAAGAAAATGTAAATATTAATATTTATTTAAAAAAAAAAAAAAAAAAAAATTGCATATAATAAATTTTATTGTAATGATACAAGTACATAATACATGATCAAAAAAAAAAGTTATAATGGCATTGCGTGGAAATGTAAAAAGGTTTTTCGTGAAAAATTATTCATTTAATTGAAAATGTTTTATTTTCAAAGAGTTATAACGAGAATTAATAATAATTATTATAATGATAATGAAATACCTATTGAGATACATTTAAATATAATAGAAACATTGAGAGAAAATTTATTCCAAATGTCTAGATAATTGTTTGAATTTCGTTTGCCATTTACTGAAGGAGGAGGAGGAGGAGGAGGAGGAGGACGAGGAGGAGGAAAAATTTATAGCGGATAATTTTATTTTATCGGATAATTCATAATGCGAGACCGACACTCTATAATAATATACGAAAATTCGATAAACACGAAGAGAGGAGCAATTTGAAAAGGCTTTTGCAAAGAGATCAATATGAATAGAGAATTAAGTAAGATGAGGGAAGATGGAAAGAGGCGGAGAAGCCGGTTAGGGGAATTTCTCTTTGTTCCCCAATGATGACGATGGTATTCTCTAGTAATTATGTCACGAGATCATTAAAGCTTCTAATAGGAGGTGACAACACTAGAAGCCTAACTCTGTTCACTGTAAATCCCTCCATCCTTCGAATATTGCACGTCTTGCAGTACTTGAAGTAGCCCATGTCCAAGTAACAAGGAGATCCTTTATCTTTCCTACCATTATTATAACACATCCACGGTCTTGTATAATCGACAATTGTACTTACATTGTCCATTTATTGCTTCTCAATTTAATCCCTCAATCAGTGCAATAGTTCAATTAAGAAATTATTATAAGTAAAATTTTTAACCAATTCGCGTGGAATTTTATTTTATTTTATTCTATTTTATTTTATTCTATTCCGTTTTAGCCGCGTCCGCATCTTAATTGCAAAGGATAATTTAAAGCCAAGCGAAACGTATTATTTTACCTATATCGCGAGCTATACAACTCCTCTATGACTTATTATGATAAAAGAAATTTAAACATCTTTAAAGTTTCTTCATTTTGCTCAAATTATTCAAATTTATTATCTTCCTCGGCTTGTTTTTAAAGCTTCGTACAATGTAAATTGCCGCGGCGTATTCGGTTTATTTAAGCGAAGATTTGAAAAGAATGAAGTTTATTAAAAGCCTATTCTAAAAAGCTATTGAGTGATATTAAATCTGCTTTACGGCCAAGAAGTTTTAACCAAGGATATTCTATTAACAATATTATCCGCATGGAAAAGCCAAATGCTCAGCCTACGGAAGCGTATGGAAGCGTATGGAAGTCAGTTATTTGAAAATAAACAGGCTAATCGTATTTTAATTATTTATACCTGTTTTATTTGAGATTTAAGGTAATTATAAATTATAAAAGGGAAGAGCGCAACACAAAAGGGAATAGGACGATAAGCAATGTTTGTCAATCTATTATCATTATATCTCTCTTGGGCAAATCGCTTTCACCAATACTACACGTTACGTTTGCAATACTGCAATGCGCGCACACGCACACGTCCCAGCGTCAGGATAGTCTAATAATTGTTCCACCTTCGGCACAAATCCTCCCCCGTTGACAAATGCTTGTCAATGAAACAATTGTGTGCTCTTAATTAAAGTTGCTGTGAAATATGATTTTGATCTTTAGGTAATAAGGGCCAAATGACCGGGGAAGGAAGATGGCCGAGTAAGCCGGAATCCTCGGTCAAGTCCGCCGTGAATATGTTTTATAAGGAATTCAGTCTGCTCGCTGCAATTTATTAAGGCCAATGTGAGAATAGAACGACCACAGAATACGCAGAATACTATGCTAATTAATTTAAGTGTTTTCACGTGCACGCTTACATGGATCTAACAATAATATTAATAAAAAGGAAAGTTGAATTACGTTCAGTTAGCTTAGAAAATTCCCGCCTAACCGATAAATACTATGTGAGCCAATGTGAATTAACATCGCCATTGTTTAAACGAAGCGGACTGCCGCGAATTAAAAATCTTGTACGTCTGTGGACTTAAAAGCTTCCTGCGAAGTTTGAATCTTTTCGACCTTCTTATTCGAGGATTGTACTTTGTGGATGAAGTAAGAAGGTACTGTGGGACCGCGGAGGTGGAAGACGCGAATGAATGCAAAGAAGAGGAATTTGAGTTCCGGTAAACGTGAATATAACCATTAACGTCAGCGGAATCACTCGAGTTACACTAAGCCTTGTAATTTATCCTTGTTGGCAGTGATAAAGTATTACAGACGTTTGCCAGGAGCTTTATTGTATCATCCTTTCCTCTCAAGATAATTGGAAAATTTAGTTCTACCGCCTTTTATTATTATTTGTTGAATTGTATTTATATATATATATATGTGTGTGTGTGTGTGTGTGTATAGCTGCATTACGTAAGTCGACATAAATACTTCGAAATATGTAAGAAACAATAATTATGCATAATAACGACTTAGTACAAACAGATCGTATTAAGCTCAATAATCTAATAATTACAAATTTAAATTATTCAATATAAACGATTATTAACATGTAAATGTTGGAAATAATAACATAGTATACTTATAAAATTTATATTTAGATAATTTACAATTTTTATGTAATAATATGTTTAAAAGATTGAAAATGACGTTTCGCAATTGTAATAAGTTAGTATATATTATAATTTAGATGAATCGTTTACGAATTTTCAATGCAAATAAATGCATACATTACAGAATAAAAGATAAATGAACGATATTGAAAAAAAATTTATTATTAATTGAACAGGAAGTATTAATAGGGGAAAATAATTTCAGAATAGAAATAAAATTACGAGTTTTCCCGTGCAAAAAGAGATTTCTCATTTGTTTCGTAATTATAAAAGCCCCTTATTAAGAAAATGAGTAAGATATGTAAATAATGAGATTGAATATATTGACGCTGTTTCATTGTAGGACAAAATATTTTTCACATTCAACCGGTTTTAAATTCAAGAGGTAAAAACTTCCCTTGAAAATTATATAAATTAAGAACTATAAATTAAAATAAATAAATATTTATCTACTTTTCAAGTACTTTCCGATCAATCCTTTTAATTATTACTGACGTTACAAGGAAACATTTATTACAATTCTAGTAGTATAATATATTTATATTCGATCGTTTTTAAAATTATTGCAGAAGATTTACTTCTAAATTACTTATAATTAAGAAGTTTGTGTAAAAAATTATTTCAAATATTCGCGTATTTTTTGTCAAAAACGAATGTATGCAATTTCCTGTGAACAAAAACATTTTTGCTTCATTCGTTATATTTTCGCGGATCACTGAATGTGATTTTCACTGTTTCCTGAATTTACTACAATAAATCAAGTTTAGCTTAGAGTTACATAACAAATAGGTCCGACGATTACAATAACCAAATTGATTTCCAATGCTTTTTTTATCAACAAAGGTGAATTGTTCATTGAATCCTCAAATCGTTCATGGGCAACATTTTTTCCTAAGATTTTAAGATGCGTTAGTGACATTTTTATTGTTTTACAGTAAAATTCTCTATTTTTAAATAATAATTTTAATGATAATATCTTGTACAATAACATTATAACGTAGAGGTGTAACGATAATTTCGTTTTAACATATAAATTTAAATTGCTGTAAAATAGAATTTTACATATATTTATTCGTCTTATGAAACTCATTGTATTTTATAATTCATAATTTTGACGGCGTTTTTTAACGTCTATTTTAATAAACGTAAAATCAAGCCCCTAATAAATATGCAGTTAACTTTATAGATTTTACTACATTAATAAAATAAGCATATTAAACATTTAATCAAATCGATCATCATACTGATTCTTCTTATTTATTTATTATTTTTCTTCATACATACATATATATAGGCACTAGTACTCTGAAAGAAATTTCTAAAAAAATCACGACGGAATATAAGATTTTATTTCAAAATTTTAATACGCGATCAAGTAATTTAGTTCATTCAGAGAACGAATGTGAAGAAAGCATATAATACACTTGGTATCCAATGATGGAATAAGGCGCGTACAGTATTACTTATGAACGGCTTACGATTATTCGTGAAATTAAAGAAAAAATTCTAATATTTTTTGAGAAAATGTAGGCAATTATTTCATATCCATTAAAAAAAAAAATATTATTTTCGTTCACTTGGCATTATTAACATCATCCGCCCGATCATCTATCAATTATTTTATTCTCTTTATTGCAAGTTCGAAAACTTCATAAACTACGTATTTTATCTAAATTGATGAATGAATTGGATCGAACAAATCTATGATTTGTTTACAGTTCATAAATTATTGAAATTTTAAATAACTTCAAAAATAAATAACGTTATGAAAACCAGATTTTACAATGTAAGTAACGTTTTAAGAATTATTTAAAGCAAAAAAAAAGTGTTAAAAAATAAAACTTGTAATATTTACATTTACTCGATAGTTTCCTGTTTGTGGGTTAGAAAAGGTATATCCGAAAGAAAGGAATATCCGTAGTAGTTTAGAATGAAAAGGCTCAGCAAGTCGTAAGGGCTTCGTCCAATCAGGAAATTCGTTCTTTTGCAGAGATGACATGAAAGAAAGTAGCTCCCTTGTCTCGGAGAGGCGTATGCGGAAATCTCCGAACTAAGAAAGAAATTTCTTTTGTCAAAGAAAATTCCGTAGCGTTGTCACTGACTTCCGCTTTAGCGAAACAATAAAAGCTTTTTTTTGGGGGGGGGGGGTAAATGCCACGGTTTCAACCACTGTATCCATTACAAAAATTGTTTTCTTTGACCTACAATAATTTATAAATCATATCAATTTAGAAGCTTTAATACGAAAATTCATAACAATAATGATATATATATATATATACAGACATATATGTGTATATTGTACGGCTACGAATTTATTAATTCAATACGGTGTTGAAATATTTGCCTGCGATCCTACTATGTATTGAATCATTGTGATGTACTTGAAATTGCTAATGACTCTAACACGTGATCGTAATATAAAAAATAAATTCGAAGCTGGCTATGAAAAAATTTATCTTTAAGATTTTCACAAAAAATTCCTTCCTACTCACCTACTCATTTACTACCACTACTACTATATTAATACATCTACTTAGTTACTCTCTGTACTTCTGTTGAATTCATAAAAAGAATTTACATAAATGAATATCAAACGATATTAAAATTGACGTCTATATCTCGTTCTCGCATTTATAGCATCTAATATCCAGAATAATTTAATAACTCCAGTGACCCTTGTTAGGGACTTATAGCATACCGAATCGAAACTCTTCGATTAGAGATAATGTAGAAGTAACTTTCTCTTTCTATATTTTCTAAATATGATTAATTAAATAATAATAAGAAGCTGGCGTTTAAGAACAATTGTAAGTAACTGTAAAAAATTGATTGCGGAGAGCATAATAATGAGATGGAAAATTGCACAAGAGAGCGAGAAACTAGAAATATATTAAAACGGGATCTTTTTCCTTTGGCCTATCTCTGTTTTTCTTTCATACGCCTTCGTTTTCAGATAAACTGCTAATCTCGAATGCGCAAATCCAAATAAAGCAGACGGACTTTCGCAACTCGCTATCTCTACCTTAGCTGAAATAAATCTATGCAGATGAACTGTCAATAAATCGATTAAGAAGAGAAAAAAAACATATTGAATTCGAACACAGAGACTTAAACGAATTGAAATATGATGAAAGGTTAAAGGTGTACAATGTTAATACGAAACGTTATTAGAATACTGAAGAAGAATTAAAAGAGCGGCAAGAAAAGTTGAAAGTGAAATAGCGGAACAACAAACAGAACGTGGCGCAGAGACAAACAAAGTACTTTGAAGCCTCGTAACTTTGTCAAACAAACAAATGTACTCTATATATACGCGTATATAAATTTTGAGCATTAATATGTATAAAATGCCTTTTTAGCTCCACTTCATTTTTCTAATAATAATAATAATATTTTCTAAGCGTTAAGCACTATTATAGTTTATAATCGTTTTCTTTTATTTTAAGTCTTTTCCATTCCGTTACATTAACTTCGGCTCATTAATTATAATTCAAATGTGAATAATCGGTTGGAGCATCGAGAGCATTTAATTTATAAATTTATAAATTAGCGGGCGACGAAAAAAGTGTTGTAATTTTTATAACTTGTCACACTTTTTATCTGTTAGCTATCAATTACATTATTATTATAATTAAGATTAAAGTAATTTTTAGTCTTCTTTATAATTTATTAATTCATAACCTTATTATATCCTTCATAATTCTTAAAATAGTAAATAATTATAAGAACGATGGCAAATATATGAGTTGTATTAAAATTTGTTTTTGTTAATTATTTTCATGGGTTCCGTTGAATAAATATTTTAATAACCGGAAATGATTATGGCGTTAAAATTACGGGCGTTAGAAAATTACGTACGAAGGGAAGGCGAGTACACGAGAAACTTGATAAGCGCAACATTTCGATGATGTATGTTCGGTTATAGAGAGAGAGGGGGGGGAGAGAGAGAGGTTTGAATACTAGTGGCCATCAAATGTAGACGTATTCTTTAATTGATATAGGAGGAAGGTTGAATATCAAATAAATTGGCTTGAAAGCTCAATCACTTTCGACTATTCGTGCTTAGGAAATGAATGAGTTCCTCTGCCGGGGCTTTCACACCCGGAACTACTGAGGGATTCTGTACGGAATCTTAAGAGGACTGGCGTCTAATACCGTTAGAAGTTGTTTGACTTAATGCATTAGACTCATTCAGCTGGAGAATTTTGAAATGAAACTTATAGTAGTAGAAGTGTCGGGTGGGGCAGGAATGGTAAGTTGAAGAGGGGGGGGGACGCGTGAGATCCTCCTCGTTTATCGTTACTGCTCAACTTAAGTTTTATCGTAAGCCTGTGTACAAGTAAGTTGTAAGTCGCCATGTGGCCGGAAGCATTTGTGCGTGCGTCGGGGAAACCTCCCTCCCTCCTCCTTCCTCCCGCCGCCGCCGTCCATCTCGCTCGCCACCTTCAATTAATGAGGTCAAGGAAGTACATTAGCTCGAAGTTCTTTCCAGCAGTTATCTTAAATTTAAGATAACTCTTACTCTTTAGAAGATCGTGGTTATTTTATTCGTCTCTCTCTCTCTTTTTTTTTTTTTTTTTTTAAACTTTTACTCTCCTGAAGAATATGAACGAAGAAGGATGTTTTTAAAAGCTTGTAATATCTTGTTCATCGGTAGTCATTAATTTTTTAATGGCTCAATACGTTGAAACAATATGTTTACAATCTTAGCCAATAATAAGTTCCTCGCGCCCCCTTTCGTTTTATATGAGGAATTATATTAACGAGACATTGAGAAGGTACGGACAGGTGGATCAGAGTAATTTGCAGAATGTAGAGAACTTTGAAATTGCAAGGATGCAATTATACTCGCAATTATATTAAGTTTGGAAAGGGCGGAGGGAACAAATTTACTCTTTTTAAAAGACATGTACGAGTTGGAAATGCACGAGCGTAACGACTGGGCCATCCATCGTAATTCAAGGGTAGGTGATACGCGAGTCACCATCCTCGTCGTCGTCGTCGCCGTCGTCGTCGTCGCCGCAGTCGTCGTCGTTGTCGTTGCGTTGTCGTTGTCGTTGTCGTTGTCGTTCTTTGTGGCCATTGTTCTTTTTGATTGCATGACTTCCTCTGTCATCGTTTCGCGCTTAACAAAAGAGAAAACCCTCAGGGAAAGGAAACAAAAAGCCGTGGATGTCGAACACGCGGGACCGATCGATTAATGCCCTGGCAAACAAAACCAACGACAGCAGCACCCCGATGTTTTATTGCGCCTCGCGTAATCATTATTTTCCGGCAAATTATAATATCTTGAATACATCATCGACGCCGGCCTCGATCTCCCTGTCACGCTTAACTCTTAACTTAATCATTCTGTTTTATTATTTTATTACTACGTGTTTTACCCAATCAGTTCTACTTCATCACTGTCGATTGTCGCCTCCTCGCATTCATTTGTCCGACTGATTCATTTGCCTCCCAGAGCGAGATATTAAAATTATAAGATAAATCTTTCGAAATGCTCATAAAAAGGAAAAGAAAAAAAACTCAATCAAACAATATATTATTTGCTTCTTGCTTTGTCGACATTGAATCGACATCCGATGCTGCTTATTAAAATTAATTATTTATCAATACATATACAGGTATACGTAAGGATGGAGACTTGTGAGATACTTAAAGCCGAGTATTTTCATAAAATATTGTAAAATTCAAATTTCAGTCGTAAGATTAAAATAGCACTAAAGTATTTCAAATGATTATCTTAAGCATAATTAAGTCAAGCCTTCAACGAGGCTCTTAAATTTTTTTTATTTTCTTCAAAGGTATTCGTAACACTTTTAATAAAGCATTTACGGCCGCACGAAATATTAAAATTTTTTCACTGCCGCAATAATTGTTCACTCATAATTTCATGATGATGATTTCGAAAAATTCTATTTCGAATGTATTTTAAAATATCAATCGCCTTTGTTGGCCATTGATTTACTATTGTATATCAATCATAGACAATTGGTAAGGGTAAGTAAGGAAGGTCTCTCGGAATTTATAAATAACATAAAAACGATTAAGGACACTTTTTCGAGAACTTAACGCACGCATCGTCTAGGAAGTAAATTGAAATTTCGTAATTATTTTATCATGAACACGATGGCCGTGAGGCTGCACGAGGAGTTCGAACAGGAATTCCGCTACGATCCAGTAGTAACGCTTCATCAATGTTACAGCGATAGAAATAAAAGCTCTTTTACACGAATTCAGAGAATTTATATTTGCAAGGCAATCGGAACTATAAATATCGAGGGAAAAAAAAGGCGATCCTGCAATGGATAACGTATTCTAGAATACGTTGCTCAAGAAATGCAGTTTCAGATTAAAGTAATTATTATTCGTTAAATAAAAGAGCGTAATAATGAAAAGATAACATTTCACGAGAGGTATTTTACAGTTATATGTATATTTGAAATGATTTTGAGGCTAGAGTTGGTAAATATAGACACGTGCAGCACTCGAGTGAATTCGATCGCTTTGCAGAATCCGTGGGTAGTGGATGTAGTCCTGTATCGAACACGTGGCGGTCCTTCAATGAAAATCGAACGAAAATCGAACGAAAATCTTTCTTTCCCCGGGCTGGGTTCGCTCGGCTGCTCATAAAATGGCCCCCTACCAACCCCAAACATAAAAACTAAGCCCGCCGCTTTAGCAGTGATTACTTTATTCGAGTACGAACACTCGTACATATTGAATCTGAGCAGTTTTAGTAGTAGCAGTAGTAGCAGTAGTAGTAGTAGTAGTAGTAGTAGTAGTAGTAGTAGTAGTAGTAGTAGTAGTAGTAGCAGTAGTAGTAGTAGTAGTAGTAGTAGTAGTAGTAGTAGTAGTAGTAGTAGTAGTAGTAGTAGCAGAAGCAGAAGCAGTAGAAGTAGTAGTAGCAGTTGTAGTAGTAGTAGCAGTAGTAGTAGTAGTATATTTTTGTGATTTTTTATTATTCCCTGGCCAGAGGGAATTGCGACTCGCCAATTCATGGACGCGCATTCGAGACAATGAGGGCTTAAATTTTCGCTGAGAAGAGCGAATTCGTGTTTCATCATTTGACTTTTTTTTATCTCGAGCTAATCTCGCAAATATTTTTCCTTATCCTTTAGGTTTCTTTTAGGTTATATAATTCATATTATACCGTGAATGTAAAACATATGACTTTACGCATTTTATATTGCGCTTCGTATTTAACTCATTTTGACTTATTACTTCGCCCGACTAATTACTTGTGTCATCAATTTTATGTATATTCAGACCATCTCATTCACGTTTCATTAAAATGCACAATATTATAAAAATATATAAAAATAAAACGGTTCAATATTTTTATCCAATTAAAAAGACTCTTTACAGTTTCATGCCATTTTTCCGTGCCAAGATAATATATATATATGTATATGTATAATAAACAATATACTAATTATTTTCATTCCAAATAATAAACATTATATTAAAAATTACACCGTATAGGTATGCTCAACATATTATGGGGTAAGAACATCCAATTGTTATATATTTAAAAGAAATTTTTTGCCTTCGATCCAAGAAAAATCGACATCCCTTGAAAGATCAATAGGAAATCGTCCAAAGATCTTCTACGGCCGTGTTTGTCCGTTGTTAAACTTGCAACAGCATTACATATTAAGAACCATCTGACAAAAATCATTAGTCATACATTCAGTTGGTTTTTATCGAGACGTCTTGAGCAAATACTAATAGGCTCTGACGATTAAGTCTACGTAGCTAAAATACCACCATTATTAATATTTTTTTTTTTAACATGTCATCTTCATTATCCTAATGATAATTAGATTTACCATAATGATATTACATTTTATATTTAATCTCAAAAGCTTTTGGATAACATACTGTCTTATTAGATATAATTAATCAAATACATTGAAAAAATGCGTAGAATATATTTGTTAATATAATTAATTATTGTTGTATTTATAATATTTATACTCTTGAAGTATTGTGATATGATTTACTAATCCCGTGAATGCATCGGATTAGTTGGTAAGATGACTTTACTTATCTGAAATAATTTTTTTTGACCTTTGAAAATTATTATTTCAGATACATATTGTTGTTATCAGATATATTATCGGATACATGACGCGGTAAAATGAATTCTGATTGGATTTTCTAGGATAATAAATTAACCAGATTTTCTAATCCCTACAAGATTCATAATCGTAAAGATTTAAAATTATACGAGAAGACGACAGATAAAAAAAAGATCATTAAAGATTAATAAGAAAGTCTTAAGATTTTTAGGATTAATTTCCTTTACTAAAATTAATCCAGATAATTGGTAGATTATAAGCATCGTTCACAAACAAAAGCTTATAATAAAAAAATGATGCAGATTTAATGATATTAATAAATAATAATGTTATTAATATTGATTGTAATAGCATTAAATAATACTAAATGATATTTATATTAATGATTTTATTTCATGAAAATTCCTTTTGACAAATACACTATTGCGTTAAAATATATAAATTCATAATTCAAAATACATTCGGATGTGATTAACAATCGATTAGTAAAAGATTAATTATTAAAATGATTAGTAATCGGTGTGAGATTGTGCGTAAGTATTAAAATATTCTGATAGAACTTTCTTAAATTTAATCGATGAAATACTGACAAATAATAATTAATAATGATAATGAAGTATTTCATTTAAAATTTACTTATCGAAAAGTTTGGTATTAAAATAAACTATACTAAAAGCATATGTCGTAATCTTAAGTGAAGTAAGAGTAATAATAATGCGCTCAAGGTTGAATTCTATGAATGGTAGCAACGAATAAATGAATCAATGCGATGATTTAAAGCATTCGAGTATTGCAACGGATGATAATTTAATAACAAATGATGACGATGACGATAACGTTTGTTACGCGTTCGATCCACGTAAATTAATGTGATCGATAATAAATAAATGATGATGATCGAGAAAGCTCGGATCGAGATGGACAAATGAGCAACAATGATGATTACGTATTGGCTTGGGTGAGGGGGGGAGGGGGAGGGGAAGACGCCTACTTAGCGCTTCGAGAATAAAGAAATGATCTCAAACGTAATGAATTGCGTCCGTGACGTTTTTCTTTCCGATGTAGAAAAAAATAATAAGGACGGTGCAACGATTTATGACCTGATAATTTTTTTAATGTATGGCATTAGTACGAGAAATTTACGTAGAGAAGAATTGACGAGAATTAGACTTTGAAGGGCGATAATGTTTACAATTTTCTCCTTCCCACGGTATTGTAAACCGAATGCGTAAGAATTTAAGGAATTCTTAATAGTCTCAATAGTCCGCGACCTTGCGTTTCCGAAAATTTGATAATCCAGCGACGCGACGTCGGGGTCACCTTTGCAACGAGACATTTCTTACGTACTCCGGAATATTATTCTACCGGACTTCCCGTGAGAAGGGTCGTTCCTAATAAAATGCAACAAAATCGAAGCATTAATTATTTGAACACTACCCCGAATCCGTATATCATAGGAGTATATTCTAAAATGATTTAAAAAAAGAAAAAAATCCATGCTAAGTGAGTGTTTTCCGGATGGGTGTGGAAAGAAGGTTTTTAATGCGAAGCCGTGAAAATAAGCTTAAAGCGGTTAGAGATCGGTAATTCGGATTGTAATTTAAAAAAGGGACGAAAGAGAGCAGACAGGGGCGGGGGAGAGAATGGGGTAATATCGCGTGACCGATGACAGCGTGACCGGGGGAGCTGCAGGTCGAGGATAAGGTCGGATGGAGTCGATGCGGCTACACGTAATTAGTTGATGGCCGGGGTGTGGCTTTCGTGTCCGACTCGCGACTCTGCCAGGCTTTTTGACTGGCCATCGTGATCGAAGCAAATGAGCCCCAGACGGCATTAAATTTTCTGATTTAATATTTTAAGCAAAACCCTCGGAGTCGTCGGAGGGTTGCATGACTCGCTTTGCCGCTCTACCACTTTAACCACTTTTTCGAGATTTCGCTTTATTTCTCTCCTATATAATTCTATTGCTGAATACGACCTCGACTTCATTTCTCTGAAAGACTCATAGAATTCTCTTATCATGAGAAGAAGGAGGATGTCCTTTACTTTTCCCCTCACGCCTTTTCACTACAAGTCATAGAAAATAGAGCCATTTGCAAAATTATAGGAGGACTTTCATTTCAATAAATAAAACGCCAATTCACCTGCCATTGACTTTATAACTATACCTTAATTACTTTTATAATGCAAATGTCTTGTTGAATATTGCCTAAAGTGACTTTTAAGTAGCTTTATAATATAAACCCATCCAGACTACAATTTCTATTTTACCTTACATGATTCTACATTAAATATGTAGGATATACTAATTATGTAGGATTAAGGAGAAAATTGATGTTTTGTAAGGCGTTATTTTCAGTTCGACATTAGCAATGATATAAATTCATAAAAGTACGTAATAATTTATATCGACTCTCCAATACCCAATTTATCCCAATTAATCCCTTCATTATTTACTTAGATAAAAATAGAGATAAAATTAAATCAATAATAATAGCTTATTTATGTTAAAGGTGCGACAGGCGTAGTGGTCTTTCGTCTTAATGATGTTTAGATATTAATACAATGGAGAGGGATCAAGAAGGTGCATCGATTTAGTTAAACATTGGATCGTATTATATAAATAAAGAAGGAGTGTTTGAGCGGTTAGCAGGTGTGGGCTTTAAGACCAATGAGTCCGCCACTTGAGAAATGAGAGAGAGAGAGAGAGAGAGAGAGAGAGAGAGAGAGTGCGCCCCAACGAACTCAAGTCCGACAACACTCAACAAGAGCGAGTCCAACTTCGGCCAAAGAAGAACACAACTTATGGGCGATTCGCCAACTTCTAAATAAGTTACACCTCGACCCCTCCTGCCTCTCAATCCTGTATGTTCTTCTTGTACTTCAACTACAAAATAATCCCTAATGTCTAACTACTCGCCGCTCGCTTGCCCTTTACCAACTCTTTAATTCCCTTTCCGTTATTTAGCACCGGAATTCATACGATTTTTCAAATAATCAATTAACTCCAACGTATCATTTCCAAAAATTTTAATAATTTTATATTTGCCTTATTTAGAATACTTTATATATACATGTATTTATGAATGAAATTCGAATGAAAGAAAGCGAGCTTTCCTAATTAAAAATCATAATAACTCTAACGTTATTTTATCTAATTCTTATGTAATTTCTTAACCGTATTTTTTTATAAATATTGTATCTTGTATAATCTTAAGCGTGCGATTTCAATCAGTAATATGAAGTACATTCTAATGTAAGAAAAAGCATTAAAATCGAATAGAAGATCGATAGAATGCAATACTTATTTCGAGCTAAATCTACTTACTTATAATTCAGTAGCGTAAAATTCTTTTATTTATAGATAAATTCATCTGAATCAATCATTGAAATGGATTTGAATTTCTTCTTACTTTATCAGCGGTAACTCATCAATACCAGGGTATCTGGTATATCTTCAGTCGCACAATGAAATTCTTATCTTGTGTAATTGTAAATATGTAGAAATTACATAGAGTTCCAAATGTAAATGAGAATTTGTTAATATTGATCATCATCTATGAATATTAATTTTTAACCGTAAGCTCGATGAATATGAACAAAAAATTGAACCTTTATCGAATAGTATGAAATTTACAAATTATCATCGGCGGATAATTTATAAAAATGCGCTTAAATTAATAATAAATATGAATGACGCTTTTAATTTCATTGAGCACATTAATTTCACGCGTTGAATCAAACATTAAATTATAGTCGAAATGTAAAAGCGTCTGTCTGAACTTTCTGTTCTCGTCTCAATTAATTAAATAAAATGAGTACAAGTGCGTACAATTGTGGAATATGATTTCTTGAATTGCTTATACGAAAATTACAAACGGTGTCAGGTTTATACGAGATTAGGGTATCAACATACGCGCTCATTTCAAATGCATGTATCAATTATCGTAATGTAACATACACATTATCTTTTCTTTCCCGTCAGTTAATAATATTTAATTAATAACCGACAAGGACTGACTCTTGCGCGTTGCGGCAACTAAATTTAAGGCAAGAAACATTATATGTCGTAATAAAATACTTAACCTTTCTATATACCAGTGAATAAAATAATATATATATATATGCATATTCAATGAAAGCTACGGATAATCGGATTTTATTTCGTGCAAGCAAACGTCTTTTTGTAGGAATTTATTTTTAATTTAACGCAAATAGCCGAAGCCATTGTATAAACCAATAAATAAGACAGACCACGCAATCGAAGAGACTGGCAATGTTGGTAATTTTGTGGCGGAGGCTGGGAGGGGGGGGCTAAAAGAAATATTATGTAATATAGCCTTAAGCTAAAAGAACATTTCAATTTTATTTTTTGTATAGAGTTGAAGTTGTGAAAAATCCAGAATCACCGAGCATAATTTAAAGTCCCGATAGTAACGATGAGGTGAAAGACCAGTTTCGCTCCTTTTCCTGGACAATGGTATTGAGAAAAATACACTACTAATTCACGTTCATACCTGTATATTTCTTCCCTTGCAGAGAATTGGATTATAAGTCAGGGATAATGCGAGACGTATCCCTAAAGCCAAAGAATTTCGGTTTATTCACACGAGCTGATATTTCTATCACGAGTCGTTTGATCTTAGAAATGGAAATTGCCAAATACTTATCGACATCAATTTCCAGTCTTCGTTATTTAGCACGATATTGCGAATCCATATTCTAACACGTGTTCATAAATATTCTATACGAATATGCAAGAATATCAATACTAACGGAACACCATCTTTTTATACAAGTAATTAAAAAACATCCACAAGTCTTTATAATTAGATTAACAACTTGATTGAAACGCAGTAACTAATACAATTAAAAAATGGTAACTTAATATGAAATTCCGTCGAACGTAAAGTGAAATTTTATATACTAAAAAATATCTTATACAGCTTTAAATACGTCTATTTACAAGTTACATTTAAATAATTACGTTTTATAAAACGCTGGCACGAACTTTATTGTCAGTTGAGCATAATTCAATGTGAGATTTCAAACTCATAAACACGTAAATTAGAAAATTAGAAGCGTGATTTTTCATTTATTTAATGTTTTTTTATAAAATCCGTCGACTTAAATTCAGACTAGAGAGGCTTTGAAAAATAAATTCAACGTTAGTAATTATTGTTTAATAATAATCTTGCTTTTGTAAAAGTATTTTCATTGAAAACTCATATAATTATAATTAAATTAGTAATTTCCATGCTACTACTTAGAACAAAGGAAAAATATTCAAATTTTATTCATGTATAATTAACAACTCTTTGGTATAAAAAAAAAAAAACTGAAAATACTGTAACCGACATCATCATTGTCCGAGAAAAATATTATATACATTATATATTTGCATGTGTGTAGTAAAAATACGAATATTTTATGAACCTTAAACTAATAATCAGAATTATACACATGATTTTTTTATCGCAGTAAAATTATTAATTATGTAAATAGTTATATCGATTATAGAATTAATTGCTTTAAATTCCTTTTATGCTACGAGAGTTCATTCATTTGTATTTGTTCGCATGTTTTACCGATTAACCAGGTGACTAAATATCTCACTATCAATCGGTCTTGCTCGTTCGACCTTTATCGATCGCAATTTTCCACAAACCCCCAACAAAACGTGTCGATGCTTCGATTTCTCTTCGATTCTAAAAATTTTTTACACCGGAAACAGTAGAATAGATCCTCCCGCACATGATTAGTCTTATGACTCATCGGGCACAGCATCACGTTCATGGCTTATTTTTTCATAGCTTTCCCGGATGAAATTCTTTTTTATTATCAGAGACTCTTCCATTCTAGTCTATTCTGACCTACTTACAGGGCTGAATTGCTCAATCCTAATTCGTATCGACTTATGAACTGCCACTGCCATCCTCTGTCATATCAGCATATCGATATTTTCTTAAATTTCATACAATATTTATTTAAGAAATATTAAAACTTTTACTCGCTTTGCATATTATTATTATTTTTGTTTTTTTTGTTTATAAATGATTTTGTACTACTGTCACATAATTCATAGATTTTACAATAATTTATATTAATTTTATTAATATACAATAAAAATTAATTAATGTCAATTTAGCCATTTCAAGATACGTAAATTAAATTTCAAGCGTAGCCAAGTAGTGAATTCTTTCATAGGAAATAATAAGGCCAACCGTGAGATTAATAATATATATATATATATATATAGGGGGGGGGTAGGGAGCGGAATGTAACATCTTAAAGAAAATTCCAGATATAAGGTCGATCCCGAATAAAAGAACAAATAGAATGAGCGAGGGAAGAAATCCTCCAGCGGAGAAATCGCTAGGTGTTATACACTTAATCATATGATGGCATCAGCATCAATGAACTTGGCGAAGGAGCCTGTATTTGTTATTTGTACAAGCAGGTGCTGACTAAGCAACGGCCTGTAACCGCAATATAGGCAGACGTGCTACCTCAAGCAATAATGGTAGTGGACTGGTACTGAATAGTGGTGAGTACCAATCAAAATCAACGGCATGGACCGAACCCTCGAAAAAACCTAGAATCTGGCTGCGATCGACTATCATAGGCTAATAAAAGAAGCACGGGTTTCATATGAGAAAGCGACTAAAAAGCACGGGTCAAAGCATTCACTGGATCATCACAAGTGTTAACGTCATCTTAAGCCAAGACGTTTTCTATATAAAAAAAAAAAAAAAAAAGAGAAAAAAGTTCTTTAGGTAAAGATACTCTTTTACGTTGTGTAATAAGGAGAAATGTGTCCATTCATCGTGAATTTCAGAGTTATAATGTTAGTTGAACTGTTCATAAATCACATTGATATCAAACTAAAGAATAAATAAGGATTTTTTTCAGAATTCTGATAAATTTTAGTTCAATATTTTCTATTAATTAATTATGTCTGAAATTCATTATAGAGAAAGTTATGTAAGGTCACAGCTGTAAAACTCTAATTGTTACCAACATATTTATCTATATCATGGTGTACGTAACATGGTTGCTAATTGGAATTGATCTTCTGAACGTTATTGTCTACAAAATTATTATTATTATTATGTATGTGCTATATGCTAATGAGATATGGCATAGAATTAAGATTAATCTTCGATTACATGAATTAAAACTATATTCTAAGGTAATGCGAACAATTGCGGTTGTTATTGTAACTCAATATGCAAAACAAAATTTTAACTTTCCACTTCATGAATGTTTATTTATTATTAACTAATTACAGCATACATGTAGTACAACTTAGGTATCAAAGGAACATTAGTAGGAAAGTAACCCTTACCATTTCAAGGAAATTGTTGTAATCATTATTAGGCAATAGCTTAATTTCATGAATTATCCAGAATTAATTATATATAATTCTATTTCGTAAAAGCTTTCTTCTTTTTGTGTTATGCCTTAATACGTACTTTGAAGAAAAATCATATATTAACTGTACATTAATGCATTAATTTATGTAATATATAAATAATGTTCAGATAAATAAAAGTGAATCAAATTTAAAAAAAAAATTAATGCATAAAGGACGGATAAATTTAATAAGTAATTTAATAAATAAATTAATAAATAATTAATAAATAATAAATAACAATAAATAAGAAAGACGAGAAAATAAAATATTTTTTATGATAAATGAAAAAGCATTAAATATATTAAATTAATATTAATTGCAAAAGGGGCTAAAATAAAAAGTGCGCGTTTGTAATTGTCAAAAAACTATTTTATCAAAAGAGAAGGAAAAGAAACTTAAAAAAAAAAAAAATTCTCCACGTCAAGTATTGACAAATGAGGATTGTCGATATGTCAGTGAGAATGCAGAAAAATGAAAATAAAGAACGACTACGTGTGAATTAATTAAGTCGCACAACAAAAACGAAAGATCATTGAAATAAATGATCTACATAATGCAAAGCCACTATTGAAGCAACATAAATCAATTAATAAATCGTTTCAGAGCATTATGAAATAATTAATTCGTAATTTGAAGATAAATGTAAGAAAAGCGTTTATTTACAAATTAATGTATGTCTATTATGTACATAAAAATTTATAAGAAATTATTTACGATAATTGAAATGATATACGCAATAACTATCGGTCGATGAATTTCTACTTTATCTTTTAACAAATCCACGCAGTCTATGAAATTTTGAATAAATATTTCCCGTGATGTATGTCGTTGAGTAAAAACGAACCTTGTTTTATTAATAATTTATCATTAAAAACTCGGTTATATGAATAACCGAGCTGGCCCAATGTATTTGTGCAGTTTATTTATCCGTGGTTAATAATAAAAAAAAAGAAAAAAAAGCTCTGTTTCATTTTCATGTCGACCGTTAAAATCCTTGTCGCGCGTGTCTATCAAACTAAAACAGCACATTGCTTCTGACTGAAAGTTCGGTTTGCCTTTTAAAAAAAAAAAAAAAAAATGATGAAGAATGATAGATGCGAGTGTCGGTTTTTTTTTTTTTTTTTTTAATCAATTGTGCCAGATACAAATTAATTTTCTGCATTTCAACGACGCCCTTTATTATCAATTCTTAAAGGATAGACCAAGGATCTTTTGAATAATGAAATACTAGTAAGTGAACATATGGAGATTAAGATGATCTACAGCTTCGTGGATTAGGAATGATTAAGAAAACGAAAATGTAAGTAACAAAAAAATGATATTCACAAACCCGAGCTATTTTGGCCCTATCTTTTTTCGTTTTTTTTTTTTATTTTTTTAATATTCGCCCTGTGATCCTCGAGCCTGGAAACGATTATCCTGATAAGAAAGAGCGATTGCCTTGTGGTCACGTATGCATTTGCCCGGATTCCCCGCGAAATAAATTTCAAATGCCGTAGCGTAAGAAGTGCCGCCGCGCTCTCCTTTACTATCCCGGCCGCCCCCCCCCCCCAATCGACCGGCTTCAAACGGCACAGCGGAATTTCACCACACCCACTTTGCGAATGTGCGCCCATAAGAGAGCCGAAGCTCGCGAGCTTTAAAGTCGATTCGCTCTAGTATCCCGAACGTTTTTTTCCGCCTTGTGAATTGTGCGAACAGCGAAACAGAAATCCTTTAACAAAGAGCCACGATTCCGCCTCAACTGCAATCGCCGGAATTGAACGTGCGAAAAATTATAAAGATCTTTACATACGCACGTGTAAATCAGTAAATCAGCATGTTATTCGTTCGTATGGAGCATGTTTTAGAACTGATGTTTTCATATTTATTTAACGCGAGCTTCGGAATGTAAACTGAATTTTCTTTTCCATTGATACGACCAATGTTATTGTTGCGACATTACCGAGTAATAACTACAGAAACAAACATTATTGTTCCAAAGAGCAATAACTTCGACACGTGCTTATAGTGTGCAATAACTTTACAGTTAATAATGAAACGTATCCGTTCGCTTGAGAGATGTATTATAGTTATTATACGTATCCAGTTGCATTAGAAAAATAAATGACATCTCGATTATTACTCAAATCATATTCTAAAGCACGATTATAAAATTGTTCCTTTAAAGCTTTTATTGGTGTTTTCTTCTTTTTTTTTTTTTTTCATAATTCAAATTGATTCGATAAAAATATTAATTAAATTGTTTCTCACTGGTCTGTCACTCTAACCATTAAGAAATAATTTTCAAGCTCAATAGCTACCGTAAAATTTTACGTTTACTGTAAAAGAAAGTAATTTACGAATGTTTACGAATGAGTAAATGCTCATATATTTCTAATAATTGGATTAAATACTATTTTTTAATATATATATATATAATGTATAACAGAATGGAAACTAGAAACCGTCGAGGTCCTGTATTTGTACGCTTTTAATATTTATCATAATTTAATATTATTTCTCATATGTTATTTTGAGTTACGTGGACGATCTGTCGAGAAAGAAGAAATTCTTCATTTTACGTTAATAACTGTAATTTATATGCTCACATAGTCCATTTAAAATAACTTTTAGCAACAAAATGGACATTGTTAGGATTGTACTACTTTTGCCTTTAGAGATTTAAATTGCACGTAATTATGTAAATGTATCGTAAAACCTTTACTAAATTATGTAAATGAAGCTTATGAATCGTCGCAATTTATATAATTGCACCGTAAGTAGTGTACCGAGTTGTGCGGACGTATCTTAACGATTGCAAAAAAATTATAAATCCCTTGAACGTAAAAGTATTTAACAGAATCCGATATGCTTGTTATAGTATAATATCTCCGGTCTGCTGTAATGAGTTTAAACCGCCTTATTGTTTAAACGTCTTACTATCGTCGTGGCAACTTACTTATTATGCTTTTATATTCGTTTCATGTCCGAGATCCTTAGTATAAAGTGGTGACTCGTTTTTGCAAATTCAGCGTGCAATTTTCACATCACAGCTTTCGAGACCCATAAACGCACTTGATCTTCTGCTTTGTGCTCGATCTGGCCAGAACTCGTTAGCACAAGCCAGAATTTACGTGTATAGGGCTGGGACACTAAGCTGGACACCTTCTCTATACTGTATGGAGATGACGCGCACACACGTATCGATAGCATACTAGAACCGTGATTAGGAAACGTTATATAATCAACTCGATAATGGGCTGATAATACTAATTTACTTTCGCTCTCTGAACATTCCTCGCAGTGACGTTGCTTAAAATACCGGCTAACCTGACATTAATTATCAAGTGCAATTGTATATGTCTTACGTACTCCAGTGTAATAAATAGTACTCGTTGTAGATGAGACCCATTGCCTCGTCAGAACTCAAACTGCTTTCAACAAAATTAGAATTCAAAGACGTTACTTTATTAATATTGGGATTAGTTTTTTAATCCATACGATTACCATAAATAATGTTATAAACAACATTTTCTATTTAATCGAAAAATGTATTGCATATAGCTGACTATACTGATTTACATCAATTTATCAGCAAAATATTGTCTATAATAAAACGTTACAATAAAAATATTAACTGTCACTACGTATTAATTTTATTAATGATTCAATATCGAGATATGACAAATTTTAATAATTTGATCGAGCTCAAAGTTTTGTTTTAAACACATTCAACGTTAGAATATATTAGCTCTTATACATACAGTTTTAACAAATTAAATGAAATAAGTAAAAGCTCAAATTTATGGATATGAATGCTAATTTTTAATTTCACTAAATATTTCTAAATAATATTTCTAAATAATCTAGTGTATGTATTCGCTCAAGTATTGGTATTTATAATTATTTAATTAAATATTTAACCATTTTGAATATTCCACTAGTTAGTACATTATAAATTTCTATTGAACTTATTGATTATATTAAGATTTTATAACTTTTTTTTTTAATAAAAAATTAATATCATTCGTTGATATTGTTAGAGAAAAAACTTTTTATAAAAATATAAATAAAATATTTTATACACGTAAAAATTAAACTTACATGAAATGCAAATACGCATTACACCGAATTTAATCCGTGCTTTTATAGAATTGAATTAACTTTTATAAATTTGTAAAAACTTATGTATTAAATATTAAATGTAAAGTAAACGTATAATTAAAAAATTATATTATTCGAAAGAGAATACAAGAATATAGAAATGTATAATATTTACTCGAAGCGTAAGTAATGATTCCGTAGTAGAGCAAAAAAAAAAAAAAAAAAAAAAAGTTCTTCCAAGTTTAAATAAAAATGTTAGTCAACGTTGAATTAACAATAAATGACTTGAAATAGAATATTGGGAAAGTCGCAAACGGCAGATGAACGGCACATGTAAGATTCGATATACTTGTAATTGCAATAAGCTTTAATGAGCAATGCGATTGTATCCATTCTTAAAGAGCTCTTCGTGATTATGTCGTTTTTAAGTACGACATAAAAAGCGAGGAATGAGATACGAAATAATGGGGTAGGCAATAAGGATTAACGAGGAACATGAAGTTACTGATGCTATATGACATATAATAACATCGATTTCTATAACATATTAGTCAACGAAATGGTCTTATTTTTCGTTACCGTTTGAGGAAAGTAACGGTAAGATAAACAAGTTTCCTTCTTTGAGTCAACAGAACTGTACAGAGAGGCAAGAGAGTGCAATGCCACAGATGCCGGGAATATATAACTTTTTTTTCTCTTCGCCGCCAGACGACGACTACGACGACTACGACGACTACGACGACATCACAAAGCAGGAAAATTAGGTTGAGAGGCCAAAGGCCTTTTCCTTTCCACCCGTGTTTAATTAGTAGGCTTTGCACTTTTTCCATATTCCCTCTTTCGAAGAGCTATTTAAGGGACGGGTGGGGCGGGGAGTGGGGGTAACAAAACAGCCGATAGACATATAAGTTTCTTAATGTAATCGTAAATGTTTACGTGTCAACGTTAAATGACATATACTATTTCATTCAAGCTCATTAAGATTCCTTCCCATTTAGAAGATAAAAATTCGCTTACAGATAATTATTTGTCTATTATTTAATAATAATGCAGTTGCTGCGTATCATTTGAATCCACAAATACCAGCTCTTTATTCTTAATTATTACATACCTATGTATTATATTGGCATTCTATAGTAATAAGCAATAAATATATATTCACTTTAATATTGATTGTGTATGAGCCAAGTAAAATTTTTATTAACTTTATTTAAAATATAATAATATTAAAACAAATTTTCAATTACGTCAAGTCTATATAAATTAATTATTCTGTATTTTAGCATTATTTTAATAAGTCATTATTATGTAATTCATAATAAGATTCATAATAATTCATAAGACGGGCATAGAATCGCAAAAATATGATAAATATATTGTGCTCCCATTCCAGGTAAAAATTCTAATATTCAAAAGTAAAAATTGCTGGCACCGACTGGACTATAGAATTTTTCGTACCAAAGTTCTCTTAATAAAAGAAGACAGATATTCATAATCTATATTGCAAAAAAAAAAAAGAAAGAAAAAAAGAAAGAAACAGAAACGGAAAATTCTTAAACTGCATCCCAACGATTCGAGTCGCTCCAGCCCAATTACTTTTGTAACTTTTCGAATGTATATTAAAATTCCGTGCACATCTAAATTGTACCTGAACTCGAAAAATAAATAATTTCATAGATGCAAATAAGAGAGAATCTGCAACTACCCTTAAATGGATGTGAGACAGTATAGAAATGAAGCAATATGGAGGGACGGAGAGAGAATGACTAAAAGGAGGAATACGTATTTGATGAACTATTGCTTAACATTCAGCAAAGCTACGTTTTCTTTTTTCTTTTCATTTTTCTTTTTTTTTTTTTAATAACGAATAATATACGAAAAAGTTGATTTCGCCCATAAATCTTGGCACACTTTCTTGGGAACTTTTATTTTATTTACATATTAATTAAAATAAAAAAAGATCGCTGATTTTCAAAAGATCTTCAAATATATATATATAAAACATTATTCACAAGCCCGCGCTTCTGTATGAGAAGGGAAATACATGTTTTTCCAGTGACCAGCAATTGTTTCGATAGATACACATTCGAATGTGGCCCGACGTGTACGAGTATAAAAGACTACGGGAATGAAAAAACTTATGATATAGTCGTTATTGTTGTGGTCGTATAATGTCATAAATTTTTCTTCAACAAATATACTTCGAAACCAATATTAATACATTTTAATACGTGAATAGGAATTGATATATACGTTGTCAGTACGTATTGTTGTAAAAATAATAATTTCATCTAAAATAACGAAATTACTTATAGATGAAATATAATGTACAAGGAATACGCAATGAAATATTTATCCCATGGACGTTTAATGTGTGTATATATATAGACAAAAGAGGAGGATTGAAGAAGAAGGTTGAAGTGCTGCCGCTGCTGCTGCTGCTGCTCGTATCACTCGAGCAGAACTAACGTATATTCTGGAATTAAGAATCCTGGGCTATTCGGAGGATCAGGAAAGGATATTATGTTGTCGTTTGATCTATATTGAGTGGCCAGAACTGACCGTCCATTGAACCGGTGGCATTAGAACGGTAACATAAGACCTCTTCATTCTTATTACAGATCTTAGTCGTTGACCATTGGTGAAAAGCGAATGGATTTTATGACTAGAATCATCGTGCCATGCCGGGGGTTATAAAAGAATTTTTACTTCAAGGTGCAACTTCAGCTAAACCAAGCGTATTTTTCTCTCTGACTTATGCCTAAAGACTAGACGCACCGAAACCAAATAAATTATCCTTCATCGTTAAAAAGACAGTAACGTGAAATTTATATGCTTGCGCTAAGGGGGATTATCGAATCGCTTGGGATTTTATTTAAAATAAAATTTAATCCGATTTACCTTTAAATAAAAGTTAATCCGATTTTAAATCTATAAATAATTTTATTAAGTATACCTTTCAATTAGCTACTCGCAACGAAGATACAAAGCGAGTATCTCTCGATCGATTAATTTTTTACACCTTATGTCCTTAGAATCATAAGATCAATATTTCTTACAAAAGTTCATTTCAACTTGCATGTTGGGGAAACGATACCTTCGTTGCTAAAAGCTACAAAATTTCTCATGCATATGAATCATTAGGCAATCGGTATAAATATTCTCGTGACTTCATTATTCTATTAATATTTAAATACTATCCTGTCGTAATAAATGTCATAAACATGGATTTTACGGTTTTCTATTAAAATATCCATAATCAAATTCATTGTGAATCGGAATTAAGCTATTTTAAGATCAATTATAAACTTAAACTTCATTTAATTAATATCCACGATACATACATACATAATAATAATAATAACAATAATAATAACAATAATAATAACAATAATAATAAAAATAATAATAATTTCAGAGAATATTACATATACGTAACAGCATTACTATTCAATAAATGAATTTCATTTAATCCTTTATTTTATCGAATGTATTAGTTATTACTAGTTATTAACAGCATGAATAAAATACACTGTTTAAGTAAGGAAGAGATTAAAAACGTGTCCCCACGTATCCCGTTCGTTATTTAATCTAATTTCGTGAATGAGAGTTGTAATAAGTATCAATTGTTTCATTTTATTAGTAATTCTTATAGCTTATACTTTATTTATAGGAATAATGAAAATTATATATAATTTAATATTAGAGCATGTGATTAGAGAGAGAGAGAGAGAGAGAGAGAGAGAGAGAGGGGAGAGAGAGAGAATGCTAAACAAACAAAAAAATAGAAAAAAAAACTGCTTTCAAGAGTAATTATTGCACAGGTAGATAATAAGTAAGTAAAATAAACAAGCTTTCTTGGGTGCAATAAAACGTAGATAATGTGCTCCGAGAAATAGTCATAATTCGTTTAGTTAATCTCTGTTTTTTTTTTTTTTTTTTTTTTTTTTTTTTTGGAGCTGATAGAGTTCGTCCTACTAGTCTTGTTCAAGGGCACGTACTTTTAATCGCTCGGGGAGTTGGTGAAATCGCCGCACACATATAAGTATATCGACTGCATTAGAGGAATCGTCTCTATTGAATCGAACATGAAGAGGGTCGACGCCGCATTCTCACATATGCGGCGCACGCACTCGGCATCATCTTTTTGTACCATCCTCACACTCTCTCACCCCCCCTGCCCCTCCTCCTCATCCTCCTTCCGTCGCTGTGCTCTATCTCTCTCGATGGCGGTACTCAATAAGCCGGTGTCGTATCTACGGTTCTTCTGAACAGCACTTGTGCCTCTTTCAAAGAATACGAAACAATGATTTACTGTTACGACTATTTTACTTATTTTTGTTAGAAATAATGAATTTACGAACTATAAATGAATACCTTCCAATTCCATTATTTATTTACCAATGCTAACCATTGCATTCGCATCTCAATATCCTGGCATTTTTTTTTAATTATAATAATTACATTCGAAATAAATTAATCCTGCTAAAGTATAGTTGAATAAATATATTTTTAATAAATACAGTGTTTTAGTAAAAATTGATACATTTATAATTTACATTATACGTGACTTCCTCCTACATTACGAACGCGTTATATTATTGTATATTAAAACCTGTTATAGTTATTAATTTATAAATTCTATATTGAAAAAATAACCTTTATTTGATTGTGGCTTCGTAATGAAATAAAATAAAAAATAAAAAGATTGAGGGAACGCAAATATAAATGAAACGGATAAAGAAGTCTTATCAGAAAGAAGAAATAACGTTGGTAACCGCTGAATAACCATTCTACGTAACTAACAACTTGATGATCCAGAGAAAGAGGAGAAAAAGAAAGAGAATCGACCGAAAGATACAGAGAGAAAAAGGATCGGACAAAGTGGACCTCTTTACTGGATACGTAAGGAAAGCCCTCGGACAGTGTACAAACGGTCCATTGTTTGCTTAAGGCACGAGATTAAATTGGTCCATGTAATATCTCACATCTTTTATGCTTTTTGTCTTTCTCTCTTTGTGTGTGTGTCTCTCTCTCTCTCTCTCTCTCTCTCTCTCTCTCTCTCTACGTAGTTATCAGTCAGGTTCATGATTTACTTTCAGAAAGCGAGAGAGAATAAGTGAAAGAATGATTTCCGTTTATAGTTTTTTTTAGTTGATGGACGGTACTATAGGATTTTAAGTCCGACAAAATAAATCCAATGTCATAAGAATATAAAAGCATACGTAATACAACGGGATACTTCTCATCTCGATTTTTCGTAGTCTAGATAGGCTCTTGGATAACGTATATCTCAGATGTATCGATACTATTTTCGAACGAGCGGAAATAATTTTACAACAAAAGAAGTAGCCGTGTAATGGACTCTGCACTCATCAACTACGATCAAAATATGACATGTAGATGTGTAATTACTGTCATCCAACTCATTAGGATTACAAGACTATATAGATCAGTAAATATCTTTCGGCATTGTCGTAATACAAACATTATGTAAAATAAAATATTCTAACGGATTACATATCATGGATTTTAATTAAATTAGAAAACAATTTTACAAAATTGGAATAATTTTCACGAATAATAGTTGATACCGACTTAAGTGCTTCTAAGCCGAACAGAAATAGCTTAAGTAATTAACAATCTAAACAATACAGTGGAAGGCATAAATTAATAATACTTTAATACTTTTTAAAGATATTTTTTAACCAATTATTTTGAATAACGTAGAAATAACAATGAAAATGAAATTAAAAACCGTATGTAATTTTAAAACTCCTTTTTAGTATTTAATATTTAAGATTTAAAAATACTTAATTTTTCGATTCTACTACTACTATTATTATTATTATTATTATTATTATTATTATTAGTAGTAGTAGTAGTAGTAGTAGTAGTAGTAGTAGTAGTAGTAGTAGTAGTAGTAGTAGTAGTAGTAGTAGTAGTAATTGAGATATATTTTTCCTTAAAAATCGAATTTTCTAAAAATTGGATTCGACAACATTGAATAAGTATTTGTATAAAAAATTCAATAAAGTACTAATAATAATTGTTATTAACTAAATAAAGATCGATATGTAGTTATTAAATTTCTTTCTTCTAAAACTCTTTGTATGTATACACAATATAAGATTATTATACTTCAATAACATTTCTAATGATTAAAATAAGATTAACTATTTAATTGAATATTATTGAATAGAAAATAAACATATTATTAAAAATAAAGTTTAATTGTTATAAGTAATTAAATTACTGGCTATTTTATGAAACTATATAAACATCATGCGGAGGTTCCACTTCTTAATACATAATTATTTTTCTGCAATATATGTTATTATGTTTTGGATTTTATTCTTTTGCTTATCAAAAATATTGAAAATTAATGATTCTTATTTTATAATTTACGATTAATTATTTTTGTAATTTGTAAATTTATTAATGACCAAAGTATATCGACATCCTTATGAATTCAATATTATTTATAAAAGCTTTAAGTATTATAAAACATTATATATATAACATAAAACAAATGTTTGAAAAATATTGTATTATTTAAAATATTTTCATGATTCTGTATATGATTGAGCCATAACTTTTATATGCATTAATGCTCGGTGGAAAAAATGAAATTTTTTATTTTAAGACTGAAAAGCACATTATTGCGATAGGTATAAAAAAATATTCATACGATACAATGTTCGGTACAATGAACTTGTATGCAGCACGTGCTTTTACGTAATAATGTACGAGCGAACGAATGCGCTAGTTATCTCAGATAATTGTCTTTAATGGCGAGGGGGTAGGGGGGGCGGACGTTCGTAGTGTCAAAATGGAAGGAATGTCATGCGGAGATGCTCTTTTATTCATTGGATGAAAAAGAAACAAAGTATACGCACAGATATGGTTTTCCCGAGGAAGTTCAATTCCTACAGACTTGTTTCATTTGTCTGTACTTAGCCTTTCTACACCTTTCACGGTAATTTTGAGGGGCTTCTGCTTGTTTGTTATGAGCCTAACAATAACGGCTTTCTTTAGATTTCTCACTTTTTTTTTCACTAAAAATTTTTCACTAAAATTGCACAAACACATGTATTGCAAGAAAGATGTTTGTTATTAGAAATTGTTCTACCAATTTCCTCTCTCACTACTACAACGAAAAGTTTTTAATTCTTGTAAATAATATACGTTGATACATTTTTTCGTTTGTGTGCACATATATTTTTATATCATTGTGAAATCCTAATGAATTTTATTTATCTTCAATTCCTTTATTATTTTATTATTGCCGTTTGAAATTATTAGACTATATTTATGAACTAGAAATGGAGAATACGAACTACGTTAATAATATTTTATTTACAAAATGTTTCACAATAAAATATCACGACCTTCGTTAAAATAATTATTTTTTATTTTTACATAATGTATTTTTAACAGTTAGTCACCTAAAAACAAAGGGATATTACCGTAAAACCCATATATGAATTTTAATCTTCGAGATTAAAAATAAAGGATGCTTTTACTAATCGTTCCTTTGTAATATCTTAAAAGTTCTTTGGCATTAATAATTAAAGAAACTTAAATTTTATTATTTTTGCCTTTGTAAATGGGAGATTTTGACGTAACAATCAGAATTTTGAGATAAACTAAGAAGCGTACGTATAAGCATTTAATGAAACTTTACACGAATTATGGATATATCTTAGTATATTACAATGAAGCTGCATTTTACAGGATCATAACATTTTTCATTTTAAAAAATGTAAATGAAACTTTCCTGACTTTCAAAAATTGCCGACTTTTCTCACATAATTTCTAAAATTTTAATGTTAGAATAATTTCATTGCAGAAAAATGTTCTCTTTGCAAATTAATTACCTTTAACAAAAAAAAAAAAAAAAAAAAAAAAAAATAATATAATCGACACGTACATTGATACGAAAAACTATTTAGATTGTTTAAAAAAGAACGAGAAAAGAAAAACGTATGATGTACGATTGAAGTGGACAAGTATAGAAAGTTACGAGTGACTATTGATCGATCATTAAATACTGTACTTTTATTCTTCTCACTTCCTTCTTTCGTCTAGATAAAGAAGTTCTTCGGATGTAGCCGAGTGAGTAAGCGAAGGGACGAAGACAATGAAGAAATCTCAGGCACTTGTGACACGCCATGAAACAAAGGACGAAATCTACGTTAAAGGGTTGGAGGGCACATAAGAATACCTTACGGTAGTTAGAATTGTTGACGAGATGCGTACGAGGATTCCTTTGAAAATAAAACAAGAGTATAACCGTTATATTCAAATGCACTCGAGAATAAAGTGAATACGTCGTCATTATCATGCCTCTTAAGATACATGTATATATACTTACTATCATTTACTATCAGTATTATTAT
Source organism: Ceratosolen fusciceps (assembly GCA_018883505.1). NCBI lineage: Eukaryota > Metazoa > Arthropoda > Insecta > Hymenoptera > Agaonidae > Ceratosolen > Ceratosolen fusciceps. The sequence continues at coordinate 1,452,510 of RCIC01000011.1, forward strand.
TAATAAATTTAATGTTTATTGTAAGATTTCGTAAACAGGTAAGACATTCCTAAGTTAAAAAATAAATAAATAAATAAATAAATAAAAAACTAAAGACTTCAGTTATTTATACGTTATAAACTTTGAAAGTTCGTGAATGTCAAGAAAGAAAGAAAAGGTTGAAAAACCTTTGAAATACCTGAGATTATAAAAAAATATTTACGTCTGTATATCATAAACATTGTACTCGATGGGGACGTTGAAATAAAAGCTTTACAATTGTAGGAATATTTCAGTTTAATGTCCCTTATACATTTATTAAGAATGAAATCTGGTGCACATGGTGCGAAGGTTATCTAAGTGATAAATAGATGAGGTCCTGCAATATCAAGATTATAAAGACGGAAGCGAAGAATGAGATGAAACGACTCGACTCGAAGGAAGGATAAGGCAGGGATTTAGATTGCTAAATCTTAGAAAATTTTACGCGAAAACATGGAGGTGACGAAGGTAGCGAGTATACTCTTTGAGCATGTTCTCGATTTAACATGCATTAACTCACATTCTTTCGCCTCGGCAATTTTTTTCGTCGCCGCTTTGTTTCGTGTAGGGGCAAAGCTTTACGGCTACGTACGTATGCGCTTGGCTTACTTTACAATCTTTTCCTTCGGATGCTGCTAGAGACTTAGAGATATATCAAGTCAATAAGGCGATTGTCAAGGGAATTGCCGATCTGGTACTCGACTTACTTTTTTCTTCTTCTTCTTCTTCGGGCCTCTTGCATTAGAACTTGGGAAACCAACCTATCGCTTAATTAACGTCTTGTTTTTTTTTTTTTATCCGCTTTTAGCCAACTTATAATCGTTCCTTCAGATCTTTGAATATTTTCATAAATGTATATTCAATGTCGATGAAATTTACTTTAAATAAAGTAATGGAGCGTAAGAGGACGAATTGCGCGAAAGATTCTATACTTTACAAACGCTCGGGTATATAATTTATATGTACAGAGCTATTTCACGGCGATTTATATTCCGATAGCCGAACCGATCAAGGAGATAATATTTTTTATAGATTTGCATGATGAATTTTCCAAGAAATAAAGTCTATTCGTTTAGAGTCGCGGGGGATTTATGAGGAGCCGAGGATAATAATGCGATAGAAAAATTCGATCGAGCCGCTCGAATACCGCAGACACATAAAGCTGAATAAATAAAGCGAGTACTTTCATGGATAAGATTGTCCGGATGAGCTACGGGGATCCCGATAGGCCAGCGATAGGTGTATAAGTGATTAGGCGTCCTTTCAGTTATTAAATCCCGAGTTATTAAAGCCCTCGCTGAATTGCATAAGTTATTGCCAAGAAGCTGATAGCTGCGCATTGGCTTATATTAAAAGTTAGATCAAGGATGCGGGATCTGAATTCGGAGCTCCGAAGAAGCCGCCGCTGCCGCCGTCACCACCGCCGTCGCCGCTGCCGCCGCCGCACTCCCGGTAATATCGGGAAGATGAGCAGGGAGCGGTCGATACGTCGAGCGGGCAACTATCTCCACCCACCCTACTTCCTACCTCACAGCGCTCGGCCTCTTAAGCTCGTAGTAGCGGCAAGACGATCTCTTGGTCCCTCCTCTATGCACGAGGAGCACCACGCTTCCGTAAAACTCTCGGCTCCAGCTGCATAGAGGCCGCCAATCTCCTGATATCCGTATGGACATCCCTACGAATGGACTACTACTCTCCGTCTGGCCGACGACTCCGTTCGGTCCTCTCGTACGATCATTACCGTGAATACTCGTCTCCTTGCGCGCTCCTCCTTGGAGTCCTGTCTGCGACTCCGTCAATTCCTCGAGTCGATACTTCCAATTACGATCATATAAGTCCACAATGTCTTTACGTTCGCGTTTAAATACATTATTTAAGTAGCCTTCGAGCTTTATTATTTACCGCACAACGAAAAGAAGTGCATTTGGCTCTGAATATTCATGAATTTCTAATACGCGTTAAACAAAAACCGACAGACTGTTAAATATTTACAAAAATATAAGATCGTCGTACTATTATATTCTTGGGTACGAAACTTCAGGCATACGGGTCTCTATAATTTATTTAAAGCTTCCACGCATTATTCACTTGGACGTCGATTATAATATACAATTGAAATATCCTTTGAAAAATACTTTATACATTACACCGTCGGATATGGGATGTACTAAGCATAAGAAAGATATAACACGACCGAGAGACTATGCTTTGCGAAAGCACTTTTAAAGTTATTTTTAGAATCTGAAACTCCATTAAAGTGTAAATTTTATATTACATAAAATAAAAATCAACGAATTGAATCAAATAGCCAATAAAAAAATATAACGCATGAAGTAACAAATATGAAACTCGTGCTTCTTCATACATGAAAGTATTCGACTCGAAATATATTAATAAATAAAATAAATAACTTAAATAATCATCATCATAATTATTTTGTACAACGAACGCATACGTAGTAGAAATTATATAATGTCACTATCTTCATTGGATGCATGATGAAATTAATTAAAAATTTCATGCACTATTGTTTTTTTCTTCTTTTTTTTAAAATAAAAAAATTCGTAACGGATGGGGTATGTCACATAATAAATTCGTGGTGCTAATCGATCTATCTAGAATTAATGGTAACGCGCAAGTTAATTAGTTATTAACCTTCGCAGTTTATAAAATACGTTGTTTTTTTTGTAAAACTGTGATTCAAACAAACAATATTTCCTTCAACATTTTTACACGTGAATTATAATTGATATGAACGTGATTTTGTACTTTAATTAAAATTTATTAAATTTCTTAAATTAATAAATACAATTAAGGACATGAATTGTATTTTGCACAATAAAGATATAACGTAATTGTATAGTAAATACATAAATGTTATTCTGACACTTATAAATATCAAATGTAATTGAATCGTTTTAAAAAATATCTAAACATTTGAGGGAATTCGTTTAAAAAGTTCATTGCATATACAGTAATTTATTTTACTGTATAAAGAAATTCTTAACTAGAAAAAATTTAGAGATTGTAAAATATGTTAAAGAGTAATTAAATATCTTAACATAAAATTTTTATTTAGTATACCGAAGCTCTTATACCTCCTAATGTACAATTTTTAATAGCATCGTACATTAATTCGTAAAGTTTTATTATTTAATATATAAATAATAATTAGTATTTCAATCTCTTATAATTAAAATATTTTAAATGTAAAAAGTATCTCATAATTAAGACTTCGGACTTTAGAAAATAAAATAAACCTTTGTTTCTTATTAGACATATTGTTTGAGTAGTTATATATAATTACATACTTTTTTTTTTTTTTTTTTTTAATAAATACAATACTATTTTATCATTTTTTTTATATTCGAATTCAATGAAAGTCAATATTAAATAACTTAAATAGTTTGTTTAATATAGTCAGTGCGTTGAAGCCTAAGTGTTAAAAACGATATTAACGTAAATAAAGAAACTAAATTAATGAGAGTACGTTTTCCAACTATTTCAGTATAGTCCGATGAAAACGTATAACGAAACGAAAGGTAATGAAGTCTAGGCAGAGTTGTGCGGACTCATCTTGGTACATATAACACGGCGCACTTGAGTCTTAATACAAGAAATGTATTAAGTTTAAGCCAAACTCAAGATCGGTTCATTTGTATAATAATCTACGCGTTGTTACTTTAAATGCATTTTTATATTAAATTCGGATAAATAATGAGTAATAAATAAAAGGCCTGTGTTATTGTTAGTAAAGGCATATATAGTGAGGTTCGTAATTATCGATTGTCAGAGGTCAGAGAATATTTTCGATAAATCTCGTTGCATCTAACGCTCGACATACCTGCAGACATTACGATCAGTTGTTTTAATCCCATTAGAACGTACACGCGTATTTCCTCATTTTTGTGCGTGATCAAACAATTGCCTTTTTACATCTAAATGTTAAGTCCCCGCTCCAACTACTCCGATCCTGTTGTACCATCTATTATTATATACTCTCTTTTCTTCTTTTTCTCTTTCTTTCTTTCTTTTTTTTTTTTTTTTTTTTTTGAACGTGCCTTTTTTCTAAGGGCTTTCTTACAAGCTCCTTTATGACGGCTCTAGCAGGTATGTTCATCTGCAGCACACGTGTCCGGCATACTTGGCGAGGAAATTGCTGGAAAATACTCTGTCTCGCAGTATCGACTTTCATACCTTCGTCGTTTACTCATTTCTTTTTCTACGCTCAAGAACGCCCTTATTTTATTTTACATTTAATATCTTTGTTTTAATGTACTACATATTAGCTCACGTCACACGTATTTCACGTAATGCTAAAAAGTAACCTTTACACGCGAATAGAATATTCTATGGAAAATTATTGATTGCCGGCCGGAAATAATTATTGCTATTTCAAAATAATTAAAAGAATCTTTGAATAATGCATTTAACTTTCGTCTTGAATTCAGTTTATTTTGTTTCTTAAAACTTCTAATCGTAAATAATTACAATAGACATTGGAGCACACATGTAAATTAAATTCTATTCTATCTATACGAATATATATATATAAAGTTTGTATGAGCTTGTAATTTGTAAAAATTGATTCTTATGAGCGTGCGATGCCATTGTCATAACTTTGTCGGCGGCGTCCGATGATTCTAAAACTTATAAATCATTATACACGGAGAATCACAAAGTTCCGAGGATATCGTTTAATATTTAAATAAATCATAATCGTAATCATAAAACGTAATTCGAGGAGTCGATGCAATTTTCGTGGGTAGGCATAGATAGTCTAAAGTAGAGTCATTACCTTTCTGCATAATCCGCAAGCTCTCCCGTACACTTAAAATTCAAAATAAAAGAGACAGGCGGTGGCGTGGTGGCGCGATGGAGTGGCTTGTTGGGCGGTTGAAGGGGGAGGCAAGGGGGAGGGAGGCGGTGGAAGCCAGAGAAGGTGAACTCGGAGTTCACGGTGCAGTTGTGTAAAATTGCAAGAGTAAGTAGCGTGTTTCTCAAAGTTTTTAAAAAGGTATACAAAATCCCTCTTCCCGATAGCTTCAAAGCCTCCTTCCACCCCCTCGCCCCCCACCACCCCTCTTCCTTGCAAAGCTTTTATTTCTCGTCGGTTACGCGTACGAACACGCGGGCCCGCAGCCCAACGACGAGTCAGGCAACAACTTTTATATTAAGCGCAACTCGTAAAAGTATTTTTTTTTCTCTATTTCTGGAAGGAAGCTGTGCGCCTGTCCGAGAACCAGAGCTGTGCGCGGCTGACATCCTCATGCCGACGCCCATCCTTCCCCCCGTTACAGGTATTTCAAGAATACGGTATTATTGAAACCATCTACAGGTGATGGGGGCGAAGGGGAGCAAAGTTTCTTAACATCAGCTACGTGAAAGGTCAACTTAACTTGTCTTTGGCACGAGCTTCTCTATTTTCAAATGGCTTACACGGAAGCTGGTTTTTCGTTCGTTTGTTTGTTTGTTTTTTTTTTTTTTTCAACGAAAAGCATTTGAATTCTATTTATAGCATTTACATAACTGTGCAGATAGAGGACGTGGGGTTATGTGTGAAAAACATTAATTTTATTATTTGTAATGAGTCGACAATCAAAAGATTCTACAACAAATAAAAATTTGCAATTAATTTCAGCACCCTAAGAAGAATAAGAGAGAGAGAGAGAGAGAGAGAGAGAAACTATATTCTTATTTTACTACAACGACTTGAGGAACATAAAACCGTCAAATTACTCTTAGGATTTCCTCATATTCCATTATTATTGTTCTTTTAATCTCTTTTAAATATAGGTTGGCGACCAATTAAATAACAAGTTCAAATAAATAAAAACTGTTTTATACAGATTTATAAGGGAAAACGAGTCGATTCTATTATTCCGAAAACTCAATGATTATTTAAAATAGGAATCTTGTAATAAAAGTATAGGAATAGTTCTAAAAAAGTTTTAAAAATAAAACTTCTTTTATTATATTGTCAAACGAAATTATGTATTTAACGTAATATATTTCTTTTCAATCAAAAGTAATTCAACTTTATTGACCAGAAGATGAGTACTCAGTATGTTAATGGATTTTTATTGGATTTTAGTAAAACATTCATTTGGCAAATAAATATACATCTACAACTAATGCCAATGTGATGTATATGATTGCTACTGCTACTGCTGCTGCTGCTGCTGCTGCTGCTGGAGGGGTAAAACGGCCGCGTATTCCTTGAATTGTAAATAAAACATCAAACGTATTTTTTCGCTTCTTTTCTGAAACGTAATTTTCAAAGAAGCTGCAAATTGACTCGGCGATATTCAAAATGTAAAATGTAAAATTCCGGCGAATCTACGAAAACTAACGTGTTTTATGTGAACAACATCCTTCATTTATGGTGAAAACAGTCCATTTTATAATTCTTACGATTTCTTTATAATTTTCGAACCAATCATTTTACACTTGGTCATTGTAAACATTAAGAAAAACTAATTTAAAATTATATTTACAAGATTTTAATCGTTTTGACAAAAGCAAATAAAGAGTATATTATATTCATATAATTTTTCAAGATATTACTGACAATAACGAATAAAAAATTTTAATTCAATAAAAATTATTCAAGATAGTCACAAAGTTGAAAGAACTATTATTATTCTTAGAAAAACAAAGTTTCTCGCGGAAAGAATTTGCCCGAGATTTCAACGAAACAACGGAACTGCCACCCACGTCCGCTTAATATACGTAAATGATACTTTGGTTTATCTTAGAGGAGAAAATTTTACTAAATCTATGCTAAAGTTAAGAACACGAAGCCCAATATAAAAGCATGTACGGGCAGGCAGAAATTTTTAAAGGTATTTTAAATATTTCGGAAATTCAGACATTTCTTTATAATACCAATTATGAAATCTGTATCTATATTTTAAGCAAATACTATAATAACATACTCGTAGATGCGAGAAAAATTTTATCTTCAAAATTTTAAGAGTAGCAAAGTAATATTATTGGCCTTTTAATACATTTTAATTTAAAAATCATCACAGTATATATTATTTATTTATTTCAAGATGTTATTCATATTTATTTCGAGAAATAAATTATTATTCAGAGTTATATTCGTAATTTGATAATGACCTTAATGTCAAATTGACCCGATTCATGGGAACTTGATTACCATCAACTCTTTTCTTATAAAATTTTCCTTCTTATTAAAAAAAAAATAAAAGTTTCACTAAAATTTTATAGTAATCATTAATAACGTTATTAGATTTTAGTAGATTAAATAGCGAAAGCGTAAAGGTAAGAATTAACGTATACGCCGTTTAAGAATCTCGATTCGAAGTTTGCCACTAAACCCTGATTCTGTACATTAAATTCATATTTATGGGTATTGTAAAATACAATGAGACTCTTTATATTTAAAAAAAACTGAGACTAGCGTTAAATAGAAAATAACCATAAAATTTCTAATGGGAGTTGAAAGTATCTGTATTTACGACGAATATATTATGATCGATAGTAATAATCAAAATTATTTATAATATACATGGCAATATCCCCAAGAAATTTTATAAATACTTTTTTACTGAGTAAGCAAACGAATAAACTTATACGATGAATAAAAAATAAATACATGCGAAGAGACTTAAAGGTTTAATTAATTAATCGTTTTGAATGTAATAACTTTTTTTTTTATAAAATTAGGCTAAGCCAATATAATAATTTTGTTGTACGACGTAAGTTCAATTGGATTTTGCGAATGACGTTGCAACGAATTTTTAGTGAATATAATTATAATATAATACAAAGTATATAGAATCTCAAATATGTATTAAATTAGTGATAAATTCGTAATGGAGCCAAACAAAATTTCTAAATAAACGTAACTGTCAACTCTAACATGAACCAATCAACTACGAAAAAAACTTTTTTATTTTTAAAGAAACGTCTCATAAGATACAAATAAATAAGTAAAGCATTCTGATTATATTAACTATAATGTCATACACCATTCATTATTTTATATACCATTTTTTTTGTTTTTACTTTTCTTCGTTTCATTCGTTTGAAAATCTTGACTATAATAAAAAAAAAATGTTGTGCTAATTTTGGATCATACATATTTTACTTTCAAATTCAAATTTTACCTTGCATTCGCCTTATAAAGGATTGGAAATAATATTAGCCATGAAAAGGTTCAATAATGCTTCGTAATATATTGCAATTTTTTATTCTTAAATTAGATTTTTGAAACCTTTTGTTTCTTATATCGTATATTAAATTTTTTAAAATTACACTTTCAATTACCTAGATAAGCGATCTTTTTTTTCTTTTTTGTTTTTCATGAAAAATTATGCCACAAGTCTCAAAGAGAAAGAAGCTAATATAATTTACAGTCTTCATCTATCTCCTCGAATGCAATGATTAATATATCTTTAATATTTATGTTAATTTAAGATAATCTTCTTCGTTACAAGCTATCCTGTGCATCATTATTATATTTATATATAATTGAGAAAATGACGAGGTAAAGAAATATTAAATGAGCAATTTTGTACACCATTTAGTATTTAGAAAATAATAATAATAATATATATATATATATGCAGTTCCGACAATACTTTTATAACGAAATATCATTTATATGCACTCAATTTTCAGAGTTTAACTATTTGTTTTATATTAAAATATAAAAAATTATTATATTTTTGTTAATTACAATTAATTTTAGAGCCTTATCGAGTGCCAAAATACGAACACTCTGTAATTATATGGAATTGAAGGATTTATAAAGGCAACTCTTATCAGATGAAAGGACAAGTAAGCTCAATTAATGTATAGTAATTAATGAGTGGATTAAATAGTGAATACTTTATTTGTTATTCATTAATATTTATTCATGTTAATATTATTATTAATTATTAAAACTAATATTTATTACTAACCTTATTGAGTTTTCGCTGAAATACGAGCATTATTTTTAAAATGTTCATACAATTTATGTTATTATATCATCATTAGATCTATTTTTAATAAATCTTCGTATAAAAAAAAAAAAAAAGCTTTGAAAATAAAAACCTTCATAAGCCCGAGAGGAATATCGTTTAAGTATAAATATCAAAATGATTATTGAAGCCTCAATCGTAAAGGCAACAAATAGAAAAGATATACGATCCGAGTGCTGCTCGATATATGTAATAGATAACGCGGCTCGAAATAAAAAGTTAATTTAAAAATACCGCTATAGCGTAGAGGATTTTCGAAAGAAATGAGTCCCAATAAATTGAAATTGATCTGTTAGTACTGGGCGAATTCGAGCTTTATTATGAACAGGCGATAATTCAAAACCACAAATGCTAAGGATTTTACGAGCACTAAATTGCCGAACAAAATAATTTTAAAATGTTCCCGGGCATTAGTAATTTACGTTCGTCCAGAGATTCGTCATGCAAAGATCATATTTTTAAGAAACAATTCGGCGCCCGAGTTATCCTTAAAGCAATTCGGATGATTAATAAGAGAGGTCGTCGTCACGAGGTCGGCTCGAGTCTCTTACGCCCTGTGGCAAAAGGAAAAGCCCCGACAGCGAATGAAAATGGAAAACAGATGGCCCCGGAGGAAAGTGTATTGGCTTTCAATCGCAGTGACCCGTGAGATAGATAGATAGATAGATAGAGACAGAGATAGATAGAGACAGAGAGAGAGAGAGAGAGAGAGAGAGAGAGAAGAGCGGTTGGGGGGTTGGGGAGGGGGCTTCGGCGCAGGCAAATCCGTACTTACGGAAGGGGGGAGGGGGGCGGATCGCCGGCGCAGGTTATTGGGAGGGGAAAAGGTCGAGGCTCGAGTACCGCCTAGGGTGCGGGATGGCAAATAGGTATCCCGACGAGAGGAGGAGGCCGCCACCGCCGCTCCCATGCCACCGACCTCGCGCCGTACCTTCTTAGCGCTGCCGTTTAGCCGGCCTCCTCGCTTTACGGTTACAGGACGTATGGCCGACATATGTGCCGAAACTTACCCGTCCGAGAAAGTGAGATAATGAACGTGACGGATTCGAGCTTGAGAAACCAAAGCACGGAGAACGAGGGGGAGGGAGAAAAATAATGCACGCGGATGCACGCACACTAACTAGTCGGGGCTCAGTCATTGGCGATGCTCGGCGCGGCGGGTGAATGGCGGACGAGGGATTTTAGACGATAAATTTCTTTTTTAGCTGCTCCCGATTCTACGAATCCTACTTATTTCGTAGACGCAAAATTATGAATTGACTCTAATTGACGTTAACGTGACAATTACAATCTTTACGAATATATAACCCACCATTTTTCATTCTTTTAGGGAAAAAATAAAAAATAAATAAAAAAAAATAGAAAAATAAAAAAAACAAAATAATAAAACAAATATTTCCCTTACCGTTGCAGAAAATAGTTTAATTATTGATTCGTTAATCAGCGCCGTTTTATTTTATTAATAACGGGTTTGCTGGTAAGATGAAGAAAAGGGGCGAGTGAAGCTGTAAAAACACGTTACTTGGTGCACCTCCTGCATATCGTATCTATGTATGAATAACGGATGTATCCCATTTCACGTACGATCTTGTTTTACAGGTAAACTTGAGAGATATATTATTACTTGGCCATTGAGAAAAAAAGCATGTTGAGTGGGTCGTTACACGAGTCGTTGATGTTTTTAAAAGCATACATGAATTTACAAAGCAAAATAAATGATAAAACCGTAACGAGTATTTTCATTTTCATTCAACGAATCAATGTCCGACAAAATAACTGCAATATAAATGTAAAAGCATTGATAGAGCATAATAGTGCAACAACTATAAATAGAAATAGCACTGACGAAATAGTTGAAAATCAGATAATACAATAATAATTATATGCAACTTCATAAATACCGAATACTGTACAATATAAATAAAAAAAATTATTTATTTATTTATATATTTATATATTTATTTATTTATTTATTTATTTATTAAGCAAATAATTACTACTACGACATAATTTCATGAGTTAATGTATAAAGTTAATTAATGATAATAAAATATTTGAAGGAAGGCAAGTTTAATGTGAAATTCCCTCAGAAGAATCGCTGCTAAACATTCACCAATACAATATCGTTGCTTTATTATTCATAGTAAGCAAGGTGCGGCGCATATTGATTCGTGAACAAAAGAAGCAATTCAAGAGAAAAAATAGATTAGCATAAAAAATATCTTGGCTTTCTTTAATGCTCCCTATTTGTCAATTTCTCCTTTAAATTGTTTAAAAAGGAAGGACTGATAAATGAATAGAAATAAACGGATAACAACAGAATGCGAGAGCTCCCCCCCTCTCTTTCCGTGTATGGGTACATCTAAACGAGAGGGAGAGGGAGAGGGAGAGGGAGAGATCGAAGATAATGAAGCTGAGAACGTGCGTAAAGGAAAGGTCACCACATGCATAATGTATGCGCGCATCCGGAAAGCAAGTGACACATAAGTAATCAGGGATTAGGAGAGCTTGGCTAAATCTTTACTAGCCATCTATAAGAGATAGGCGAACGTAAGACGAGGTGGGAGTCACATAAACCTTCGTCGTGTACATTCTTACATGTAATTAGCCGAACACATGTGATACGTATTTATTAATAATGCCATTGCATTCGCATTATGTAAATTAAGTATCGTGAAAAGCACGTATTGCGAACGAATTGGTAAACTCAATAATCACTCAAATTAATGAGAACTTAATTGTAAAGCAATTGTAAATGTGAATGTAACATCTCAATTACAAATAAACTATTTCACAGATGAAAGTTTTCGTCCGTTTTCTCATGCACTTAATAGTTCGTAGCAATTAATATGGGAAATTTATAAATTTGCCTTTCTTTCACCTTTCTTCCAATACTGAGCCCCCTCCCCCCCCCCGACCATCAATATCAACGTTTCTTATAATTCTAGAAGAATTCACTTTCGTTTCAAAATTAAAAAAAATTGATTATAAGTGCACCGGTTAAATTACGTTAAGGATAGTTTTTCTATATCGAGTTTCAATTTCCTAGAGAAATGAAAATGTAAAGTAGGGCCAATAGTTGGCATTCGATGCTTAACCTAATTAAGCAGTGTCTTTGAAGGGCACTTTGTGAAATTATATTTAAAAAATACATTTTAAAATTCAAGTATAGTAACGCTAGTAATGATAATAATCGAATTTCATTATATATTTAATTGGATTGCATAAAAAAAGGAACAACGAAACGCGGTTGTAAATAAAACTTTTACGTATCCGAGTACTTTCCGATGAGATTTCGATTATATTTATAGTAGCGACTAATATTTTCGAATACGTCATTTAAGATTAGGTAAAATAATTATTAATAAATAAGCCGAGGGCGCAGGCTCGGAAGATTTGCTTACAACAACTTATATTTACACGTTCTTGGTGGAAGAACTGATTTCATTGGGCGTACGGTATCATAGTGTATCATTTATTATGAAATACTTTTATGAAGGAAATCACGTAGGTGGCAGAGCGAAAGAGTATAGCGTACTAAAACTGTTGAATAGAGAAAAACCCGAAGTTTTGAAAAATTCTCCCGAAGGTCATAAAAAAGAAAGTTCTTCGCGTTAGGGAAGGCGGCAGTTTTTCTGAAAAATTACCGCATATTCGTCCGCGTTAATCATGCATCCTTACTTTCAAAACTTCACCTTTTTCCATTTTTTCGTCGTTGCACTTACGATTCCGTCCCTGGATTTTTCGGCTCTCGCCGTCGTCTGTTTTATTCTCACTTAATTTTTTTTTGTTTTTTTTGTTTTTTTTGTTTTTTCGTTCGCTTACCGCCTCTCTTACCATTATCGGCGCTCGTTCCTCTTTATTTTTAAACTCCCTTATTTTATCTCGTACCCCATTTCACTCGTTGATCTTAAATCCCTCTCCACCCCCCGCCCCTCCTGCCGCCATTTTTTTTTCTTTAAAAAAAGAAGGACTGTATTAGTATGACCGATGGTAAGGCTTATAAATTTCAGGTCAATCTTTCTCGAGTAAAATATGTACCAGAAGTAAGAATATTTTACACCGATGCAATAAGAAATTTTACAGTATTTCCTTTTACGCGATTTATTTACACAACTGTAAAGAAACGTACTTTTCATTTTATTGTTAATAACTACCGATGCAGAAATCTAGTGTCGCAGATGTAATTTAAAGAAATATTCTCTTGCTTTACGAAGATAATATTCATATAAAAGTAAAGAGTTCGTAACGCGTACGATATTTTGGAATTATAATAATTGTGGATCGAACAAATGATTGGTCATATGTAATTGTTTTCTCATTATATAATATATTGATATTTCATCAAGAAATATTCTGAATTAAACACCGTTTGTTCTTCATAATAATAATAATAATAATAATAATTTTCCGTTATCATTGTCGAGTTTACACATCAGCAGGTAATATTTTTTAATATTTATTCAATATTCACATCACGGATGAAATATCTTTGTTACAATGACTTCGTTACCGAAATCTGAGACAATAAAATACATTTTCCAAGCACATGGGAGAGGTTTATGCCAGCTACCTGCTATCTTCACTCATAATGAAAATTAAGGCGCTAACTTTGCACGTATTTAGTTAAAAATTATTTTAATGCCTTCGGAATTATTCGGATGACATGTATACGAATGATAAAAAAAACATTCGAACGTAAAAGTTTATGTCCCACGTAATTTCCAAAATAATAAAAACTGCTAAACTTTATAATAAACAAGTTTGTTGAACTATAACTTTTCCTCCAAAGCCTAGTATTCCCGATATAATAAATTATACCAATGGAGCCTTTTGATAATATGGTTTATTTCCGAAGCCGAAGGAATAACGTTTACATTTATATTTTGCCCCATTTCCTCGTAGTTTAATGGAGAATGAGGGCGAAAAACAAATGGTAATTTAAAAAAATGAAGTACCGTTAAAAAATCTTTTTACTCCGTAGCCCGGGAATACGTGGATGAACGCTAACACGTACCCTCTTGTCATTGTAGCCCATGAATTTTGTAGAAAAAAGCAAAAAAAACAAAAGAACAAAAGAATATAAAAACCAAAAAAAAGGGCAAGTAGAAGGCAGGGCTGCTAAGCTAAGGACGTACTAGATAAAGGGCAGCAAAGTAAGGAAAAAAAAGCGTGGAAGGTTATTGGTGTGTGGAGTTGTTAAAAACCCGGATCATAATGTTCCCTTCCGACTAGCGACGAGGAGGAGGAGGAGGAGGAGGAAGAGGAGCATCATCATCGGGACTGGTCACGCTCCTTTCCGAGCCTCGACACGTAAACGCGAATTTTTAGAACCACCGCGGGCCATGGATGTCCGGCCGCACCCTAAGCGGAGAATAAAAATACGCGGGGCGCCTCTGTAGCGGCGCCCGGTAGTGATTTTCGTAATTTATAACATCCGCTACGTAGGGAACTCGTGTTCTGTATCCACCTCCCTCGCAACTCCCTCTCGAATCCCTCGCCACGTGGCTCAGTATTATTTTTTTGCCGATTTTTCGAGCCGTCCGCGTAGTAGTAGTAGTAGTAGTAGTAGTCTTAATTGTTCGGCCAAGTAATTACTACGTCTCCGGTCTTTCCAGTTATTCTTTTCCAGTTATTAATACGATCGTCGAGATCGTCCAGCCTTTACCCGATCCCGTTTTACAAGCTTTTCAAAAGGTTCGGTACTTTCAATCGCCCCGCCACCCTTCTTTACAATCTTTTACCTTACAAAAGCTTTCACAAAATTAAACATTTCGATTTATAAAAAGTCGGACTCTTTCCTTTCCCATACAACATTCGTGCCCATTGTTTTTCACGCACGATTAGCATGTGCACTTGCTGTATTTTATAATTCACAAACCGCGCCAGGCTGAAATATACATAAAAACGAGATTGCTTACCAGTTCTCCGGCGGTTGTAATAAAAGTGGACAAAAATTTCGTAAATTGTCGGTACTGTCCGCTTACCTGAAATATTCAAAAAAAAAAAAAAGAGAGAAAAAAAGACATTAGTATACGATATTTATTCGATAATTAAGTAATTAAGTCTTTTAATTATATAGCGGACAAAGAGATATTTTCAAAAGGTATTATTTTACGTACAATTATATTTAAATTTATTACGAACATCATTCGAAATGCAAACGTAAATGATTGAAATTAAACGTATGATGCATAATATACCGTAAAATCATGTCTTTTTTAAAATTAAAATTTAAACAACTACTGCCATATGAGTTATGAATATTATACGATCGAACAAGTAAATAAATTTTATCTATCCTCGGTATTTAATTACTAATATTCAAATGTAATGATCAGTAGCTTCGTATTCTGAAAATCGTTATTCCTTAGGTTACATTTAACATTACACATTTCAATGTTTGTTCACAATAATGTTCGTAAACTGGATATGCCCCGTTTTCAGTTATGTTAATATATTAATTATATTATCATTAATTATATAAGGAGATAATTGCACGGACTTTTTGTATCGTAAATAAAGCCCGAATAAATTTATGGTATCGGATAGGATGGAGAATAATTTTTTTATACATGTAACGACAAAATTGAAACGAAATTCAAAATGATAAATTATTGAAAGAACTGACGCGTGTGAGAAAGTATTCGAATGGATATAATAATTAAGAAGACTCTGTTGTTACGAAGCGAACTAATTTGTTTTCGCATGATGAATTAGGCTTAGTTTGACAAATTAGCAAACTCTCCGAGCTTATGAAATTAGCTTCGTTAGAGTTGTGAAAGTGCGTAATGGTAAAATGTACTATGGAGGTGATAAGTATAGTTTAATACGTGAATCGGCGTCGAGCATCTTCTTACGTTCCCGCTACAAGAAACGGAAAGAATAAGCTCAATTTGGCTTAAGTCTGAAAATTTGAACGGCTGTTGCTACTGCTGCTGCTGCTGCTGCTGCTGCTGCTGAATAACTCGTATATGATCACGAGGAAGCCTCGTGGCAACGATCCCATGTCCAGGTCGTTAATCTGCAAGCGAGTGCCCGCAGGAGAAAAACCTAACTAACCCAGTTGGTTTTCTTTCACTCGGTATTTGGAGTCTCGGTCTCTCGGCTCTATTTGCCTTCATCAAGTTAAGAGGGGGTGGGTGGGGGTGGGACGGTTTAGAGAATTTCACGCATGGCTCCGTGTACCGTAAACTCCGGGAATCCAGCGATGGTTCGACGGAGTCGTTAGTACTCGAGGGCGTCAGAGTTTTCCATTCGCCTTGGATGCTTCGTAATGCCAAATAGGAGCGAGCTTTCTTCACTTAGAATCGACTAAGGATTACTCGTCCGACGGAGATCGATGGAGAATTTTTCGAATGTTTATTTTATCTCTTCTTCTTCTCTTCTTCTTCTATCGACGCTTGTTAACGCGAGCCTTTTCCTGTCTGACCCCTCCCTCCTATTCGTGCCCTTACACTCCCATTGATCCGTCGCGATTCCCGGTGCCTTAATACATACACACACGCACACACACAAATAAACGTATATATATATATTAAATGAAAGTAATTCATATAATCATATTTTAATACGTTCCCTAAGTCGGCCATGTTTCATTATAATTCCCCCTCATTCACGAGCGAATACCTCACTCATTTTTATTTTCGGTAAACTTAACAGTTTTACACGTGATATTTAACATTTTATCGAGCAGGTAATACAAATAATAATTCTTTTTTCCTTTCCAAGTGAATTATGGAATTAATATTTCACTAACCTTACATTCTCCGATCATATTATTTTCATCGGTAATGAAAACGTTCTTAAAAAAAAATAAATTCCGCTCCATTATTACATTCAATAAGAAGAGCCTGTTACTTACATTGTCGATAGATACAAATACTTTTTATTCTTTCATTTGTATTAAAGCACCTTTTGTATTAAAATCAAAGAATTATATGCCCTAAGGGAATTTGAGGAAAATTTAAGTGCTTTTATGGATCATTTTTATTTATAATTCATTTCTTTTTATACTTTAGAGTCTACGTATACTCGACCATTTATTTCTTTTAAAAATAAATGGACCTACTTTAACTGCGAAATTCAGGAGCAAATATCATTCCGTTACTATTAATTTAATAGAATGATTATCACCACTGTTTCTATTTCTACCTCTCCCACTTTATCTCATTCAGCTCAATTGCATTCATTTTCTATCTTTCTTCTTTAATATAACTACTTTAAGACAAGGTATAAGGACATCCCCAAAACATAATAATAATAATAATAATAACAACAATAATAATAATAACATTACACAGTCGATGCAATTTGCGCTGGAAAACTTGTTTTCCTCATGAAGAACTTGTTATTAGCGAATAATACCAGACAAGGTATTGCAACTATTCATACTCATATATATATATATATCTATACGTGTGGTTGCCTACGTCTTTATACTCATACATGGTATTTCTACATCCACGTATATGATATATACCCCAGTCGTCTTTTCATTAGGATAGTACCTACTTAATCCAAGTTACAAGTTTCTTACAAAATTTAATATAATTATATTTATAATTGATGGGATATATAAGTATTTGTGTATAACTTAAAATATAATGAAACAATAATCTATTTATTGTTTTATGTTATAATTATTAATTCATAATATATAATTAAGGAATCTGTTCAGTTAATTGTTAACAATAATATACAAAAGTATACAAAATAACAATAAGAACAAGAACAATAATAAAATATGAATTTTAAAAATTGCTGAGTACCGAGTATATTAAATAATATTTGTGGTGCCTAATGACACACACGGCCGCCTGATCAGAAGAAAACACATCAATCGTATTCGATATTCTTACACACAGAAGCATAACCTTAAGCACATAATAAAAGCCATTTCGCAATAGTTCAGTTTAACTACCTGAATTACCGAACTACTCGCTTATTCCGGCTTCAAATTTATCAAACATAGAGACTTACAGGCAGATTACGTCTCCGTATTCCTGGAATGGAGCAGCGAATGAGAGAAGGGTAGATGGTCGGCGAGGGGGTGGGGATGGTGGAGGGGGAGATGGGCTATTCGAAAGAGCTACGGTAGAGGAAATAGGAAGTGGGGTACAACAAAGGGTGTTAAAGAATGAGAAAGAAAAGGATAGAGGCTTGGAGAAAGAGAAGGAAGGAATGAAAGAAAGAAGGAACGAAGGAACGAAGGAAGGAAGGAAGGAAGGAAGGAAGGAAGTAGCAGACAAAAACTGATAGTCGGAGAGAAACGGAAATTCAGCTGGAGTAGGTGGTAGAAAGGGACGTAGAAGCAATAAAAGAAAGAGAGAAAAAAAAACGGATCCAGGGCGAAAGCCCATAGACATATTTAATGGAGGATTAAAGGTCACGAGCCTCTAAAACTCATTACTTACGGATTAAGATTCAGCATATGGTGAATTCTCTCCATCTATCCTTGAAGCTTCGCAGTCGCTCCGACTCTTTATCTTCCTTTATCCTCCTTCCGCTGGTACGTTATCATTCAGCTCGCGAAGACACGCGTATTATTTGCGTGGGAGGAAAAGTAAGTAAAATCAGTGCTCGAAAGGGCCGCGACGACTCCCATTCTTTTAATTACCATAAAACGATGATTTGTGAGCCTAGTTGACCTCCCCCCCCTCCCATAACGATGCCACCGACGTTTCGAAAATAAACAATCGGTATGTTGACGAAGGGGGCGTGGCGGATGGCGGATGGCCGAAGGGGTGGGGGCTCCTCTACATACCTTGATCGCGAGTGAATTATGCTTTGAGCCGGTAAATGCAAAGGCTCTCTAAAATTGTTAATGAAAATTTCTCAGATGGAGAGGTGGGCGGATTTTAATGGCGTTTGCGGGTGAGAGCTCAGAAACTATTTGCCACTTCAAGCGAGAGGAATGGAACGGAGGTATTTAAGAGCTCCTTATTCTCGAAACTTTGGGTTATTGGTCTGGATGTAATGTTTCGTAATCTGCATTCATTAAAGCCGCGGAAATACTGACGCTTACAAAAATATCCCTCCTTCCTATCGATATCGTCGATTAACATTCAAAATTATCTCTTAAATATTTTCATACTAATTAACCCTTCGATAAAAATCCATAATAACCATTATTACGGAATTTTATAAGGGACGGTAAAGTACACACGTTCTGGCCATACGTCAGCTAATACATATATAAAACTCTATAATTAATATTACAACTACGTCATAAGTTACCGAAAACGAAACAATGCATTAATTAATTATTGTATTATTTACTTATGAACTTTAATGTAAATAAAAAATAATAAATTCTTCTAACGCTAATTTCTACATTACTATTTGACAGTATAAAAAAACCACCAATCTTGATCAATTCTTATTTTCCAGCTTCTTTGCAAGGTTGTTACAATTAACATATTTTCCCGTATAATTTAGTATAAAATGTTTAAAAATTTCTCTGTGTAATATAAAAATGTTTACTCATACAATGAGTAAAAAGCTTTTCCTAATAATACATTTTGTTTTTGAAACTTTATCTCAATATAAACAACAACGGGAAGTATAAACATTAATTTGTATTAGAAAAAGTTGAAATCAATAATATGTATCAATATATGACATTGAAAGTATAAATAGTACTTATAAATTTACGAATAAACAATCTAAAGTGATAAAAGGAATTAATTATGTTCCAATAGTTATGAAACGTGATAACTTATCGTAATACATATTATTCATAATAATTATTTCTAAAATAATCTAAAGTAATAAAAATTTGTCAAAATTAATGCACGATATTTTTTTTATCTCCTTGAAATATTCCCAATTACTGTTATTAAATAATACATAAATACATGTGCAAAAGACATTGGGAATAGTCTTAAAAAATTTATAATATATTTTTAGGTTAAAATGACAAATACTGTATATAGAAATCAGTTAATTTTAAATAGAAAATATAATAATAGAAACGGATTAATAAACTATTAATTTATTATTAATAATAATTAAATTCATTACATGGGAAGGAGAACGTTGTACCTCCTAATGTTTCGTCGTAAAACATTTTCAAAATTACTTGATTAGAATAATTTAGAAGACAAAACTTCATTTTGCTCTAACTTTAATAACTAATGCTCTCTGAAATTATGATTAAAACTGCGTGTAACTTTTACCATCGATATATTATAATCTAATTCGATAAGCTTCAATACAAAATATAATATTCTACGAAGTAACTAAAGGGAACAAAGCCTTTGTATAATTATATATATATATGTTCTAATATCATAGGGTTAAAGAATTGGGAAAAGAAAAAAAAATCCAAGAGCCGAAGGTGTAATTATAATTTTTTAAGGAAAAAAAACATAATGTATAATGAAACGGGCTTTTTAAAATGGAATGTAACGCGGTGTATGTACAATTATTTAAGAATTTAAGTCGCTCGTTCGGAATCGATCGGGGATGAACAATGAGGAGAAATTGTAATTTTAATTAAAATGAACGGCAGCGTCGTCTAATTTCGATACAAATAAATAAAAGGTTCGTTTGCATAAAATTAGGTTAGTCCGAGTGACCGAGCAGTTAAAAATTATCGCTTCGAAGAGACTCTAAATGCAAGGATCCTAACTGCAAGTCCGTCGTAGCGTTCCGTCGCCAAGGATTGATTGTTCCCTCAATAATATACGTAAACGGCAGACGATAACGTCGGCAAATTAAATAGCTGCCCAAAACTAAATAGCGGGACGTTAATCTGTCCCGAACCCCCTTCTCCGCCCTTTTCCCTTATCGCCGGACACAACGGACTCGCGTCCTTACCCTCTTCTTCGCTTCTCTTTTTCTCCGTTCCGACCCCTTCGCCCTCCACCTACCCAGCCGTGATTTAAGACTAAATTTGGAATGACGACGATTCCGGTAGTTGCGGGTTTGCCGTAATCGAAAAATGACACTGAAGTCCCGTTATTCCCTACAACTTAACAAATATTAGACTTTAATCTTTCCGTTTAATTGTCTATTTAGTTAAAGTTAAACTTGCACGGACAATGTCGCTGTGAACGAGCGCATTAAGTAGGATATATTTTAGCGGGCCTTCGTCTATCAAAAGTAATAGCCAACAAAATTTAATATTTCCCATTCATCTTTGTACGAAATAACACCGAGAGAAATAATTTTATTTTTTAAACCATAGCTTTACATACTTTAATTATTAATCAATTAAGCTAACAATCTCTCTTTAATAGCTTCTTAAGCAGAGCTTAATTTATTTATTTTTCATTCTTAAATTAATCTATCCTAAATGAGCGAATTAATAGATCTTATCTCCAATTACTATCATGATCATCATCATCATTATCATCATCATCGTCGTCGTTCCCTTTAAAAATATTTCGGTAGGCAATTTCAAGATTTATCTGACGTTAAGCCGTTCGCTATCGGATACTATAAGATTCTTTATATCCAAATATATCAAGTCAAACTTCATTGTCATTCAATATAATGGTCATTTACTCACTAGTGCGTAGAAACTACCTACCGTCTCTTAAAAGACCATAATACACGCGATATTGGCCATTATGTTGTCCCAAATGGTCATTACCTCCTTACTTTTCATCACCTCCTTACTTTTCTCAATTTTATCAATAAACAGTAAGGACAAATTTTTTAATGCCATTTAAAAAACAAAATCAGTAATCTTCGTGTATTAAAATTGGGAAGAAAAAAATAATATTTAAATTCAAATCTTGTTGTTTCATAATCATAAAAGATTATCAACTCAATGCTTTAAACTCAATTGTATGTTAAATCCTTTCTTTTCTTCTTTTTCTATTTTTAAGGCTCCCTTTCAATGCTACCCACACACTCACGCGTTCGAAGTATATTCTATATTTGCATCGCAAATTGTTTTCTATTCATTACCCCAGCAAAATAATTTGCAATTGCTATTGCATTATTAGGACATTTGTATCATTAATTGAAATATTTAATTGTAAAATTTTATTAATTGTATTTAAATAACGTCGTTTGTTTATTTGTTGACATTAATTAATTATACGGCTCTTTCTATACTATTCTGTTATTTTACTATACATTTGGACTTCATGTTATTTATCTGGATTTTATAGATTGTATAAATTCACCTTTTTGGCACTTAAAACAACACCTTTGCGCTTAAAATTCGTTTTTTATATATTTTTGCCCGTAAAATTGATGTGTATGTATTATGCAATATACATTGTAAGTATATGGATATATTCGTATGTGCGTATAGCTTTTCCATTACTCATACTTAGAAGTATATACATTAACTTTTCGATATTATGTTCACTAGCATTCGATAAATACAATTTTTCAATTTGCCGTATAATGATTTCTATCCGTGAATACATAATTTATTTTATTTTCAATTTTTCTGCGCTCTTCTTCTGTTCTTGAAATTATTGAAATTTTTTTTCATCGTATATTTATACTACGAACAAGACGTCGTCTACTTCTTTCTCATTTTTCTTTTTTATTTTTAAGCATTTGAACCCCATCTTATCTGCTACTGTCATTTTAATATTGTATTTTTTACTCGAAGATTATGCATTCGCAAATGTAATTGTCGATATTTTTACTCTTCAATGCCTGTAATTATTTTAAATATATATATACTTGTATTTCTTGCACTTTATGTGCATTTGATGAAATTAAATTTTTATTGTAAATAAATTTCCAACTTCTGCCACTATAATTATTCTTATTGGCAATATTTTATCTTTTCTTTGCCAATACTTTATCTTGCTATTTCATAAATTTCTTTTCATTCATTTTATATTTTAAATTTTGTAGTTATATAAATTTTATTTAATGTATTGGTAGCGGTAATACAAAATAAATTAACATAAAAATTTTTAATTCAATACTAATTTCAAATATTTAATTCATTTTCATAAACTAATATTTAAAAATAAATAAAAATATATTTAAATAAATACTTAAAATTTTATATAATTACAGGCTTGGATATTTGAAATAAAATCAAACAAATTTAACAGACATAATTCGTTTAAAAAATAATGATCTTTTATTTTGTTTATGATTTTTTTATTGGATAGGGTTAGTAATTTTTTAGAAATTTCAGTTTATATTTAACCTATTTGATTAACAATTTAAAAAAATGGATGAAGTATGATATACAATCTTATCATTACTTTTCTTTTTAAAAAATTTAATTTCACAAATATATAAATTTTTATGAAGTAACATTTATTACCTTGAATTCCTTATAAATTGAACCATTTTACTAATAAAAATAACTTAACTGTTAATTTATATTACTAATTTGATTAAATAATTTATTTAATTATCATAGGAAGAATTGAATATTTGTAATTTCTTTTAGAAAATTCTATTATCGACTTTAAGTAATGATTGTGTAATCTGGTGTATACAGGTAATCTCGAATTAAATGGCCAAAGTGAATTTAAGGATGTTACCTAAAATTTTTATAATATTTACAATCATGTGCTAAGCAAACACCACTTAATTACTAATTCTCTTAATAATAGGGGAAGAGTCAAGTTTATTTTAGTACCATACGTTATTAGATTAATTATTAAACCAATATTGGTAAACGTCAAGTATAAATTAAATGTTCATAAATCTGTTGCATTACATATAAAACAATTATATATTAATAAAATGAGCATAATTAAAGTAGAAATATAATAATTATATTAAAATATCTATACTTGAGAATTTTTAAGACTTATTTACTGCAATTATTATTTTAAAATTAAATTCAACGTGAGATATAAAATATAGCAAAATAAGAATTTTTTAATTAAACATTTCGCTGAAACTCAATTTATTTTAGAAAAATATCTGTATAAAAATCAAATTGAAAAAGACTTTAAATCCGTTTAATCCATTTTATAATTCATCATACTTAGAATTTAATTGTTTTTTTAACGATGTGCACATTGAACTCATTCTTCTAGCGAGTTGATGAGGTCAGAAAAAGACCGTTTCCAAGTAAAAATCTGGATTTGTACTTCAGCAGACTGATTGAAAGTCTAACGGGAAAAGTTGTGATAGACTGTTGATCGTGCCAAGTCAATGCTGTGATGGCATACATCGACACGAGGAATGCGTGGTGGGGTTGGGGTTGGGGTTGGGGTTGGGGATGGGGGGGGGACTTAGTTTTTTTTCCCCTCGAACAAACATACATGGATGGGCGTAGGATCACAAAATTTCTAGTATCAGCAAAGAAACTTGAGCTTATATTCCAAGTATTACTGGAAATGCGTATCAGTGACAAATCGAAATATTCGCAGAAGACAAAAGTTTAAAATAAGAGACGAAAGTTTATTAAACACGAGGATTTTGCGAAGAAAAAAACTTTACTCTGAAAATTGTGAAACAAATCCTTTGTATTAAGATCTAGCGACAAATACTACGCCGATTTAGGTTATTATAACGTAGATCAGTGCATCGAGATATACAGTACTTAATATCCGTGATATTTACGAGAGCCATAAACATTCGCACCCATTTCAATTTAGAAAATGGAATAAATTAATAAATAAATAAAAAATTATTATTTAAAGTAGTTTTTAAAGAGATTAAAAAGAAATTCTTTAAAAAGTGAAATTCGAACATTCACTCTCTGTGCGTGTATTATTCATAAATGTAACTGTATGAATACGCAATGATGATCTTACTATTCCACCGAAAATGTCATAAGTAAATTTAACTGGAAATAATGCGCTTGCAAAGAGTATTTAATAATTAATAGTGTAAAAGGCAAAAGACTCGTAATATTTTGTTGAAACGATTGTAAAATGCCTTAATTTCTCCAAAGCCATTGTCGTATATGAAATAAGACAGTATAGGTTATTATTGTAATCTGGGATTGTAGAGTGAAAAGGTTCTTAACGTTGAGATGTGCTTGTCCATCACGTGCTTGTTGTATATAAATTTTGCATTATCGAAAGCTCGGTTACGCAATCATACCACTACCACTACCACTACCACTACCACTACCACTACCATATTGACGAGATAAACGGAAAATTGTGTCATGGATGATAATGGAAATTACGTGGCTATCAGAACACACGTCCGAATCAATAATGAAACGAAGGGGTGGAATTTGCGAAGCTGAAGCAGATTTAAAAAATAATAGAGAGAAAGTAAAGGAGGGGATTCTGTCAAGCATGCGAATATATATATATATATTTTTTCTTTGCAGCGGCACAGCTTATATAGTTTACCCAGACGGTGACTTATGCATCACGGAAGCTTCGGACGGTTTTTTTTTTTGTTTTTTTTCTTTCCCCCCGGCCCCTCGCTTCTTTCAACTTCATCACGTGTACGCGAAGAAGTGATATCGACCTCATTTTCTCGATACAACGTGGCTATCACACGCCCATACGTATCTCTCGGGTGAAGAAAAAGCCGTGTGTCGAGAGGTATATTGTGGTGGCGAGGGGCGGAGAGGGGTATATAGAGAGCGGTGTAGATAGAGAGACACGTGTAGTAAAGCTTTGAAAATTACAATGTCGGTCTGTGGGGCTGCTCGGCCGTTCCGTCAGTTCAGTTTTGTAAGCAGAGTGCACACTCGCGGGTGCCAGAGCCACTATTATTCAACGAGCTTCCACGACGGGACTTCGCTCGCTGTCCGTTGTTGAGATGGCACTTTATATCGCAGCCGTGCTCGAGAGCCATTTTTATTTGAAATTAGCACGTAAAAGAGTTTTCCACTCAAAAAGAAAAGCCTCGTACGGTGGACAAACTCTGTTTACATATCAGGGGCTAATTTCCCATGCTCCGTTCGATCGACCTATCGATCCATCGATCCATCGATCGTACAATTAATCTACGTATAATTACCAGCCTCCACGAGCTCACCTCATAAATACCACGACGATGAAAAATAATCAAGTAGATAAAAGAATAATCAACCATTGCCCATTGTCTTCGGTTATCAATAATATCTAACCGCTGAAAAGAGTGCACTATATAACAAAAAAAAAATGACAAGTGGCGCTACCTTGCCAGACCATGTCATATTTCCATAAAAAGTTTTATAAATCAATGGGCAGACTTGACTTGGCTTCGTGTCAACCGGGCGACTTATTCAAAATATTGACAACTGTCATTACACGTCACGTAAAAATCTCAAGAGAAATACGTATTACCTAAGACGAGGAGCCAACAACGGGCATTCGAAGTTAAGAAAATGCCACGGAAATCAAAATTTCACTTCATTCGATTCAATTGATTAAACACACGCGTACGAGGCAATTTAATTTAATGTATACAATTTTTCTGTTTTTTAAAAAAAACTATTGAATCCTTATTGAATTTGCGATGGAAATAATTGTTACTATTCCCATAAAATATGCGCTTGAAATTATTTATTGATCAACGTTTGATTTTTTCAGAAGGGAATTTCAAATGTAGCTTTCGAACTACAAGATTCACAAAAGGGAAACGTTTGTAATTGCATTATAATTACATTCGCGTGTTCTATTATAAAATTACAATGTCATTAAAAGAGCCGAACATTTTCATGGCATTACTTAGAAAAAGTTATTGTTTCAATTTTGATTTTAACTGCAAGAACTTTTGTGGAGTTTAACTTTTTATAATGAAAAGACTTTTCCAGCAGCAGCAGCAGCAGCAGCAGCAGCAGGCTATCCATAAGTACAATATCGTTTCTTATAACAAAGATCTTACGTTCTATTTCCTAACCGAATACGCGGCATAAATTAAAAATGACAAAATCTATCGCATAATACTTATAAGAAGCAATTAATTTTTATTTTTATTTTAATTTTACAAAACCAACGACCTGCATTATAAGCTGTAAAATATTTACAATAAATTTAAAATAAATTAAACAATTTGTAATTCAATAATTAAAATTACAGTATTGTTCGCATAAATAATATTCTGTGTAATGAATAATATCTGTGTAATTGAAAATATATTTGAAAAAAGTAATCGCGCGATATTAAGGGAGTATGTCAATAACGTAATTACATGATTTTCCAAAGCTTATAATTCAACCACTTATATTCAGTATCTCAATAAATTGTATTACATATAACATGAGGAGGCAATCGAGATTATCGATAATCAATAAATTTATACGTATCACTGTATCTTTTAAAAATTAAATGTAAAATATTATTAATATGTAATTGACAAGTTAGAATGTCCGAGCCTCGCTAAAATGAATTGATAAGCTAGTACTTTTAGTTTTACATCATTGATAGCGGACATAAAGTCTATTATAGTCTATATTATATTAAAAAAGCAAAAGATGAAATTCCTTAATAAGAATAGAACTGAGGAGGACTTTCGAAGTCTGAGTCTTTATTTCCGTAAGAAATTAATCGAACGAAAAGAATCGATTGAAGGTATCGGTGTGACTGTTTGCAACGCATTACATCGCTTACAATTACCAAGCCGATAAGCATGATTGGTTAAATACCGAAGCAGAGACGATAGATCATAGTATGACGGTGGAGAAAAAGGAAATATATAATATATATATATATATATACATGAATCCTGGGTGCTGATAGTAAGCTATCAATTCTCTCAGATGATAATAAATTTTATTTATCGCCGACGCGAGCGATCGCTGCGCTCCAGCGATCTTTTTGCACTACTGCCATTATCAGCCATTAACAATCGGATGGCTTTTAACGATAATGCGAGTCACTCCTGACACGTTCGCCACCACCACCCCTTTCCTCTTTTGTAAATCTACCCAGTAGCAGCAGTAGCAGCAGTTCGTAGTGCGAGCGATAGCCTCCTCCTAAATTACAGTAACCAACAAGCCGCTAAGCCAGCCACCCCCCACCCCCACGTCTGTATACCGACCCTTAACCAGCCCGCCCCATCAACAATAGCACGGCTTAATAATTTCGACACAATTATTGACACGAGCCAATCCTTAGAGCCTAGATCTGCCGTAACTGCACTTAAGCCTCGATACCCGTACACACGTACAAGCAACCGCTTGGGAAATATCCGACGGTCCGAATTTCCCTTCTACGTATTTTACGCTGCAGCCGTGTGCAGTGACAAGTACACGGAGCGCGCGCATCTACTCGCACTGAATGACGACGACGATGACGACGATGACGATAATGACGATGATCCCGCGCTACTCTTATTGCTAGAGGCATCAGCCGCTACGGGAGCTGGGAAACGGGGTTAGTATTATGTATGGGTTTCGCGCAACCAATGACGTGGATAATTCAATGAGCCAAATTGATTAAAATCATCGTACTTCGGAGTAATGGGAGAATGCGACTATGACAAATATGTGCCTAGAAAGCGTAGAAAATAAGATTATTAATAATTAATAAGGCTATTGTTGTTTCGAAATCGGACAACTTCCATGTAATTATCAATTATAATCTTCAAACAAAGTGTTTACCTGAATTGTATTGATCCATCGTATGACCAATTACCTTCGGGACGTTAAACATCGCGACAGATATATATATATATATATGTCATTGAAGAGAAATTGAATTTGAAATTCTTACTTAGGCTTTTGGGATAATAAGGTAACAAAAAAAACAAGAAAAGAAAAGAAAAGAACCGATTCAATTTTTCAAAAGACATTATTTCCTAATTGATCGAAGCACTTACCCGTTAATTCTATTAGTTCTCGGCTTGTTTATGCGTTCGATATGCTTTCGATTATACTTTCGCATTTGCGTTTCAGCAGCTTTTTTTTTTTTTAATAAAAATATCGATTAATTTAATATTAAAGCAGCTCTATTCTATTTCACGAAGGAAGGAGTTTTTTAAGAAAAGTGGTAACATGTGGTATAGGAGCGAACCGAACAAACACAACGAACACAGCGGTCGTAAAACAGTTAT
Source organism: Ceratosolen fusciceps (assembly GCA_018883505.1). Lineage (NCBI taxonomy): Eukaryota > Metazoa > Arthropoda > Insecta > Hymenoptera > Agaonidae > Ceratosolen > Ceratosolen fusciceps. Next base: position 1,481,423 of record RCIC01000011.1, read on the forward strand.
AAAACGAACTTAATTAAATGTTATTGTGATCCGCTGCGCTATTTATAGATTATAGAATTATTAAAAAATTTATTCAAATGAATAAGATCTCTGTCTCTCTCTTTCTCTCTCTCTCTCTCTCTCTCTATCTCTGTCACTCTCTCTCTCTCTCTCGCTCGCTCTTACGTATAAATAGAGATAAATATGCTTACGGACGCGGCGTGATTTCAGATTTCAGATGGAAACCTCACGCGCGTAAAGGCTGCAATGCCATAATATTGGATATCCATACACATTACTATTTTACGAGGTAATCTGGGACCTTAACGTACAGCACACCAATATGCCAAAGGTTCCGGCAGGTATATTTAAGAAAATTTTGCTTTATACTACGCTATTAATAAAATCAAATGGTCGCACGGATATTAATTATAAAATATTATTGTAAAAAGTGCAGTTATAAAACGCATGCTATTAGTTTAGCAGCCCGTAAATATTTTACAATGTGGTTCTTTAAAAACTAGCTTATATAGAATGATGATGTTGTTACAAAATCACTCAAGCAATCTATTCGCCAATTAATTGCTTGAATAATTCAAGCTTCCTTCATTCCTTGCGAAATGATCAAATTTTCAAAACTTATCATATATTGAATATATTTTTTCAAATGTTATTTAGTTTTATACTGTAAGGAACATTTTGATAAATTATATGAAGACTTAAAAAGCTCTTGTTGATGTAGATTCGAAAATATTATTTATTGATTATCCATCATCGATAAATAGTCCTTTAAAAAGTAAATAAAAAAAAAAAAAAGATTTCAAGTAACTGTATATTTTTTATCTGAAATCATTTATATTGACATATTGGTCGGTAGTTTATATTCGCTCGCGATAATCTAAACAGATAATTGTATGTATGTTGACAGTTAATGATTTCGAGTTTCTTCTACAGTATCGATGAGAAAATTGTACGCTTCAAGTGAAATTAAAAAACAAACGATATATTTTACCTTTATGCAGAAAACAGTGTACGAACCTATCAACGAATGTTTTAGCAATTTAAATTAAATGCAAAAACAAATACAAATTTTTATATAATTCTCAATTAATTGTACACGTATCATTTCTATAAATAAAAAAAAAACAAAAAAAAAACTGAAGAAAGTCATTTCAATTAAAAAAAAACATTAAAATTCACGTATTTATTTTACCCCGTGACATAAATAAATAAATAATAATTAAACACAGTCTCTAATAGTTTGGTTTTTTTTATAACCAAGGCACAAACTTTTACCATAATAAATAGTAAAATTCATAAATCTCTAGTCTAAAGACTAGCATCTCTTAAATAATTATCAATATAAAATCAATGTACTGTGCGCATGAAATTATTTGAAATATTTATTAGAATAAAAGACAGTTTTATTCTTATATTACAACCAACATTTACAATTTTACAGAGCAGTTCGCGTGGCTAAGTAAAATGGAAGTATCACAATGAATTTTATTTGTACTTTTACTGTGCATCAAAGTAATCATGACGATTGTACGTTAAGTTTATTAGTCAATTATTCGTATATGTAAGGTTTAACTCGTAACTGAAGATACTCGTTAGCAGTACCAAAAACACGGTACCGAAGAATAATTTTTCTATCCTCTATCCACGGTCAAGTACAAGATAAAGTAATCTTTCTATAGTAAGCGTATCACATAGCGAAATAGGCTTCGAGTACCAGAACTTGAGAAAAACTTTGCTTATTAACTACAGAAAATCGTGTATTAAAATAATTATCACGTATCGCAGCCATAAGTTAATTTCGTACAAGTCAGTATGTTTCGAGTATACCGTTATAAAAACGTTCATTATTTCTTATTTTTATTATGCATTTGAACTTTTCTTCCAAGCAATTCAATTTTTCATCCTTGAATTATTACTTTTCCTTTCTTATTTGTTAAAGTAGTAAATATTCTTTTTATATTTAGACGTCATACAATTTTGTCTTTTATGGAATTTTCAGGGGGTTTACATCAAAACGTTCACATGTTTAATTATTTAATTGGATAATAGACCTCATTATTACAAGTTTTCTTATTTTGTCTATTACAATTGTACTATTATAAATCTTCGAAACGATTTTAATATTTTTAAATCGAACAAAATCAGGATTCAATAAAAATTTTAAAAATACTTGGTCGTTTATACTCCATTTATAAATACTTAGTAATTCCATAATAAACATAATTTTCTTAATTTCACTTCATAATGAAATTGAAATTATTTTTTAATTTTAAAAGTTCGTATTGTACAGGAAGTAAAAGCATTATAACGAATACTATGTAAAAGCATATAAAAAACATAATTATTATTTATCTTGCAACTATTAATCAGAATTAAAATTGAATAAAAAAATTAGTATTTCTAATACTACTTATATTTACAAAATTCTTTACGAAAAGTACGAGATTAGGCATTAAAAGTATTCATTTAGTCGATAATAATACATGTTTGTTGTTTACGTCCCAGAGCTACAACTGCTCTCTCATTTTCCATTGTTTGATCCTTATGTACGTGTTCTCAAACACTATTGAAACTGACATTGATCTTTCCTAAAGTATGTATTTACCTGAACATATTACGGTTTACGGATGGATACATATCATTTTCGGGAATTTTTTTCAATCAAATCATTCATCAATACTCGAGATAACGAGGAAATATCAATTTGTATGAATTATAGAGATAATTACTAAGTTACCGCATGAATAATTTTCTTAATTATTGTTTATATGCACAACTATAACGCATTGCAAGTTTTTCACGGACGTATAAATACAACTTATATATTATACGGTCAATAATATTGTTATAGAATTAACAGAATTAACGAAATGAAAGTAAATATAAATTTGTAATAGAGAACCATACGGAATTATATAAATTTTGCATAATTAAACAATCGGAATTATTTGTATTCTGTAAAAATGTTCTGTTTGGATTTTGTGGATAAGATTGCAAGTACATTGTGTTTGTTGATATTCGTCAAGAGAACTGCTCGATGTCTCATAGTATTTCAGCCTCGAAACCATAGGGAAATCTGCTATCCGAGATCAAAGACGAGTCCTGTGAGTTATGTATACGTCATTGGCCTGAATCTCCTAGCAGGGAATTATGAAAAACAAATCTTAATGCTATAGGGATATGAGTAAAGATTCGGATAAATCTACTACTCTAGGAACACCTTCCGGAATCATAAAGACAATAATAAAATGCAGTCGACATTGAGGAATTAAAAATCCTTTGTCTCGTTAAAAAGAACGCGTTTCGTAAACTTTCAGTTCAATTGAATAAAAAGTAATCAGCCTCGCTAAGTACCGCAATTTCGATGTCACAGAACGTTACAATTATTTACAAATGTTACAACGAATAGGTCCCATTAAATAACCCAAATAACCTTCCGATCGAGTGTACCAGTTTTTCTGGCAAAAATTCTTTTTGCTCTCCCTTACACGCTGCGTCAGATCAACAGGGAAAACAGGGAAAGGATATTAAATTTTACTACAGCACTTTTCCAGCTACGTTCAAGCGGTAATGCGTGTAAATCGAAGAGCATCGTAGAGCTGTGTCGGAGAATAATGCACAATTCTTGAAATTCTATTTAGACGTGCCTCGAATACAAAATTTCCCTTTAATTTAGACTTATTTTCGGAATTTATTGAAACTGAAAATCTTGCTCGGTCATATCAATCGGTATTTGCATTCGTATTAAATCAAATATTCCCAAATAATTGACTTTCCTTTGAATCGCAATTGATAAATATTATGAATTAACGTTAGTTTGAAAAAAGAATCATAAATCATAAATGTAATCTTTATTAATTGCATAAGTTGGATTATAGCTCGTGAAATAAAACTTTACATACGAATCCCGTATCTGCAGTTGAAAATATTTTACATTAAAGTCGCTATGAATTGTAGAAAAGTTGAAGTAATTATAAATACGTCTGAAGTTCTTGTCGATGATAAATCGAATATAAGAAGCCAATTAGTAAACGACAAATGATTTAATAAAATTAGACTCGCATTTTCTTATTACGCTAATTATAATAAGAATTTACGAAGCCATTACTTTTTCTATCCTTTTTTGTTTTGCTATCGACGGAAAGCTTCGTGGCGCGTATAAAATTCAAATAACACTTACATTTCAACTGCTTGAATTATAAAAAAAAGAACAAAGCAAAAAAAAAAATAGAAGAAGGCAATAATTTACAACGTAGTGATTGCGTTTAAAGGTGTTTTCAACCGGGCAAAAAGGTTTGATGAAGTAAGGTCTCATCTTAATTATCTTCCTCCTGGGATTGAGCCGCGAAGCTGCAGTAAATGTTAGTAGGAAAAAAGTTTTATGAGAAGATCTTCGATAGCTGACAGTCGGAAAAGATTTTACGCAGAACTTGAATAACAATAATTCTGATCTTTAAGAAGTTTTTATTCTATTTATCGGCTAACCGTAACTTACTGATTGGTTTCTCATCGAACTTGATTTATAAAAAGTTTAGGAAGTTTAAATTGTATATTATAATTAACTGTTTGCTAAAAAGTTTTATATAAAAAAAAAAAAAAAAAAAAAAAACAATAAATGTCAATTTTATAAAACTTAATGATAAATTAATAATTGTAAAAGTTAAGCAGAATCGCTCCATCGGACGTGCATTTCAATATAAACTATTTGGACCAATAAATATTTTACAGATATCGCTAATGGCATTATATAATTTTTATTATTTAACTCTTAACGAATTTATAATCAACTAATTAAAGAGATTAATTAAAATAAATTGAAAAGTACGCTTAACTCAGTGTCATTAATATCAATATTAAAATGTATATTATTAATAGAAAATTAATACAAACCGTTTTGTATTAATATTTTTTTTATAAACATTTTCAGCAATATAAATTTATGAAAAACTATTTTCAATAATTGAATTATTAATTCTAAATAAATATTTCTATTTCTAAATCATTATTATTTCTAATGTATATATATATATAATGTATATTATCGTCGTCATCGTCGTAAAAAGTCGAAAGTCTAAATAATTTCGAAAAAGAAAATTGTTCCCAGTAAAGTATTTGAATATAAAACGAAACGAACGGAATATTTTGTAGATTAATGAATTTTCGCAAAAATGATGTAACGTTAACGTAAAATTAATCATAACCTAAAATTTCTTTAGTCCGAACGAAGTGACAAAATGTACTTGGCAATTAATTTAAGATAAAACGAATTAACATTAAAATGCCTTTTTGTGTTCGGAACATTTGCCAAGTAAGAATTAATTAATAGGAATCTTTTAAATGACACAAGAGAAATTGTTATACATTTTATAAATATAATTAATAATATCATAATCATTGACGAAAAAATCAAGGCAATGAATGTTTATTATAACTTGAGAACAATATTGTTTGTACTGTAAAGTCAGCGGATCTTAGCCTTTGAGATGATAAGTACGATTTCAAGTTAGTTTCAATAGCTAACTCAAGAGTATATTACTATTCTCACACATGCTTTAGTTATGCAGTTGAAAGATAGGAGAAATTCTGTCCGTCGGAGTTAAAATTGCAGTAAAAGCTCGTTGCATTGCAGTAAAATTCTATGAGATTAAGTTCCTGAATTTGACAAAAGCACGCTTTCAATAAAACGACAGGAGTCTAACGATGAGTTAACTAAAATATAAATTCGAGCATTGCCGAATTTTATTTCTATTCAACATATTATGATGCCTTTTAATTGTTCGTTATCATTCCAGTGGCGAACAGTAATTATTTATTCATGATATAATACACGCTTTAATTAAATGTCACTAAATACTTAATGTTACATGTCAGATTACCGCACGTTCATTTGAATTTAAAACAAATTTTAAAGGCAGTATGCACGTATTTTATTTACTTTCGTGTGCACGCGATACTTAGCGAATTCCCAAATTACACAAGTGAAATAACGAAGTTAATTTTAAATACTTAAATCGGTAAGGAATGTCACTTTTATAAAGACCTTCGGTCGTCAATCAATGACGTTACGCGCATTAACAACTTTGCAGACGTTAAAACTTGTTTATTCTCATCGGCTATAAAAAAATTTTAGTCGAATGCTAATTCTATAAATCGTATTCAAGATCGTAATTTAAAATCATCGGCTCAAATCATCATCACTGTATAATATTACATATACTTACACGGATAGATCGGCTGAGTTTATATAGGTAATCTATATTTGTCTTTGCTCTCAAGGCAATGCTCACCTGTAGCTTTGGCACCCAATGGCTCAGCTTTCGGAAGATTCGGACGCCGATAGCTACCGGTGATTTATCGGCTAATGTCGATAATATAGCAGACGCATGCGCGCGGATATATATCCTCGGTTAAAGTTCTCTCGTCTTAAGTAGCCGATGTCGAGGCGATCGTTATGATTAACGAGCTATCCTTCCTCCGTCTCCTGGGATCAAAGTGTTCGTGAAAGACGAGGCGTGAAATTATAAGCAATAACCAGATCCGATACCTTCGCTAAATCATTAAATGTGCTTACGCATTGGGTTTATCCGTGATCGTTAAGACTCGCGAGCATTTTCGGTCTTCTTTTAAATTCACTAATTAATAAATAAAACAAGCGAACGAGCTCTAAATATCTTAAGTATATAACGTAAACATAACTAAGTACCCCCTCTCACCACCCTCCCCCCCCAAAGTTATGAAATTACGTTAATACATGGATATATCGTGAGATCTAAAGTTTTAATAACAAAAGCCTTGTGTACTCAAATAATTCGAATAACTTGTTGCATGTAATAGAAATAATCTAAATAGCCCAACTGCATTACATAAAGAAAATAAGTTAATATAAAAATGTTTACTTTTAATCGCTTAATGTTCTAAATATCCTAAATGTATTGTTTTTGTACGTTAATTTCGGGAGTTAATTTTATTTACGTTACACTAATCCGGACATTTGCCGAATTGCTCTTTCGAAACTTCCAAATCGCTGTTAAAAGACTTTGGAGGAAATTTAGGTTTCACACTTCAATTTTACTGAAAATGTTTCTTTCGTTAAGTGAGGCTTCGTAATTTTCTAAAACTTAACTAATATAACGTACTAAAGTTATCCTGAATTTCCAGAAACTTGGATTTTAATTATATATCTTCTTTAAGACAGAGGATTAAAATAGCACTCTAATTTAAAAAATATCCGCGTAAACAGATATTTAGTTGCTATTTAGTCTAACAATAATGAAAGAAAGAAAGAAAGAAAGAAAAAGATTAATTGCGAATTTGAGGAAAAATCGATGACGTTGGCGGGGCGGAGAGGAGTAGAGCGGGGGTAAGAAAAGTTTATTTTTATATTTAATATAAGCTGGAAAACGGCGTCGAAATCGAGCGTTGTAATTAAAAAATAAAGTTAAAAACAATATAGAAAGGCAAGGTGAGGAGAGATTGAACGGTATTGGATAAAATCTCTTTACGTTACTCGAAACTGAAATTTGTAAACTGATGTTACGAAAGTTCATTGTAATAGAGCGTCGAGGCATGGCAAACAAAAGCTCGACTAGAATAATGATCGATAAGGGAATTGGATTAGAAAGCGCGTCTATTCTCGTCCCTCGGCCTATCTCGCTGCATCGGCTGGGGCTGGGGGACGACGACGAGGACGGCATCGTTATTGGTCGATATGCAACATTATGAAAATACAAGAGGCTGAGTAAAAAGGCATCGGCTAATTATACTCCGAGTGTCCGCGTCCTTACGAACGGCTGGAAGGGTGGGGATCGGCGGAGGGAGGCAGGGGGAGGATGGGCGAGGAGGAGTGGCGGCGGAACGTTCGATGTCGTCGTCGACACCCAAGACATCGTGCTGCTACCCGCCCTACGTACTCAACAATGTTGTCCCTCTCTTTTGAGTCCAGAGTACCGAGGGGACAAGGCGTCTGTTCGCCGCTCTTTATTATTTTTGTCACTATTTTATAAAAGCCAAGCGAATGTACATGGCTTCGTTATATTTAAAAGGGCATTTTCTATTAATAAGCTCTCTGCAAGATGAATAACATTCGCTACATCGTCTATTCGCTTTTGGATTTAAAAGCTAACGCTTAATCGAGCGATCTATGTCAATATTAGAGACCTTTACGAGATTTTCTTCTTAGCTTTTTCAATTCCGGGCTAACGCGGCCCACGGACGTTAATAAATGACGTTATTTTTAAATATTAATAATGGCCGACTCTTGCTCTCGACTCTGGCCGATAAATTCCTCATTTACCCTATTGACTTTTCGTTCAAGCCTACCGACCCCTACACTATACGACCCTTTACACAATGTGTAAAGGTTGCTGAAACTTTTTGTGTTTCAAAAAATGACAATCGCGTGACTGGATGACGAGGATCTACGTTAATTAGGGGATAATGACGAGCAGGTAATACTTGCATGCATACATACATACATACATACATGTGTGTGTGTGTGTGTGTGGATTGGACTTCGCCTTACCGTGCTATTGGAGATGCCGAGGCTCGCCGATTTATTACAGAATTCAGATTTACAGACAAGTTTTATTAAACAAGCGGCTAAGGTAAATTAGAATATTTACGCAAGTGGACAAATATTTGCTCTCTCGAAACGCGAAATCGGACACAAAAGGACCTACCAACCTACCTACCTACCTACCTACCTACCTACCTATCTACCTCGCTGTCTACCTACAGATCTACTCCTAAGCATACATAATTTTTAGCTAATTTTCTGATACTCTTAGCAAATAAATAAATCCGGATCAGAGTTTAATGGTAAAATAATACTGTATGAAATAAGAATAGATCATTAGCATTGAGACCTTCTTTTTTCATTCGTTAACTCTATCATCATCATCATCATCATCATCAATATGACAGCGCCTATTTTAAAACACGATCACTCCAAGTCTAATTTACATACTACAATATGGTCTTTAGTGAAACTCAGAACTGAATAATGATTTTGAAGACTTCTTTATCAATAAGTAGATTAACAGATGATCTAATAGTTTGAAGAAGTTTTAAAGCGTTTCAATGTTGAAGGATTGTACACCGTATAATTTGATTACTCAATTATGACTACATAAAAATATCACATAAATTTAATATTCATCCTTAAATATCTCGTTTAATACTCAAGCATTTTTAACTAAAAGATTATTTTAATTTATAGACGTACTTTAAGTACAATGTATGCAAATAAGAGGTATTAAAAATAATGTGTTACAATGCTTCCACGTTTAGAATGTATAAGAAGTAAGACTTTATAATCAATTATAAAGATTAGCTTAAAAGAAAAGTTAAGTAAGTGAATTAAATCAATCGCTTTGAATTTATTCATATTCACTTTATCAAGTAAATTCAATTAATCGCGCTCCCGAGAAAAATAGCAGAAGGTCAGCCGCCTTTTCGATATTTAGTTTACGTGTACAAAAAATAAATAAACAAGTAAATAATTTTACATCCTAACCATTACGTGGACATTGTTTTATTAATATTTAATGCAGAACTCCACTGTCAAGTTAAGATTTTATCCGCATAAGCGAAACTACAGTAAAAAGATAAAATATGGGGTGTGAAATTTAATTTTTTTTGAGATGGTGGTCTGACGTTGTGATAACCACTACACGGAAGCTAAGTTTTTTCATCCAGATCTATACGTTGTATCATCTTATGGATTATATGGTATTTTCTTAATCAAGTTCGCATCAGAGCCTCGAGAGTATTAGTATAACAAAACGGCTTCTCTCGAATATTCAAGAAAAATTATTAGCCGCGAGGAAACTTTTATTTACATTCAAGATGGCGCACAAGAAATAAGTTCGTTAAAATATACCGGCGTATGTATATAATATTTTCAAGGGGTCGCGTATATATATTTCGCGTATATTAGAATATAGAAAATTAAAGCGACGAAGTAATATAATTGAAGAAATCATCGCTTTGTCGATAATATTAATAATATATTAAGGAATAATGATTTTGGCATTTTGGTAAAGCTCGAGACGATGAAGTAATTATATTTTTAATTGAATGCAATAGATAGGCTTTTCGGAAAATCTCGATCCATCTTTAACATAAATTAATAATAAAATAACAAACTCCAATAGCTTCAGTAACTAATCGCTATTCCGTGATTTAGATATTTTTACGCGGACGTGAAAAATTCTTTTCTAACGCGAACCTAATTAACAGAAATATAACGATCTCGGCCCGGTCTTAATCAGCATAGGCGGCCGTCGAAGCTACTACGTATCCGCCGTACGTCGTACAAGTGAATCAAGATTAACAATTCACCAGCTAAAGAATGAGTGAGTTTGGCTTTTCGACGCTGAGCTCTCGAATGGGGAACTTTCGTCTCCTCGTACTAATGGCGTCTTGAACTTTCGTCTCCTCTCGATCCCATGCGACAGTCGAATTCATCTCGCACATCGCGACTTCCTTCGCCCGGCAAAATCTCCTGATGCATTTATTTCCCGCTTATTCCCGCCCATTGTTAGACGCCCAATCATCCCATGAATTCAGATCGTACCTATAACTCACTATCTACTATTTTCTTCTTCTTCTTCTTCTTCTTCTTCTTCTTTTTTATTTTTGTTTTCTTCTCTCAAGCTAAGGGAGTGCGACATTCCACTACAGAAGCACTGGCTTGATTTTCCCCTTTATTGACGAACGACCTTGACTTTAATTCATAATTAATTCCCTATGCGAGAGGATTATTCAAATACGATCGACAAAAGATTTCTTTAAAATAACAAACTAATAATTTCTTTAAGCTTGGATAATTAAGTCAGGTGGTTGTGATTGCACTTATTAAGGCCAACAGGATAAACAATATTTTCGTATAATTCGGTCGTATGCGTGAATAATTACATCGAACCCGGCTGCTCCACGTCAATATTTAATTCAAATTTTATATAAAAATAATAGTTTTAATTATAAAAAACAAAACAAACAAAAAAAAAAGACAGAAAGAAAGAAAGAAGATTTAAGAATCGAAAGCCACAGAAATATTCTTTCAGGAAGAATTGAAACGAATTATACATAAATCTAGATAATGAAAGAAAGCCCGAACCGATGAATGTAAGATAGGATCAGAAAACCAATTTATGAAACTGTTGGTCGTATATCCGTATCACGAGACTACGAGAGAACAATTGTGGAACAATCATTGCCACGAATAAGTCGGAAAATTTCATGACAAACTGCCGTGAAAAGGTATATAAACTTCGGCAAAGCTATAAAAGAAAACGAATAATTGGTAAGAAATCACAAATAACTTTTTTTACTCACTTTATTTAAGTGAATTCTAAAGGTAAGACTAGAATGAGTCTGTTTCACTTTATTATTGTATTTTATTGTATTGTATTGCATTGTTAATTAATAGATAATAATTAACTATTAAAGAGTTGTTTCCTGTCATCGTACTAATATTCGCAATATATTTTACGTTATTATTTATAAATTAAAACATATCGTATATACTATACCGAAGACTAAGTACCGAAATGTACTGTCTGATTCATTTAGAATTAAGTCAAAAAAATATTTTATTTTATTAATTATGATTTGATAATTAATATTTTAAATAAATAGTTTTCATAATGATTTAAAATCTTGAGCGATTCCGTTCTATTATAAAATTATCGTATTTTTTAAAGCTCTGATAATAAGATAAAATAAATATCAGATTTATTAAAGCGGAATGTTATTAATAAAATATTAAGAAGAAATGGAATCATGTCAAGGAATATGTACGAAGAAACAAAAAAATTTAAATAAAATCCAGAATATTTTTAATCGTTGAAGAAAAAAGTATTGAAATTTCTCTTTCAATAATAGTATTTGCAAACGATACTTTTTTTTATACCTACTTCTAGTAAATAATTATTTAGACTATCGGCACAAAATGTCAATCGAAGCTATTGAAAACTAAAATTATCAATTTCGTGAATACGATAAGAAATACAAGCAGAATTGGTTTTATAGTACAGGAATATGTAGTATATGTGCATAATACGTTTAATTAAGATTTTTATGGCCATGGGAGGAGCGAAAGCAGATAAACCCTTCTCTGACATCCAACCCCTTTTTGACTAGAACGAAGATAATTTTAAATATACATATAAATAACGTGTATAGCGCGTGAGTGAAAAAAAAAGAAAAGAAAAGAAAAGAAAAGAAAAAAAGATGGATGTAATAAGAAAGAAAAAGAACAATTATGGAGATAAAGCTTCACTAAAGAAAACTTTTTATAATAAAATTCCGTTCCGTTTCATAATGTTTAAACTTTTTCTTGCAGATTCCTTCGTCGGAATAACCCGTTTTGGAGTTATGAACGTCGATGTATTTATTTGTCATTCGGTCTCACCGACTCGATCAATCGTCAAATTTTAATAAATCTTATACAATTAGCATTAAGTCGAGCCTGTAAATTTTTATTAAACCATTACGTCATATACAGAGCAGAATTGCACTTTGCTATGTAAAGCCATTATATTATACCACTCCGTCATAGCTGACTATTAATTAAGTACCTATTATTATTCCGTCCATTGTGACAAAAGAGACATATATGCCTACTTATACTTCATCTCTTGACATTTTCTAAACTGATTTTCCGTAGGTGGACGATAAACTAATGATACGCGCTTTCTTTCCTCCTCCTCCCCTCCCCCATATACCTTTCACGTATGCCTTGGCCATGCTTTCTTCCAATCTCTACGCTCTGACTATTCTATTATTTTTGAGCTCGGCGTCCCTATACGACGTTCAGGAGTGTCGCAATACCCGAGCTGTTTTATTCCCCTGCTCTGTATATATATATATATATATACGTTTTACGGCACTCCGAAATATAAATATCTCCCAGTATATTATTGAAGGGACCCTAAATTAAGTTTTTATTTCGAATTTTATTAAAAAAGGAAAGTTCTTTCCGAATATCAGTTGTTGCCGTTGGCCTAATAAGCTTAACCAAATTTACACGAGAACATACGAATTCAGTCATCACTTCCGTAATTAATAATTCACCCTTGTTCGCAAATTAGCTTGATAATCTTATCTAATCCATAACCGACGTATCTGTGAAATCTCACGTGTACGTAAAAGGTCTAAAATGGTAGTTACTCTACCATTTTTAGAGAGATCTATAGAATAACTGTAGAAATTAATATTAAATCCTGAGGATTTCTTTCCAGTCGCCATTTGCAATTCCGTTTTTATATTTTAACAATTTTTAAGCCAGGTTTGATAAAAACTAAATAACTTATAAATCTGGTCATTTTTAATTTGGCGACAGTGAGGAAGTCGATAAATTCGCGTAATATTTTTTTGAAATTCACCGATATTTCGTGTATAAAAATACACTTAAATATACAATCGTGGTCAAATAACTTTTTTCGCTAAAAATGATGACTTATCTCCCCCCCTCCCTCCACCCTCTCACACTCTCCCAACCTTTCGACGAATGATAAAAATCTGCCAAATAGCGAAATTCCACGAAACGTCTGCTTAAAATACTCTACACCGTATAAACGTTTATCGTTGTATTATTCTTTGGAAGAGAATGTATTAGAATTTTTTTATTGCAAATACGTCGGGTAAATAATCGGATTTGTTAATAATTCGTACTGTAATTTTATAAGTCAAAAGTCAAAAGTCAATGAAAAAGAGGTGAAAAATATGTAAAGAGATAAAATTACCTAAATTGTCTCCGAGAACGACGCCGATGAGGCTCAGGAGAAGGATCAACGCCAGCATGATGTTGCTATCGGGATCACTACGCATTCTTATTATTATTCGGCTTTGATCAATCACTGTAATCTTTCATAATGGCACAAGAAAAAGCAATTTCTCCTCACTTCATCATCGACAAAAGCAGAGGTTGAATAATTCTTATTGAGCCGCAGTCAAAGAACGGAGCGGAAGGAAGGAGGAAAGTGTCTCCTCCTCCTCCTCCTCCAGCTCCTCCTCCGAATGGCACAGCGCGTCAAAAATCACACTTACGGATTTAAAATAAGAGAATCGAAGGGATTTCCGGGAGTCCGCGTGGATCCTACGCGTTGGATAATCCTTAAGGAAATTCTTCAAGAAACGTCCTCGGCGTCAATATCATACAGTTTCCCTCCTTTTCTCGCAAAGTAAATCCTGGAGCTTTCGTCACCAAAGTCATTAAAATTCAGCTTATACAGCTTATACAGCTTATTCAGCACTTTAATAGCGATCCTTCGATTCCAGCTAATTCCTAGGATTCTCCGTGGACGTTCGGATGCTGGTGATTTCGCCGCTAAGGTACGAGCAGCCACAACAATGATCTACTACAATACTTTGCTAAGCGGCGAATCCGTTCGTTCGCCGAGAACTAATCCACTCGCACATGTCACAGCGACGATAACATATGACACACCTCACACGCACACAAGCGGTTACGCGATCACAAGGTCACAAGGAGTCAAGTCTCACGCGGCCGAGTTAATCTCGAGCGCGAAAACAAACGGAAGAAAGAAAAATAAAGAAGGGAAGCAGCAGCACGGCACAATAGATTTGTCGTAATGTTAACATTGGCCAAGAGCAGATGCGTAAGTGACTCGAAGGAGGCAGTGATTTTTATTAATTTTTTTTTTTTTTTTTAAGAAATCCACCGATTCGCAAAAGGCGCGTGAGGCCGTTCTTAGTGGAACGAACGGGAGGAAGCGGGGGAGCATCGGCCGATGCCGGACAAATCGGATAGACCTGAAAAGATCCCGCGGTACTCGCGCGCGTGTGGATCAAACGACTTCCTGGGGATATTTAGGATTTAGGAATGACTCAGGAGAGGCAGAGGGATGTATAATCGGGCCCGGCATCCTCGGCGGACAGCCCCGATGATGTCGGCCGTCCACGTCCACGTCCTCGTCGCTTCTTCGGGGTTAAAGTAACCTCGCGGCGATAGCGGACCTTGGCTCGGGACTCATGGCAAACGTCGGGACAGACTCGACTGTAACGGCGGTCGACGCGCGACTGAACCGATGGACTCGAGCCGCCGTACGCAGTCCGCGCGCGCCGACATGTTCGAAAGCCGCCGTGTCCGTGACGTCACGCGGCCGCCCGCGCACCCGCCGACCAACGGTCCGGGGGGGGGGGCTCAGAGTTCCCCGTGCTTCATCGCCTCGTGGACCGGTGCCTCCTCCGGTACCAAACTCAGCTTCCCGAGGACCACGGGACCGTCGATTCCTCTAAAAACCTTATTTTCCGTTAATTCTCTCCACAAGGATAAACTCGCTGCCTACCTTGTAATACCCATCCGAGATTAAAAATCCTTCGCACCATCCGTGCACTTACAGCCTGCAATTTATTACCATTAAAATCAATAGGCGGCTGGCTTACCATCTAAATAGTCCAATTAGTTTTACAAAAGCATCACTCAATTCTAATTTCACATTTTAATTTGACCTAAGGAAAATCGGCCATTGCCGTTGTAGAGTACAGATACGTTAGCCTAAATACACTTATTGCCAGATGAAAAAACCCCATTAGCCGTAAAGGAGTAGAAAAAAGTAGAATGAAGTAAACGAAGTCGATGCCGCTATGTTTCTTCCGTTCCCGTTTCGCATCTCTCGGCGCTACTCGCTCGCCTCGTCTCCGTCTTCTTGTTTCCCTCGGTTCCGTTCGTACTTGACGGCGCGTGTGAACGAAACTGCGGATGCTGCGACACGGGCGAACGTGCCTTGTCAATGACCGTAGCGTAGAAACGTTATTTTCAATCTTAATTCGCCGCTGCATTGGAATCAAAATCACAAAATTCAGAACTTCAGAACAGCGTGTATTAAAAGTTGAACGTTTGAATTCTGCCGTTTAAATCGAGTACTCCGGTAAGAGCGAATTCAAACAAAGGCTTTTATTTACCAGCGATTAATATACATACGCAAAATCATGTAGAATCTATGCAGCCGATCGCTAAGCACGCATGCGTTTCTAACATTCCTAACACGTTTGCGCCTTAAGGCTCATCGTCAATTATTAGGGGCGAGACAATGGAAACGCATATCGAAACACGCATTCTTATTAATTACAAGTTAAGTATGGCTACATTATTTTTCGAAACTCAATCGAATTCATAATTCTATTTATATAAGATAGAATTCCATGCATTTTTATCCCAAATAGACATAATTACATCTAATAAAATCCTATAGATTATCGGTGATAAGCGTCCAAGTAGTGTTCAGCCACTTTACAATATAAAAGCTACCGTGTAGCAGTGATCGTGAGGCTATTCCTAAATAGTATTCGGGTGATTGTGTACACAAACACTGAGTAAATCTTGCTGGACCCGGAAACTTCGACGAGGAAGAAAAAACTTTTGCTTGTCTTAAGTGAACACGAAGCTTTGAATTTTTCTTTTATACATGATGATTTTTTTTAACAATCTACGAAACTAAGTAGAGATCAAGCTCTAATGAAAAGAGATTTATTATTTTATTAACATTTACAAAAAAAAACAAAAAATAAAAAAAAACAAAAACAAAGAAAAAACAAAAACTATTCTGTAAACTATAAAATTTTTAAATATTTCCACATAGATTTAAAACTCCGTATGAACTTCAAACATGTCTTGAATAGTTTACCAGCATTCGTTAATGACCGCGTATAAAGTATATGTGTTTGAAGCTACAATCGATGAAAACTGATTGCATTCGTTCGTGAGATAAATCCTCTGCCAGTCAAACGAAATGAGGTTAATATGTGAAAAGGTAAAAGCTTCAACAGATTATTATATTTATAGTTGACGAATATTTGTGTATGTAATTTTAGAAGATCTAAGTGCTTTATACGTCCATATATATTTTCCATACGATCCGTAAAAACAAGTGTTTATCTACAAGCAAATCATATAAATTCTATAAATAGTATTAGAATTTCTATTACACGAGTGATGTTTCGTAGTACTTAATAATATATCTAAATTTGTATTTACATTTGGAAGTATTTAAAATATAATGCCAATTTGCACAATCGACTCTATAGAATTTATAAACAGTTTGCCACGAGTAGATAATTTTAACCATTTTACTTTCGGATTTAGCAGTAAAATCGTAACTTTAATTTCCCATTTCAATTTTTTATACAGCTTTTACTAATGAGCCTTTAGCAAATGGGCTCTTTAAATTATTATTTATACGCGATACAATGTATTTCGGTGCGTACTATATATTTTTTAATCTTATTTTTTCGACAACTGGTGCTGGCTAGCTTAATTTCTCTACGTAAAAGAAATATTCATTAAAATTTGCTTTGAGCTTTAACACGATAATAAACTTTTAATATCTTTAACCTTAGTACAGGCAATATGAGCGAGTGAAGAAGCTTCGTTACTGATACTTCATAGTGTTAATATGTTTATTGAGTATAAAAATTTAAAAAAAAAAAGATGACATTCATTAACATAATGGAGAAAATCAAATGAATTAATATTTTCATTAGTACTGTAATGGACTTTAAAATAACATATATTGTCGAAATGTGTTTAAAAACTTCTGTTTAATGAAATTCTAACCAAATTCGACCGACTCATTTCAAAAACTTGTAATTTATGTATTTTTTAGTTTATTTCTTATTCTTACGTATGCGCGTCTGTAATAAAAACGAAGTTACAAAGCATGCTTATAACCATAAATTATTAAAAGTACACGTACTTTATAATTATTTTAATGAAAAGTTTAAGGTAGTTTAGAATGTGACTACATAAGTTTTCTCCTGAGTGTAAACAAAATATAGATTGTACAGACGAGCGGAGATTCTACGTTTTACGTACACTCTGGACATTTGTCAAATTATAAAAGTTTGTAAAAATGAGAAAATTTTACACGTAAGCAATAAATAGTTAATGTATAACGCTCGAGAGGATCTACGATCTCAGAATTCAAAGGTTAAAAGAATGTTAAAGCAGTGAATGTGTCAAGTTACGAAAACAAAGAATATTTTGAACGCTTTTGCCATAAAAGCCCCGAAAGTCTATCGTAATTAATATAATTAATCTTATAAGACTCGAACGATTAATGTAAAAATGACATGAGAGCTGCGCTTCGTGATTATTAAAGGCTTACCTGCAATTAAAGTATTGTGGCCAAGGGATACAACACGTGAATGCATAATAAAGGAGAAACGATAGAAGGAGCCAGTATCGGTCGCCGGTGCAGATAATAAACAGTACGAGCGCATGGATATAGATACGTGCATGTATATACGTGCATGAGAATATATCGGTGCCAAGAAAGTCGTAAAGTGCGCCAAGAGCGTTGCAATGGATAGACATCAAAAGAACGCTTCCGTGTCGTTTTGGCCCGATCCTGACCCCACGTCGCATCACGATTTTAAAATATCACGGCCACGTGCGCTTTAAAGAGATTCAACCCATAGGGGCTTAACTAAAAGCTTCTAGCTTTACTTTATTTTTAAACGCTAAGCCGCTTGTAATAATGAAGCTTCTACTTAATTGTATTTGTAATAACACTTGGTGAGCGTGGAAGTGCATATTGCCCGATGGAAATGAATTGTTTACTGGTGCGTTCAATTCAAGTGACGAGAAACAAGAATAACGTGGATCGAGCTAAGATATTTTTCACGCAGATCAATCCGAAGATGCTTTCGATCCGGATCGGAGATCCATACGCAATCCTTGCAGACGAAATATCTGTAATGAAATAAGAAAATTGACATAAATTCGATGAACTCGATTCGATTAAGTGAAATACGGATTCCCGCCAATAAAATACATATACATATACGTATATAAATATACAAGTATATATATATATATATGTATGTGGGTTAAAGAATGGAGAGAGGAGAGCTTGCAATTATTGATAATGCAAACTATTCAGCTGGAGAAGTATTGACGAGAGTCCCTGAAAATAGGGGCGGGAAGATGGATCACTTGAAAACAAAGGGATAAACGAGAAGAGAGAAGATGTACGCGCCCAACGACCCTCGCCGGCTCGAAGTTGAAATGGCCCGCCGATGACGAGTCTCGACTAAATATAAACCACCTCCTCGTGCTTCCAGCTCGAGACCATCCAGTCTCGAGTGCACCGAGAGCTTCTTTCGTAATTTTTTACCTTCCGTAGTTCAGGAGGAATGCAGTGGGGCACGAGCTTGGAATATTTTCCACTATTTTCAATGTCGATTCGTTATTGTCGCCGCCCTTGTCGTTTTCTCTCTCTCTCTCTCTCTCTCTCTCTCTCTTTCTTTCTTGTTTTATGGGGATTTCGCTCGATTATTCATCGACTGCTCTCATGACGAGATAAGAAGCTTCGAATAGCTCTCAATTTGGATAATTCCCGAATATTAATAATTTTCTAAATCTCCGTGGGATGTGTCATTGATAATGCCATATCGAGCCCTGATCTCGAATTTTTATCCACGAATTGTCAATTTTATCAACAATCCAATAATAGTTCGACATCGTTGTTATTAGAGGATTAAAAACTTACAGGTCTTTGGAATTTTGCTGCGTCGTATTGATGATCCGATACCGAAGGGGAAATCCGTCTTTAATAGAAAATCGATTATTAGCACCGAAGAACTTAATATAAACAATAATTTTCACAAATTACGGAATAAATAAGCTTTCATTATTATCGAAATTTAATCATCAAATATGGAAAAATGTCTTCCTTTTGCTACCGATAATTGTTCATTTTTAATAAAAAAAAATAATTATTCGGGAAAAGCTGCGGTCGAGAGAATATTATTAGATGTACATCGTATGTGCCAACGATTTCTTTTATATTTTCTTTTACTATGGCCGTATTTACGGAAGTAGAACTAGCAAAAGCGGCACAATAAATTTAGCGCGCTCTATACTGTAAAACTGAATACTGAATATACGCGCTAAATATATGTCCTTAATATTTCCTTCCACAATAAGCCCATCGGACTTCTTCGTCTTATTTGCAATTTAGGGCTGACACGAGAACATAAAAGAATATGGACAAGAGAACTTTTAAACGTATAATACAAAGAAAATGTATGTATTCATATTAATTAAAATCTTCTTATGCTCAAAGCCAATTAGTCAATCAGGAATATTATAAATATAATACTTTAATTGTTAACTATGCTATACATATATGTATGAGAGTATATAATTTATTCTAACAGATGTCCTAATTCCTTAATAATAAAATTTTATACAAGAATTTCCTTAATTGAATGTATCTTCCTTATTGAATT
The DNA here is from genome assembly GCA_018883505.1 of Ceratosolen fusciceps. Classification (NCBI taxonomy): domain Eukaryota; kingdom Metazoa; phylum Arthropoda; class Insecta; order Hymenoptera; family Agaonidae; genus Ceratosolen; species Ceratosolen fusciceps. Next base: position 1,501,682 of record RCIC01000011.1, read on the forward strand.
CCCCTTCTTCATCCTTGTAACGTTTAAATTAAGCGATGCAATTCCATCCAGCTGACGAATGAAATACGGAACCACATAGACTCGTAATGTAATAAGTTATCATAGTTTATATATATATATATATTATACATGCTTTTGTGTATATATATATTTTTATTGTTCGTTAAATTAACTGTATTAGTTTTAAATTGAAACGAGCTTGAATTCATGCTCGTTCATATTGTTTATGGGTTTCGTCCCAAAGACGAATAATAGACTACGATTTTCACATATGAATAAATAATACGTATTTTTCACTTTCAATTATACTGAGAGTTGTAAACGCATTGGGATAAATGGATTCACTTACAGTTTCAATTTTCTTGAAAGCACTTTAAAAAGTCTATATAAGATTGTATTTGTTAGTTCAAATATTTCTTTCATGTTTTATTACACAGAAGTTGTAAGTTTAATGTAGCGAGTCAAAGATTTTTAACAATTTCTGTGCCCTTACTTGTTCTACGTCGAATAATTAATTAATACAATCCTATGAAAACGCATTTTTTACACATTTTTCCTCACTCCAAAATAGCCTGATCCTTCGTTTCGTAAAAAAGTCTATAAAAAAATGTCAGAAATTCATCATTTTTGTTCTATAAAATGTTTACATAAGAGGTAAGAGTGGATTTTCACTCGTTACCTTATATTCCCTTAAGTCTCCGCTGTATTATACGAATAATGCATTAGACTATTTAGGCCAACGTCGGCGAAAGGTAGACGATACGATACGGCTTATGAGTGAATAAGAAAGAGATGGGAAGGGAAAGGCAGTGCCCGAGTGGCATATCAGGGAAGTAAATTAATTTTCTTTTCGAGTACCAGGAGAAAACTGACGTTTCTCCTTGTTTGATTCGGCGCCTTGATTTTATTTTCCCGTTTTTCTTCACTGTTTCCATTGTTTCTCCACTTTCGAGTAATATTCATCATAAATAAAAAAAAGAAAAGAACCGCATTTTTTTACAGTGCATAGAACGTTAGCTATAAGCGATTCTATGAGAAATGGCTTCTCCACTCGTATGGGTAGTCAATGCAGTTCTTTTAATCCCTACCTCCTTTGGGTAACCTGAACCTAACCTAACCAAAAGCTTAAATGGCGCAAACCGAGATATTGGCTTTACGAAACTATACAATACTTTTACGAAACGGTAATCCGAATACACTTAAATGTATTAAGATCTTCGAATTAAGATAATAAAATGATTTAATTGCTCAATTTATTATCCATAGATTACGAGTTCTAATTCCTAAGTATTAATCATGCAATTCGTTTTAATTTTTCGGATTTCGATCTTTCTATTAATTTAATTCTAATTTTCTTCTTCTCTTCGCCTTAAGGTGGGGACGCGAATGCGCGATTCTTCAATCTCGAAGGGCATCTCTGAGCTCAGAAGATGGTCGAAAAACTTTTCCGGCTCGGCTTTTCATCCCATCCAAAGCTCACAATATTGTTATCACTAATACGCCAAAAAGCTTTCATGTTACTTTTCTTTTAACAAACAGTCATCTCTGACTCAAAATCTCAGCTTCTTTTTTGGTACAGATTCCCTTGATAGAAAAATTAACGCAATTGACATTATACATTATCCAATGTTATTTATAATAATAATTAAGAACTTCTAAAGAAATTAATTGAACAACCATTGGCATTGTAAATAAATTAATTTACATCATAAAAAAGTTATTATTGCCAGATTAAAATTACATTTTGAATAATACATTAAAATTTCTTTTAACAGATATTAATTACTTAATTAGTCTTCAAGCATGTTTATTGTGACTAATAGTGCATTGATGTTAGAGATAGAATGTGCATAGCTATGGATGCATTATGCCGATTAATAATTAGTCATATGAGCAAAATTAAAAACAACCAATGAGTAATGAATTAGTAGTTTCAAACATATACTAAATTTAAGGAAGAATTTTAAGGAAAGAATTGCCAACGATCCTGTAGATCTCGTGTCAATATTGAGTATATTTGTATGTGGTGGACAGTTTTCCTCATTTCACTTTGTCCGACTGTTTGTACTGACAAACAGCAGTTGATTGTTCAAAAAAGGCAATACAAACTTTCAAACTCTTAACACATAATTGAAATAGAACTTAAATTATATTCATTATTATTATTATTATTATTATTATTATGAAAGAGTCACGAGCAAAAATATATTGACATAAATATTATTCGTCGTTTTGAAATAAAATTAAGCTAATCTAAATATTCATGGGCGGCAAGAGCACCAAGTGAATTGTAATCGTTTCTGTTATCTATTGTTGCAATTTTTATTTTTATTTTATTTCAAAAGCATAAAAAGAAAAAAAAATTATTATTATGGGGTTTGTGGGGTTACATTTACGTGTAACAAAACGTTGAGATTACTGTTCATTATATTATTTTCAAGTACATTCGTTGTGTTTGAAGGAAATAATAATTATAAACATTTTCCAAACACTAATTTTTCAATATTTAGAGGTGATAAATAATACCGAACTATGCTGCGAATAAGAAATTTATTATCATGTTAGATATAAAATTTTATAATACCTTTTTCTAGCTACGAGATACATTATTATTGACTATATTTACAAAAATAAAACTGCGTACGTAGAAAGTTAAAATATTTGGCAAATATTACATTTATTTAATGCATTTGTCAGTTTGATCAAAAAACAATACTTTACTCATTGTTTATTAATTCTGTAATTTTAATATTGTATATTTATTATAGTTTCACATTGGTATCATTCATAATGATACAACTTAGTACCTACTATTTTTTTAATTAAATAAAAGACTAATTTATTAAGATATAAATCTTTAAAAATTCTGTAAACTATATTCCAGTTATTATTAATACCTAGAGACATCTTTTATTTGTCTTTTATTATATAAATTTATCCTTCACAAAGTTTTTAGTTTCCTATTAATTACTTCAATAATTATTTTATTTTCGTTCGCGTATTTTCTTTATCAACTTAAAAAACTTAAAAACAATTAGTATTGCATTAGTATTGTCCTGGATTTGAAAAGATTTACATGTGATGTTAATGAGCTTTCAATACGTTTAATTCAATTTATTAAATTTTTTAAAATATCTTTAGGTGCTTAATTAACCGTTTATAATCATCACATATTTTTATCAATATTATTAATTCTATCAATTATAAAGCATTTATTTTTCCTTTAATTACATTAATTATAATATTTATGTGGAGTATAATACTCAAAAGTTATATCTACTCATCGTCGGTACTCTGCGTTAGTGTTTTAATTAAAAGGATTCATGAACATGTTGATTTAATTTTAGTATACAATTAAGTAATAATATCGTCCTTTTAATGATATATATAAAGAAGATAGAAAGGGATTTTGTAACATCTTTGATAAGGCGTATTTATATATAATACATATATTATAGACTTATATGTTCATAGCTTTAGGTATTGTATACGATACTTTTCAAATAAAGTAAACTCCATCACTCTTAATTTGTCATTATAAATGATAAAGTACAAGATGATGTCTAGCCGCATATGTGAACACAAAGAGAGAAAATGTAATACAAGAGAAATAGATAGGCAGAGTGAGGGGCGAGAGGGGCGACGAATCAGTTATGAGGGATATGATTTTGATTGATTGTAACCATTATTATAATTACATAAGACGATAATGTTTGTAAATATATGTAAAATTTCTATGAAGTATAATAAAAATCGATCATCTGAATATTATAAACATTATGCATATATATATATATATGAATATGTATTAATATTCATACAATATGATTTTTAATATTGAGTTTTACTCAAAGAATAAAATATTATGAAAAAGATAATCAATGATTTTAAAGTTGAAAGTTGAATCAATGAATTTTTAGTTTGACTTAAAAATTTGAGATTATAGATAATTGAAAATGTTTCTAAATTATCAATCATAAAGCGGATTTAAAGTGCTTAATTTTTATAAAAGGCTTCCAGATATCAAACTTTGAGTTATACGTACGTTTTACAAATGTACATAAATATAAGTGCACATGCAAACAACGGACAAACAAATATTTGAATTATTTGTACGCAAATGAAGGTTTTTAATTATCTTCATGACAATTAATTACTAAATAGACTTATAAATATTAAATTATATATTAATATATTTCTTAAGTTGATCAATGAGCTAATAAAAAGTAAAATAAATACGTATGCGTTAGATTGCAAAATTACTGCTATATTTCATCTTGTTGTAGATAGCGGAACGGAAAGCTAAAAAAATTGTTCTATTTATAGTAAATTTTTGCTTATTACTAAAACGAAATAGGCGAAATTATTTTTGAATTAAAAATTAAAATGAAAATCTTAAAAATAATATTTCCTACCAAAGTTAAGCATGACATATATTTTTCTTTGTATGTATTAATGTAATTTCAATAACTTTTCATGTTCTAGTATATATAGTATAAAAAAGTATTTACAGCCGAATATAGAGATAAACAGAGAAGCAGAATAAATACTTAATAAAATAATCCCGGCGTAAAGCTCACTCAGTCGTTAGCAACAAATTGATATTTGAGAAGTGACTATAAAATATACGAGTTCCCCTATATGTGTCTGGAAAGAATTATTTTATGTCAGTTTAGAAATACAGTTTATATTTATACATAAACAGTACTTAAAAGTTCAAAGACGTTCTCTTCAGAACTGATTTTTTGAAGACAGTGCCAAGAATTTCTTAAAAATTATTTGACCAATCAATTCGAAAATTGACATCATTTTTTATATGATATTTTAGTTTTTAAAGCAGGTTTTTTTTTTAGATTACATAGATTTCGTATAGTTTTAGAAAAAATATATACAGTTTTTCTAATGTAAAATAAAGAATATTAATTGATATAAATACTATTTTATTTTAAATTAATTTCATTTAAATCTGTATTTAAGGAAAGTATACTTCAGGAAAAATGTCTTCGCTTCATTATTATTAATCTAAACAGAATGACAAAAATACTTATAATAAAAAATAATTTTTAAACGGTTCATACATTATTCTTTGAATTTTCAAACAATATATACTTTATTGCTTCCAATATATATTAATGAATATTTATAGTAGATTAAATAGTATTGTAATGTATATAATTTCTTGCAAATTTATTTTATTATACTTTAAATCAATATATATCAGTTTTAGTAGTTATCCGAATTGTTCGATTGAATACCTGATCGGACACACCCTAAAATTATTAGCTTCCTTATTTCATCATTATTAGATATAATGGGATATATTGCACGTGTTTCAATATTGATACTCGTCTCTCATATATTATATCTTACTTTTGTTATTACATTCAGTAACTTATTAGCATAATAGTTAAACTTTCTATTATCGAACTGTCACGAATTTTCAATAGTTTTAAGTTCTTAACAACGTTAAGCCATTTTATTTGTTAAATAATTCTTTAGTTAATTTAAATTGACATAAAGTACTTAAAATAATAGAATATTAGATAAAGAATACGTAACAAAATCCTAATTAATTAAGTATATTAAATCTAAAAAGAATATCTATTTTATTCTACAAAAAATATTTGTAACAGTTAAGATTATTTTTAAATTTATACAACAATTTCATAATAATTCTATTCCAAGACTGTTATTATATAAATATTAACGAGTTTAATATGTGCAGATAAAAAAACTTTTAAACCTACACGTAAATATGAAATTATACGGTGACCCAGTGCATATATTTCTGAACAAAAGTAAGTATTTATAAAAAAAGGAAATAGAATGTGTAGTAAATTTTATGATTTCCTGTATTTTTACACTTTTGTACTTTTATTTTGTATGCATTACATCTGGTAAAAAAAATCCTTTATTGTGACAGTATTTGCATGTTATAAAAGCCAATAATGATTTAGCATTATTTAGTTTATCGTTACTAAAGGTGATTGCTTGTATTTTTGCTGAGTAAAGGTCGATATTGTCAAAAATTGAAAAATTAAAGCTAATAAAAAATTAACTTCTATTCACGTGAATCTTAAAACAATAATATTTAAAACAATACCATTTTTTAATTACTGAAAAATAATTATTTAATTAGTGATCGAAGTAAAAAAAAACAAAAACTAATAAAATAATAGAAGTCGAATTTATAAATTATTATAATTGTTCTCATTTTTGCTGCGCTGGAATATTGAAAAGATTTTTATTTTTATTTATTCGAATACGATTTAAATTATTTAAATATATAAAATTTTATTCATAGCCTTTTTATTAATTACGTTCTTCATAAAATTATAGAATCTTATCGAGTCGATTTAGAAAATTCTTTGAAAAACTAAAATTTGATAAATTAGACGAGCATTTACTCAGTTTTTTATAATAATAATAATAATAATAATAATTATTATTATTATTATTATTATTGTGAATAGTAGAAGTGTACTCATTTCCTGAAAATTATTTTAGTTTATTGATCTTTTTCCCTTGATGATCAAGTTCAGCTGGATTTTCAATGTATTCTTCCTACATAATAAAGCTGTGTAATGATGGATTCATCTTTGAGCTTTCACGGATATATTAACTTATATCGATGTAATTTAATATTGTACTGTGTAAAATGATATACAAATCACAAGATTGTATTGGAACTTTGATATGTTTGCAAAATTCTTCAACATATATATTTTTTCAATGAAAATTTCGTAATAATATTTTTATAAAAATTAATGTCTTTATTGGCTTTACTGGTTTTAAGGTGGACGTTTAAAATGTCTAAATTTCCTTGATTTAAATTATGCTTTATAACTTATTATTTATAGTGCAGCCATAAATTAACATAATAATTAGCAACACATATGAATAAAAATAATAATTGAACTCAATATTATATTTTATAAGTGCTTGGAAATAATTAATATATATTTTTCATTAAATACGTAAAATAATTATATTTTGTACAGTTTTAATAAACAGTCTGGCAAGTAAGGAAGCTCTTTCAGTTTCATTATATTTTGTAGAACAAATATAATTTTGAAAAAAAATTTTCTATAAATATGCAAAGACTTACTTTGGTTGATAAAATTCATAACTAGATATTTCCTCAATATTTTTGATCTTCAATAAGTAAATGTACGAAAAATATATAAAGTAAAATATTATTTGTAGTAAAAAATAATGAGCTGAAATACATAAAAAATTCTTTTTGAAGCAAATTCGTAATCTGATGTATATTTTATTTATTAACACTACAATTTTGTCGATCATCGTGAAATTTTTAATAAAATCGATGTTTTCAAAACTTTACTCTATCAGAATTACTTTAAATATTTATTATTTCTAACTATAAATATGTTTTTAATATGCCGCATAAATTATAGATATAATTTTTAGTTTAAATATATTATTCATGAGAATTTTATTCCATTATTCTTTATATCAATTGTAATTATTTTTCTCACTTTTTATCAATAATCGATATAAATTTATGTATGATAAATAAATGATTAATTCACTTTAATAATGACAATACACTGACGTCATTCAAATAACATAAAATTTTAAATGTATAAATTAATTTGAAAAATTGGAATTAGTAAATATTCAATTAATTCATCCTTATTATTTCAATTAAGTCTAAGATAATTTACTAATTATTTTCATTAATACCATTAATTTAAAATCTGTAACGTATTATTAATATTTATCACTGGAATGAAAGTTCAGCAAATAATACATTTTGTATGAATGTTAATTTAAAAGAACGAAAAGTGAAAATATTTCATTGTGTTTGAAGATTTTCGCAACGTTTGAGTAATTTTCAATTCTATTGAATATTAAAGATTGATAATGACGAAACAATAAATTCTTGATCAAATAAACGAGATCAAGAGATTTGTACAGTTGATTTTTCGCTGTTAAAGGCTATCTAAATTGACCTTAAATGTATTAAGATAATGTAGACGTGACCTGTGAATATATATTCAATATAATAATTAATGATTAGTACGAAACGAAATTATTAAAAATATTATTTCATATTTTAATAAATACTGTAGGTAATTTATAGCGACAGATGTTCATCAAGAGAAGTACTTGAAATAATATGTTATAATATGTTAATGTGTTATATTTTCTAAATACATACTATATATATATATATATATATGTACGTATTTAAGGCGTATTTAATGATTTATAAATATGAATTACGATCAATTACAAAGTAAATAAAAAAGTATATTCGTCACTTTGATACTTTGAAAAATGATTAATGTAATTAATCCATTTAGTTGTTTAATTAATTGAGTAAAAATAAATTTAGGAGAATAGTTGAGAACAGCTGTATTGTCTGGTATGAAATTCATTAAATGACATTTGCATTTAGTAGATTAAATTTTAATGGCACAGTTATTCTTACCTTATTAAAAAATAATGCTGCACAGGTAGTATGTGTTGTTAGAAAATTCTCATTTAATTAGTATTATAATAACATATACGAATTCAAATTATTACGAGATGATATAAAAGAAATATATATATATATGTATATGTATATGTATATGTATATAAGTGGCTTATATTTTAGAGACAAAGTGAAGAACTCTCGAAGAGGCGAATATTTTAAACGAAATTTACTGATAAAAGTTCTACATGTAATTTCTTAACCAGAACAATCTAAATGAGACAAACAAAAAAAAAAGAAGAAAGCTTAAACGAATCTCTTCTCTTTCTGGAATATATAAGATTTTTTTTCTTCTAGAAAAGTTCAACTAGTAGATGTAGACTCATAAAACTCGTCCTTACCTCTCTCTCTCTCTCTCGCCTTTTCTCTATCCTTTTCATTCTTAATTTCTTTCTTTTCTTCTGGCCTATTACACTCTATTTCCCTTAACTTTGAGCATGAAAGATCATCTTAATATTTCATTAAACATAAGAGGCTACTGAGGCAACGTTAATGCTTTCTTGACTTTTCCTATCAGTCTTAATAATCTTGTATACTAAAAATAACATAACTGTGATATGAATGAATTATAAATAAGTTATAGTTATATTATGACACGATTAGAGTATGTTAGTATATTAGTACCGAAAGTATCGATCGATTTTAAATGCTTCGATACTGCATTTGTCTAACGTATGCGTACTCGAGTTGATGCAATCTCTCCAAATACCTTCACATGTGTATATTTTTTGAAAGTATATTCTTTATCTAACAACATATCCTGATCTAAATATGTATCGGATCCTTTTGCATGCATTTTTCGTTTAAGGCAGTTCTTTCATTATCTTTGTAATCTACTTTCATGAATTTTATCTTCCTCGACATGTGGATGTTGAACGTTTTAGCATCCAAAGAGCATTAACCGTAATCTGTGCACCTATTCGACTAAAATGTGAAGCAATAATATTGGAAGCTATTGGTCCGAGTATACATATCGTAAAGTACAATTTTTTTTCTTCAGACTCTCTATTCTTTTTATCGCCTCGTCGGTCTACTTCTAGTTGTAGCCGTTGAATGTTTTACTACTTTGCTACATGTGTCCGAGAATCCTTTATTGCAATTGTCGAAGCCTTCGTCTCTATTACAAGAATAACTTTCTTAACAGTTTTTATTACATAAGGCTTAACTCAACGCCATATTACGTTTCGCGCAGAGATGGATTTATCAAGCTCTGATTGCTGGTTTTCAAAATACAATAGTTTTTCACAGAATTCGTAACTGTAATTCGTTATTTAAAAAAAAAATAAAAGAAAAAAGGAAAAAAGAACTGTATATTATAAGTTTCAATTCTACGGGGGAATAAAACAAAATAGTTCGAGTTATTATTATATCCAAGTGCAGAAAACTTCCCTGAATATGAGAAATAAGAAACGGATTGCTGAAGGAGATTCACCAACGACGTAGATCTTCGTCAGCTTGCCTCTGCTCACTCTTTTTATTACAAATAATTATACGTAGTATGTAAGCTCATGTACCAACACTAATCACATCAACTATACATTCATAGGGGCAATTCTTATCTGGCTTCATGATGGAAGATTATGAAAAATAAAGTATATCGTAATGTATGTATTAAATAAATAACAAGCCCCTTTCGTATAATATAAGGGTAATATTTAGTAGAGAATCGAATTTATCGAAAAATCTAATCTAGCTGATGCAGGATTGGAAGCTGAGCTGCTGAAAATAAATGTCGGCTGCTCGAGACAAGATGGTCCAGGCACCTTCTTACAATATATATACATATTATATATATCTTAATATATTATTTATACATTTTATTTTTCTTCGGATAAGTGAGGCAATAAATTATTGAACTTAGCTTTAGAATAGTCTAGTTAATAAAGGATATTATTATAAACTAAAGCATCATCGATGTATAATATCCCGATATGTCATGTAATTAATTCACCGAGTCTTATGATATTCAAGGAATATAATGTAAACTGATAATATGAGCCTTTTAATTAAAAAGTAAAATAAATTTAATAAAATTGAGCGTACAGAACGAAATCGGAATTTCGGAATATTACTTAGATTTCTTAGTTAATTATTCATGCAGAAGATACGAAATCCTGCTTACGTGTACACTTAACGAGATTCTTCAGACGTTGTCAAGGGTTGTTTCAACGAATACTAGAAGATTATGTAATAATTTTTCCTTTAAAGTTTTTCTGGTTAAAAAATGAAAAAGCACGAGGTACAAAGTCGAAAAGAGGATTTTATCTTTATCCTTGTTAGGGTATTAAAGAATTATTCTAAAATGTTTATAAACTCGGTTTGCAAATATTACTAAACGCGTTCTTGCTCTTATTTATTTTTTTCGCTTCTGCACGCAATTCTCGTTGAATATAAGTGCTCTCAATGGGGACGCAAGGTGTAGGAAAGAGAAAAAGGATAAATAGAAAAGATCTTCTAGAAATGGAAGGTTGATATACGATGAGCAGAAGCACAGTTCGCGAAAAGTCAATTTATGTCAGTAATAAAACATATTTCCTTTATAATATATATTTGTATTAATTCAAGAAATATTAACTAGGTTAATTTAAATTTTTAAACGAAGCTATTACATTAATTGTATAAATAATTAATAGTAAAATCAATCTTATTCCGGAATACGTGTTTTTAAAATAGATTTGAAAATAATAAGGAAACTATGTAATTGAAGTCTTTATGAGCCATTGTAATTAGCAAATATTAAAAATTTAAAGCAAATCTATGATATTCTTCAACGTTTTTTATTCCAAAACTTTTTTAATTTCCTACGGAAATTATTAAGTTCTGCTAATTAATTAAACAATCGACATTCCCACGAAAATATCAATGGAAATTAATTTATTAACGTTACCTTAACGGTTTATTTACAATGTAAAAAAATTAAAATTCTGTTGTTCTTATGCTCTATTTTCCCCTCAATTTTCTCTTTCTGTAAAATCTTAATGACAAAATTCAAATGATAAATGGCCGCACTTTATAGATACTTTCACGAACTGGTAAAATCTTTAGATACTCAATATATTAAAAACTAAAGTCATTACAGTCTGCGATTACTTCTGTTGGCATAATCAGATTTCGTAATTAATCATAGAATTCCATTAAACGGTAAAATAGATCTTATGATATGAAACAGACAATATCAGAGAAATAAGAATTTAGAAGAAAATAAGATGAGTTCCTCGTAATTTCATAATTATTGTACGATATAAAAAAATTATTAAATCCAATTGAAATTTATTGTATGGAAAATGCAGAAAATAAAATCGCGTTTATTGGAAAACGTAACCTAAGCGGTCGGTTAATTTATTTTTTAAATTTATATCATTCGTAATATTTAACATAATGGAATGTACTGGATTTCTTAATATTTATCCAAATACGTGAGTGTAGATTTGTTTATCGCGTAGCTACTTATCGCGATAACAATAAAGGAACGCTAGAAGCCATTTATACGGATTCCAAGGCCTTAATAAACTTTTACTCGGACTCCCGAAAATAGTAGATGATATTTTTCGACCAAGACGAACTGATGCTGCTGATTATTTTGGCACTTGAATTTTTACCAGCCGCGAGCACGCTCGATCCCTTTCCTAAAAACAGAGATAGAGAGCGGGAGCGAGTGGGAGTGAATAAAACAAACGAAAATGGAAGGAGGGCATCGGCAGAGGAGAAAGGCCTCGAGCAAAATTTATGTGAAGTTCTTCTTCGCAATGACCACTTTACGCTCTCGAACTATTCTTCGAGTTTCTGTATATAAATGAGCCATCGCGCGTTCTTTCGAGGGAGATGAGCCAAAGAGTGAGACGAACCCTCGCGGATGCAGTGCTATTTTCTCGATTTTTACCTGCCGTCCGCGTGCCGTCCTCCTTGCTCCTTGCCAGCGATAATTTTAACTGGCTACGGGGTTTACGCTTCTTACGAGAACCCCTGCATTGTCTAAATGCACCGTCCCATTACGCGTTTGCGTATTGAGTGTTCGGCTATTGTTAAAAGGATCCGTAAAATAGAGAATTCGGAGGGAACGGCGATCTCACTTATGCGAATAGATTTAATGCGATTTAAATAGCCGGACGATGTTTATGCCTTCGTAAGCCTAGAAAAGCCGTGTAAATAAAAGGTTATTTATCGGTACGTTAATGCGCGGCCGCATTGCGAAGAGCAATTAGTCGGTATGTTCGCGATGAATAAAATCGTGCGAATAGGCGCCGTTATACGCGCTTACTTGAGCATTGACAATTAAAACCCCAGGCGAGTATGATGTACGTGGAAATAACAATCAGAGGTTATTTTATTGCCGGATATAAAAGGCGGGCGAATATCATTTTAACGCTCTCCTCGAGGATATTATTGAATAATTAAGAGTCGCTGGTCGACTCAGGGGCTAGCGAAGCCAGCATCATCTTCACGGCCCGGGTACATGGGAAAGGATGATTTTCATTGGATATTTAAGGATGGTCGAAACAAGTGGCGCTCAGCCCTCTTCCTTCCCCCCCCCCTCCGGCGTCCCTGGAGTGGCTGCGATTACTACTGACCCCCCTCCCTCCACACACCCTTCCGCCCTTCCACCCGAGGGGGTTGAAGTAATCGTTACGAGGCTAACGGTCGCCTTGCCGCGCGTGTCGCGTTATATTGCCGTTTCCGGTCCGTACTAAACTCTGGAAAATTATGGTCAGCTACTTGAGCTTCTGCCTCAGCGTTGAATTTTATTTGCATTATTGCAGACCACGTTGACTAATGCGTACGCTCAACCGATCCACAATAGCAGTGTCTCCTCCCTGCCGACACCCGCGTTTCGCATATAAGTTTACCGTTTTCCTCGAGCCGCCCCCCGACACTACGCTAGCTGTCCTCGCTCTACAAATCAGCTTACGTGGATTATAGAATTTATTCTGCATAACGTCTTTTCTATTTCCCTATTCGCCTAAGTAAATTTAAATGAGCTGCGCTTAGCCCAATGGCTACCGACAACATTGTAAACCGAAATTATGTATTTATTTACATTGTCCGAGCCGTTTTTACAAGATCCTTCATTCAAAATAATATATTTTATCATCGAATTTCTATTTTTAATGTACCTTTAATATACTCTCCCTGAAAATATTACTTTGAATTCATACAAATAATTTCTTTCTCTTTCAAAATTTTGAAATATTGACGTTACTACTTACATTATTTACTATAATAATATTTCATACTTGTATAAATTTTTTTCTTACAATATCATAAGAGCATAGCTGAATTGTAATATTTTTTTAATGCTATTAGAAATATTTCAAATATCCTTCTTACTCTTTATGAATCGGAAAGGAATATATAATACATAATACAAGGCTTTGAGCCAACACTTTTCCTCGTCTCCGAATTATTTCTATTGACAATGCGATCAAATTAATATAAAGAAATAATGCAGCTACGTTTATTGCGCACTGAAACTTTCTTCATTAATTCTTATTTAATGAATATGTATACAGAGACGTAGTAGCTTAAGAAATAAAGTAAGAGGGAACAAGTGTACTAACACAATAAGTGTCAGCGAGCGCATTCATTATTAATTGCATTATTTTAAAAATTACTGGAATATTTTACAAAGCCTCTTTATATTATTATTAATAAAAATAAAAGTAAAAACACCAAAGCCTTAACGTTTTATTAATAATTCCGGTATTATTATATTGTAGAATGTACTTCTTTTTTGTTTTTTTTTTTTTATTTATTTATTTATTTTTACCAATACTTTTATTTACATGTTATTCTAAGAAATCAAAGAATTATAGGAACCGATGCGAAGGTATTACATTTAATATGAGCTCTGCAATTAGCTTTAGATTTTTCGAGCGAAGAAAAAGAAGAATGCCATTCGCCAGGGTGCCTGTACTCGAGAGTAAGAAAGAGAAGGAAGATACCGCATCGGAGCCGAAGGCCTCTGCAATACTCGTAAATCTCTATTTGGCTCGAGCCACCGCGCAATCTTTTGAAAATATTTTCCTTTCCCGTTTTCTGACGTTCCTCTAACGCGTTGTGCACCACGTTTCGCGACCTTAATCCACGATACCAATGACGCGAGAGTGAATTATCTTTCCCTCTGGGATGTTTCGACATTGATTCGTAGGCGAAACGTAACGTGAAAAAAAAAATTACAACTAAGTGTATGTGTATAGTATACGGCACCAGAAGATCCTCTATGACGTATTGACATTTTCAATTTTCTCTTTGACTTCTTATCAGCTGGGCCTTTTATTCATTTCGGATCTCCTTCCATTGTTAATCATTCTTTTTTATATTTACATGTATACAGCAGCGATTCGCCGAACCAGATTCATGCAATCTAAAATGCCGAGTGGTTATTAGACAAAATATAGCGAAAAATGTCTTAACAAAGGCATTCGCGGTCAAACAAAAAATATATAATTAGGAGCCAGCCTGGTAGGTGGTAGGTATGGCCATAAAAATTGATCATTAATTTAGTCCTGGCGATCGATAAATATCTATCAAAAATTAGCTTTATGTAAAAATTATTCTTTTTTTATGAAATACGATAAAAGTGTACGTGTAAATTGAAAGTAACATCTTTTAAATTAACTGGTTAACTTTTATTTGAAATGCTTTTTAACCAAGAGGTTGAAAGTTCAAAAGTTATCTCGGCCCAAACCATGTACTGAATGGAGCTACTTGCTGTAATTACAAGTGTTTTATACTCCACTTTCTTCTTATCGTCTTTTTGCAAATTTCTAAGGAGCTCGAGTGTCACCACTGTAATACGTAAAAAATCAAGCTTAATACGGTATTAGGTATTTTTTCGTCTATATGAATAACAAAATGTTCAAATGCTCCAAGTTTTAAATAAGTGAATAAAATATATTCTGATATTTAAATTAAAATAAACCGTTCCCGTAAACATTTGGACTAATCTCATGCGTTACGAATTATCATAAGATATAACATAAGAATTATATTAATTGAAAAGCACATTATAAACATTTATTTAAATTCGTTAATTTAAATAAGACTAATTGACTGCAATTTAACTACTTTTACCATTAAAATTCATGCAATTCTTCCAAAGTTACTTTTAAAACATTTTCAATTAAAAAACTCGTGTTAACCTAATCAAACTTTTAATCCATCAATCTATTGAATATGCAAGCCGAAATGTCGAATCGAAAATTATCTTTCCCAAGAAAGAAGAATTATTCATTGTTAAATATTCTATATAACTTAGCATTATGTGAAAAATCAACCCGTTTAGCTGATGTATTAAAAACTACAGTATATATATATATATATGTATTTCTAATTTTGCTCTAAATTAAATAAATCTGTAAAATAAATAAATAAATAAATAAATACATCAAGTAAAGCGCGAGTAATGTCTATAAAGAATTAGCTAGATATATTCCACCAATACTATTAATAACATGATTTTGTACATTTTATTAAGAAAATATACTAAAAATTTACCTATAAATATTACACATTTTCGCGTATAAAATTAGTAAAGTGAAAAAAAATATCAAACTGACAGAACCATAAGTTTCATGGGCATATCAAAAGTAAAGAGTTAAAATATGATAGTAAAATTTTTGAATATGGAAAAGTGACAGCATTTGACTTTAATGACAAAGTGTTGACAGACTGTTGTATTTTTTTACGCGATGGAAGACGTTTTATTCATACCGCATAAAGATTTCCACTCGAGCTGCTATCTTTGTTTTTTCTGATGCAGCATATGACATAAAGCTCAGCGAGGAAAGACATTTTCCTTCAGGATCTACGAAAATGTGAGAAATACGTGGTGTCAAAAGATACATAAGTAAGTACAAGTTAGTCTACTTCTAATTATATCTCCGTATATTCTGAAACATCTTCTCTGCTTTATTTTTCATAAATACACAGTAATTACTGCGAAAATAAATGAAATAAATGATCTTTAAACGGATACTGTGAAATATTAATATATCCAGACGTGACGGATTCGAGCAATAAAACGAACTTGGCGAGAACAATAATTTATAATAGAGAGTAGAGTCTTGAAGGAAAAGTTAAGTATATATGCTTTTGCCGAGAATTGTCAGGAAGAACAAATTTGCCATAAGCATTTGCTTAAGCGGAGAACACTGCGTGATTGAATTGGTACAAGGATTTTTCTAGTACAGCAAATATCTATTTTAAATTGTTAAGCAATCCTCTAAAGTAAAAATCTTATAAACGAATGCGGTTAATTGTTTGTTTTTTTTTTATTTTAATTTTTAAAATAAATTTCAGTTGCAAATAAAAATTTTAAATTAGAAATACTGCCTTTATTACGTATTCTTATATAACTAACTGAACTTATATAATATAATTCAATTCGTTTCACAGGACAAGGCTATATAATATGCAAATAAAATGGCGAATATAATACGTGCACAAAACTTATCCAATGTTAAACAATTTGTTTTAAAATAATAATCTCCGGCAAGTCGGTATTCCAATTTCATTCATGAATAATAAAGTAATATAGGCTTGTAAATTATTTAAATATGTAGGACCGTAATAGTATTATAGTGTTGTATATGCGTATGTATTAAATATATAGCCAATATTTAAATGCTATTTATTTACAAGAATTCACGAGACGATTCGTTGGAGAAAATGCACCGATAATATACTTGATTCATAGAATGAAACCGAACGATAAGAAAATCAAGAAAAATAACAGGATTAACTGTTCCATTAATCTCCGCTAAATATTTTCTTTCCAGCGCATTGGTGTTGCCCGTGCGAGCAACGTGATTCCCATAATAAAAATTAAGCTGGTATCGTCAAATTTCCTTTAAAACCATCGCGTTTATTTTTGCACATGCGTATTGAATGCGTATGGAGCGACTACCGAACCTACAAAAGCGCACACCGTAATGGCAGGGCTGGAATTACAAAGATTTCTTCTCCTTTTTTTTTTCTTCTTTTTTTTTTCCCACTACGTACAATTGTTTGGTCTGAAGCCTCCATTGTTTCATTCAATGGCGATAGAAATTAAAAAGAAAATACGAAATTTCGCTTTGTTATCAATTCTAAGTCTCCATAATGAAAAGGAATATGACTAATTTAGAGTTAACCTTTTTCATAATGTCACTCCGAGCTGTAAATAAATTTAAATATATGTTATATATAATTATTTTAAAAAGCAGGGTACAATCTTTTAAAAATGCTTTCTTATACAATAAATTTAACTTCTTAATTTGGCAAAGTTAAGGTGGACTACGTATTTTGTGCATTTCCCTTAGATTCACGCGTGCGAAAGATTAAGAATTGAAGTAAATTAAAATTTTATATAAAACTACTGCTTTAATCTTTAATAACAATGCACTTTTCATGTCGTCGTTCCCTTTCTTTTTTAATTTTCTTAAACCTTAACAAAGAATTAAGTATTTAGCAGTGATCTTAAAAAGTTGTTTGTCTAAATGTATATTTCAAGTTTAAAGAGGTTAAATTAGTCAGACATAACAAATTTTGAATATTATTTACTAAAAGTACAGAACTAATCGTTTACTTTTGCATAAACGAGCATTTGCTGAATTTCAGTAATCCGTGTACATGTAATGATAAAGTTTTTATAAAATATATATGAAAGCACTTGTATTCGAGTTATTTTATAAAAGCTGTTTTTACTATTCTACAGCTTTTTGGTATAAAATAATTGCTATAAGACAAAAAAAAATAAAAAAAAATACAAGGCATTTATGCGTTGCTTTGGGAATAGAAAGAGTTTTATAAAAACTGTAGAAACCTATTCTATCAACTTTCAACACCTACAAAATGAGTGTACGTTATTTACTTGGTACATTTAAGAGATAGTATATATTAAGAGATAGCAAAACGCTATTCTTCTAGTTCATAATGCTTATTTCTTAATTAGCTCTTGTTCTTAATTTGCCTAAATAAATATCGTGGAAATCTGTGAATTTCTCGAATTGACTCCGTCTAATAGGGCATTAGACGTTATGCAACCTCAGTACAGAGCTTTAGGTATAAATAGTACTTCATTTGGCCTTAGAGTTCATTCTCTTATTACTTTCCTCAAAATAATCTGCAGCATCCCATTAATTTATAATCCTCTAATGCCTTGTACCTCTCTCTCATCTCGCTTACATGTCCCTGTTATTCTATTCCCGCCCCATCCCTTCCACCTCTAACGCACACCGCAGTTCCCACTACTCCTCCTCCTCCTCGTTGTTGTTGTTGTTGTTGTTGTTGTTATTACATTACACGGCGACAGTGCCCGCATTACCACGTTTTCCCTCTTATGAGCTTGACCGAATGCTACTCCACGATATTTTACTTGATAGACTTTCCTCCTCCATCGGTTCAAGCATACATGAGATCTCTTATAATAGGGGTGGGGGATTAGAGTTTGCACTTTTTACTTAAAAGAATACGTTCTAGCCGAGGTAGAACAAAAAATGAAGTATAAATTGGAAATATCTAACAGCTGCATAATTACGGGCTCGAATATATTTCTATACAAGTAAATCTCAATGTAATAAATATTATTTATAAATCTTAAGACTTATAAGTAAATTTAATAATAATAATAATAATAATATATATTTTACAATACTATATTATATTGATTAAATTTATATGCTTAACAATTACATTTATAATTATATTATTTTACTCATAATTACTAATTGCTAATTTCTTTATTCTAGCTGCACATACATCCTTAGCCATTGCCATTCAATTTCAATACTTAAACGATCGATATTATTCTAATAAAATTAATCCCGGGAAATATTCTCAAGAATTATTAGTTTTAGCGGTAGTGAATTTTCGTTTGTCTGACACTAGTAATAACGCTTAAATTATAGTAGTTTCTTAAAGAAATACAATAATGTTATCGACAATGCTTATATTCGTAGCATTAAACCAACTCAAAATATTACGTATTTATAGACAGATCGGTTATAACGTGTGAAATATATAATATATAATATATAATATATATAATATTATATTTAATAATGAAAAAAAAAACATTGAAATAAAGACGCTTCCATAAAGTAATATTAAAAACAAACAATTACCAATGTCACTTTTATTTCAAAATTTTCAAAAAATCAATTTACCGGAATGACATTTTTATGAAGTCATTACACTTTACGCATTAAGTTTTACAGATTTAATACAAATGCACTTTCATTAGAAGCACGTACTTCAATGATCAGTGCAGCGCAGAAACCCACTTTGCTTCATTACTCAATAAAATCTTACCCGTTTCCAACATCTTGTAAATCATTTATTTTTATTTATTTTTAACGTGTCCGAGCACACACTCGACTTCAATATTATCCATTTCAATTGGATTTACGATTACCTCACAGACTGCGCGTGCGCGAAATAATGAAAACGTTTTAAAGCACTTTGTTCACGTAAATCATATAGTTTTCTATCGCTAAAAATCGTTTTTCAAATCAAAATCAAATTCGAATAAAAAATATTTCCTTATATTTTAGAAAAGTCGTATTGTGCTTTCATTGTATCTTTATCGAATGCCGTAAAAACAGTTTGAAACCCTCAATATTTCATCATACGCTATCTATTATTTTTTGTTTATATAGTCATATAGAATATAAGTAGAGGTAATAAGTCCAAAATCTTTTTTATGATCTTGACAAGTTATTATTCCTTTTCAGTTATGTTATTTTTATACGTATTTTCTTGTTTATTATCACAATATTTTAGTCTGATAAACAATCTAAGAACTATTTATATCCTTCTTCGTATTTCTTAAGGAAGGATTGTGAACTATTTCCGGCTTATTTACTTTTTATATTCTTAAATAAATTTAACTTAGTTTAAAATAAAAATAAAAACGCATAAATAATACATAAATGTATGTAATACATTACATAAATAATATGTAAAAGATGTCTTCTTTTAATTAATATATTCGTAATTCGAATGCGTAAGTTTAATAAATATGAAAATAAGGTGTATAAAATATTTAGTTGTATTAATAAAAAAAAAAAAATGATATGATATATTCAAAGCTTTAAACACAACAGAAACTGTAAAGTAAAAAAGCAATGCTTGACATAAGTACATCGTATTTCACAGAATTCAAGAAATTGCTCGTAAAATATATATTATTGCGCATCCTGTAAATATATTTTAATTTATAATTAAATCTCCTATTTAAATGGAATATACGCTTATATCTCTCTCTCTATATATATATATACATATACATTGACTGAAAGAACGATTAAGGAGTAAATTAAATGAGGTAAATAATGCGAATGATGAAAAAGGAAAGGATATTATTAAGAAAAGTACTAAAAGTATGAAGTGACACAATTGCGGAAGAGATAGAGATTAATTTATGTAAAAATAACTAATAAAATTGATTTCTGTATTGTGATGCATTTACGTGTTATCAAACTGTTGTACGAGCTCGACGATTACGTGCTTATGAATTAATTTTACGCCAATGACGTATTTGGCTCAATTACATGTAATTACGTTATGAATTAACGTTGCTTACAACGTCGGTTAATTTTAATTCGTACTTAATTTTTATATTTTATGCTAATGTGATGATCGATGTATAGCGACGTGTGCAAGCAAGTTTATCGAGTGGATGCTCGTACGCTCGGCAACGTGTTTAAAACTTGTAATATCCATATTGAAACGAACGCGCGCTTTGAGCATTTAATGTAAAGCGCTCACTTTGTTGAAAAGTATTTACATCAATAAGCGAACAAGAACTACGTGCGATTAATTAACGGCAGTTACTAAATTACGTATTGGAGTAATAATTTCATGCTAATCATACTATCCCTGTCATATCGTAATTTGAAAAATTAAATTCGTTAATGGAGGATGATATTTGTCTATAGATTGTATTTTTTTTTATTTTATTTTATTTTATTTTTTTTTTTTTTATAATTATCGATAGTTTTGTTAACGTGAACGATGCGATCCAAGTGAACCCAAGAGAAAAGAATATACACTAAAACGTGAGATCTTGTAATTACCACCACAATTCTCCATGGGTACCGAATGTTTCCCTCACTCTATTTTCGATATATTTATTGGTGCTACGTTCACCTCTAATCTACTGTCTTCCTAGTCGAGCAAAATTACGACGATGATTTTCGTTATGCTCTAATTATAAGCGTTTGCCACGTAAAATCTAATTATCGAGCATTCCTATGTCATGGGGTTCTGCAACTCTGAAAATCTCTGCTCTTCCGCCGATATTATTATTAAATCCAATTCGTACGATCGTCATTTTATTTATTTATTTATTTATTTGTTGAAGATATTCTTCAATTTCAATTTTTTTAATTTAATATATTTGTTTAAATTATTCAAATTGTATATTAAGTAGCAGTTTTTTAAATCTTTACAATTTTGTAGATATTGTTTTTTTAAACAATTTTAAAAATTATTGTTATATGTTAGGACTATTTATTTAATTATTTTGCCACTCTAATAATTCTATTGATTTTTATGCAGTATGAAAGTTAAGGTTTAGAAAGATCTTTTAAAATATGTATTGATATTCATATGGAAATAACAATACTCATACGTCAAATATTACTTGTACGCAAAATAAATTATTAATTTCCATAAACTTTGATATTAACGGTATTTCAAAATGTAAATACTAAAATAGATATTAATGTAATAATTAGTTATTTTTAAATTTCATTTATTATAGATCGTAAGTAAGCAGACGTATACTATTTACATAAATTATGCTTACAGCTCATTGGATGCAATTTGTTAGTTAGTTTAGGTATAAAGTAGCCACGCTTTATCCAAAAACGTATTAAAGGAATTCAAGTAGGGAGGTGATCGAAATTCAATTCATAGTTTGTTGGGCTCGTGAACTTTATTCCGGAAATAGAATATTAATAATACATATTAATGGAATATTAATACATCATTATAAATAATATACTATAAATATTGATATATTTTATAAAATTACAGTCACGCGTGAATGTGTTATTATAAATTCTGATAAGTCTAATGACAAAAACTTTAGGAATTCGATTCGAAATTTTCGAAATACAAATCATAAGTAATTTTTAAATAATACATTTTGCATATTTTTTCTCTACGAATACATTTTGTTTGAAAGTTTAAAAGTGGCGTAATTCATAACAGTCGTACGCTGATTGAAAAAAAGTATTACACAACACATAGACATATTTACCTGATTGTAAAAAAGCGAATGTCAATTTTTTGCAAAATGAATCCTTCATAATGGAATACAGACGTAATTGTAAACGTTTAATCATTTAATCATCATCATAATTAATCATAATCTATGATCAGTTATATAATTCAATAATACAATCAGACTATTACGCTAGATTATAAATTAATTAAATATTAAATTTATTGTAATACATATGCATACAATTTGACTTCATTGTGCGTGCGTGTACGCATGTATGCATAAATATGTTGCACGCATGCATAAATTATAAAAAAAATATGAAAATATTAGGAACCATTATTGCAATTTACCATTTTCTTTTTAAATCTTTATAGCTGATATTTAAAGACTTTTGTAATAAAATTTTTGTGCGAAATTATCCTATTCTGCAAGTAAAATTTTTATCTACGTTATTATATGAATACGTATAACAGCTGCGTAATTTAAACGAACTTATACATATATATATATATAAGAAAAAACAACGAAATCCTAATGGTAAGCATGAAGTTTATAAAAAAGATATATACAAGTTTATAATAAATACACAGTTTTTACGTCCATCGGTACTACGAGTCTACTTATTTCCATAAGTTCCATATGAGAGAAATTGACGATTACTTTTCAAGGATAATCCTAGTCACCCGTTGACACGTTACATAAGTTTTTATTAGAGTGCTACAAGGTCTTGAAAGAGTGACAAGCATGAATATTATTAAAATCTTTGCATTACGAGGAATCCGAGACTCGAAACCTTGTCGTCTCTATAATTGTTATGAATAGGTAATTGCCAGATTTATGACAATACCTGAAGAACCAAGAATATGTCATATATTAATAAACAATTATTAATAAAACATTTTTAAAGTACTTTTTTATATAATTATTTAGAGTAAGGAAAGCTTTATTATAAATTTTTTATAACGTACCTCAATACCTTCGTAATAGATCTTCGGAAAACGATTATTTTCTTAACGATGATTCATAAGATCGTAATATGTGTATAACTATTAGTAATTCATATAAATATTATTTAATTTTAATATATATGTTGAAATCAGTTTTTCTTGTGATACAATAAATGCGCTTAAAACGGTTATTAAAATTATTTAAAGTAATTGAAATACTTTTTATTGTGTATAAAACGATTATCTTACTTTTTTTTATTTATTTTTTTATTTTTTAGATAGTTCGAAGTACCAAATATTTTTATTGAACAGCTGTGAAAAGCATATGTGTGAAGGAAGATTAATAAATGTCAGACTTCAACAAAAATCATTGAACGATA
This sequence comes from Ceratosolen fusciceps, assembly GCA_018883505.1. Lineage (NCBI taxonomy): Eukaryota > Metazoa > Arthropoda > Insecta > Hymenoptera > Agaonidae > Ceratosolen > Ceratosolen fusciceps. Next base: position 1,525,724 of record RCIC01000011.1, read on the forward strand.
AGATGCGTCAATCTAAGTTTTTTCTTGGTCACATCAATAAATGACCTTTATTTTCTGAAACTGTTTTCATAGATTTTTTTTTCATGATATAGCAGCAATTCTTTTGATTTAGTTATTATATTTTATATAATGAGAAATGTATACAATTTGAATTGTATTTATTTCAAGTATTTATACGAAAATTAATATTATTATTGGAGCTCGCTTCGTTTAGATATATTTATAAAAAAAATATTGATTATATTACTTTATGATCAATAATATTGTATTTGTAATTAAAAATTGTAGAAAAAATTAAACATTATTTACTAATAAAATTCTACCAATACCAATAATAATAATAATAATAATAATAATAATATGAAATTCAGAATAAATGAGAGTTGTTATTATTATAATATATAAATATTTGTATTTGTACATTTGTTTTAATCGTGAAGTATATTAATTGATATGATTTTCATTCTATAAAATTTTTCATTCAACAACAAAGGTTGTTTATTATTTAATACATACCTTTTTTGTTTATTGACGTTTTATTTCAAGAACAAATTTACTCTACTATTTGTTGTACTTTTTATAATACTAAATACTAGTTGACTTCGGATTGTCTTTTTCAAATAAAAAACCAATCGAGATAATTTTTCGTTATCTTTTTTAACACTCTGGATATGATTTTCATATTTTTTTATTTTTGTATTTAACTTTATACTTATCATAAATAGTTTAATATTTAATGTAACCATGGTGGTAAATTTAACTGAGATCTCACGTATTTTGATACGTTACCTTAAGTAATGGTTGATTTTCCAATCGAAGTTCTAAGTTTTTAAATTAAATTTTTAAAATTAAATGGTTTGCCATTATTTTTTTAATAAAAATTAAGTTTCTATTTCACATATAATTTTTTTCTAAAAATGACAATACTTTTGTAATATCTACCATATAGACAATAAATAAATGTATTAAATTATCTTCTTATCTACATGTAACTTTAAAAATACAATAAAATTAATTTAAAAATTACAATAAAAATTCATCGGTAAATCATTTTAAATAATACTATTGTTAATGTTATAGAAAATTATACTTTTTAATTACGTTATCGCTTAGTTTATTAAAATTGTAGTTTATGATAACTTCTTATTAATTCTAATGGAGTCATTCATTATAGACATAATAAATAAAGAACATGTAACAACGTAATAAGCAAGAAATTCCGAGATTTAAAAGAATTTGTCAAAATGATGCAGTAATAATAACCTCAATAAGTTTTTGAATTGGAATGGGATCGAGACGCATTTCAGAATGATACAGTGATCTGACGATCAGTTGTACACGAAATTTCGGTATGCAAAGTGAATATTGAAATATTGATATGATTCGGATTTTAGCGAATATTATTGATCCTATTTCAAATATCATATAGAAATACTAGGAGAAAAAACTTGAATCTAAACTTAAAAATTTAGAATTCTTTATAATAAACTTTGCCACGTTGATTGAGAATCAGGCCAACGTAACGTAACGAAAGATTAAATAATGTTAATATAATTAATTTAAAATGGTAATAGCTTATAAGTAATAGTTCGTCGATTAAAGACAATACTTCCAAAGTAATGGGAATAGTTACATAGTTTTAGTATCAGGAATCTATGAGAGTCCTGAACTTGAGTGATTTCGGTAATAGGCCAAGCACGTTAACAGTTATTATAAATTTGAATTAATAACGTGGAATAAATTATTATTTAAATCATTTACTGTAAAAAAAAAAAACAAACTATGATTTCACAATAGTTCACAATGGCTTATAAATCCTAGGAATATAGGAATATGTTTTTGTAATTAAAACAATTATATTGTTATTAATTGTTGTCGTTGTTATTTTAAATAATTCGTCTCATAAGTGAATGTGTTCGTGCGTAGTCAGTATAAAATAAATTTACGTTATAGGAATAAAAATACAATGTCGGGAAGTGTAAACATAAGTACAGGGAAAATTTGAAAAAGTTTTAATGCCTAATAAATATATTTCATCTGAAAGGAATTAAGAGTAAACTGTATTGTCTCGCGGAAAGTTGGAACGATAAGGCATTTGAACCTGAAGCGAGCGGCTATTAATTCGTATCGTTCACAGAGTAACTGAATTATAAATGAGTGACAACGGCCCGTTCGCTCCAACCAAGCTTTTCATGCAAATCAGGCGACAAAGGAGTTTAACATTCAATTATTAAGAATCACCGAACTATTTTCACCGAGGCATGCGTATTCACCTACATGACAATATTTGTTACGTATGCATATTAGTCGGATATTAGTCAGATATTAGTATACTATGACGATACTCAACGTATGCATATTGGCTTGTATTGGAATACAATGAATTGTAATAAATTTATTCAAAATCTACGTTCGTTTTATCGTTTCACTCGGTTTTTAAAACAGTTCGGACGAAATATAAGAATTTCTAATCGGATCGATTGACTATATGTACACATATCCAGAATATTTATTTGATTTAAAGGAGCGAATGAGTACGTTGCGTACATTTCTATGCTATAAGCACGGCGTCGAGGTAAAAAACTGCAAGGCCGTTGCAGGAAGGAGGATTCGCTGTAGGTATAATCAGCGGAGGACTCTCGGGATTTACAGCAAGAGGAGTTACCGCCTGGATATAATAGGGGAGTGATCGATGTCTTCCTTTACAGTATACAAATTCCGTGCTCTCGCCTCGCCTCGCCTCGCCTCGCCTCTTTCTCCGGTTCAGTCGTCCAATCGCTTCCGCCTATTTAACCGTACGCTCGAATGAAAGATCGTGCACGTAACTGATGCATTTTCTTAATTGTAGAATAAATATCGAGGATCAAATAATGGAAGGGATCGAGATAAACGATCGCCCATTTCTTTGCAAACTATTTCTTTGCATTGGAGAAAAGCTCGGATGATCGTTCCGCGCCCGCATCGAAAATCATTGTTGGAACAGTAGTTGGCATTGTTGGCATCGATGCCGCTTGCCATACAAAAAGGAAGAGGAACTGATCGGGTTGGCTTCCGACAACGCTAGTTGTCCGCAACTTTCGAATAGGCCGGGGAAGGAGGCAATTTGCAGGAGCGCAACTCGGCTCTAACCGCCTGACATTCGCTTCCCCAATACCCCCATCAATTTATTCTACGCGGCTCATTTAAATGTCTACTATTACCGGCATACGTTCGCACGCTCGCCACCAGGTTTAAAAACCGTCTCCTAGATGCGCATCGAATGAATTTTAATGCCACGATGTTAAAACTGCTTGACTTCCACGCACACACCCCGCCCCGCCCCTATGCTACGCTATATCTAGATTTCGGAAAATCTAAATATTACAGGAGATTGCTTAGACCGACAAAACCAAGTAGTTTTAGAATTTCCTTTAAGTTTTTACATACTTCGTTCATACGCTCGATGATAAAGTATTAATTCTTCAATCGTATACTACCAAAATAAAAACTGGTCGGGACAAGGATTCAAGTTAATCGGTTCAGTTACTCTAATGCATACACTATGATTCATGAATTTTAAATAACTCGTAATAATAATAATATTATGTAACAAAACAAAAAGAGCATGAATAATAATAACAATAATACCAGTTTCATATAAATAATATTTATGCTATTGATTAATATAAGTAATTCGTGTATTTAATAAATATTTTAATTTTTACGTAATGCAGTAGTATATTTTAAAAAATTATTAACAAATATTTTATACTAGAGTTGAAAACTTGCTTAAAAACCTGAAAATAGTCTATGATATTTCATTGATACGTATTACTTGTAGAAGCAATATTTGCGTGGGAAATTAAGCATAAAATATCACGTGGTTGAAGAATTTATTTCATACGAGGAACAATACAGTAGATAAATATTATTTTCAACAGAAGAACTTTTAACAATTTGATTTCTATTTATTTTTGATTTATTCATTTTTTTTTTTTTTTAAATAAATACTCACTAATGAATTCGTTATGCCGTATTTATAGGAAAAATAATACGTTTCTAACGAATATATCAAAGAATCATATGGGCATCATACGCGATAATTCGGAACATTTCTTCAAACAGCGAATAAAGTAAAAAATAAATAATGAAATAAACCAACAAACGGGAATGAATTGTTTATGAAATCCAATTGCGTCAATAAGAGCGGAAATTATTTATTTTTCTTAAATAATTTGTCGGTCCACGAGTGAAAAGGCAATCGAATAATGACCATTTTTCAGACATTGAACTGATCTTTGGAATGAGACCGTCTATCGTGATCAATTTTTATTGTACGCAAAGAGAACATGTCATAAAAATAATTGGAGGCACAAATTAGCATAAATTCTTATCGAATAATACTCATTTTATGTAGTTTATTTGCAGTCAGATAAGACTCGTGTCTTGAACCAGTCAAGCGCTAAAGAGTCATCTCCTTTATTCATTTATCTCGTAAGTATTCTGTATCTTTAATTGGTCACGTGATTGCATAAGTCCTGTTCGGCTTTATGATAGAAAAGAGTCGAAGGGGCAAATACAAAGCGACATTGTTCAGCCCTCTGATGGTTTTTATATAATAAGTATTGTATTATCATTTAAAAATAAATAACGTGGTAGTAAACGAAAATCTTAATAAGCGCAAAAAAAATTCTATTGATTCTGCGGAGTTTAATGAGATATTTCTCTACTACATTATAGATTAATCAGCATTCGCGTTGACGAGCTTAGATTATTGAACTAATCGAATAAATATAAAAATGGTTGTGCTTTATAAATGGAATTTGAGGTTTCATTTGACTCTAAAGTCTCGTAATTACAGAGATAAAATTTCGAATTATGCATAAAAACGTTAAAAGATCTTAATAACTCTGTCTTTGTGTATTTTTGCCTATACGAACGGGCAATTTTATGTCTTAGCAAAGCAGGTCAGCCGAGGAAAGAGACCGGCTTGAGAAAAGTAACTCTACAATACTCGCTGCAACAATAATAGTAGTAGTAATAATAATAATAATAATACTAATACTAATAATACTAATACTAATAATAATAATAATAATAATAGGTGACGACGACGACGATGATGATGATAATACAAATAATACAAATAATACAAATAATACAAATAATACAAATAAAAGACAGCTGGTGGGAAGGTATTTGATTTGTTGTTCTAAAATAATAAAAGCCTTAATTAAAGAGCAGAGCTTTGGGCATAGCGCTCGGTCTGGTCTCTTAAAAGTAAGCAATTCATACGGTGATCCAGATGTTGCAGTGCGACACAGTGACTGCATCCGGCAAAATAAATATTCAACGTTTCTGGCACGTTGCAAAACGATTATATTCCCCTCACAATAGCTAAAGCGCGCAAATATTTATTTATGAAGGCGTTCCTCGACCGTCTTTGTCTTATTGTTGATAAACAAAGCCACGGACGAGAAATACGCCTGAAATGTGCCAATACATCGGCAAAAGCCTTTAGTTTTTGAAAATCATTTGCTCTAACTATTAATCGAAGCATGAACAGTGGCTCTGTAATCGAAAATTCGCAGACTTACAACTTTATTCAATGTTCATAACATTTAATCAATTAATGGCTTCCATGGATGTTCGTATTGAACTGAAATAACGCAAACTATCTTAATTTAATATAATTGTTATTTATTCGTATGGAATTATAGAGAGCGCCAGGCTACTCAGATAACCAAGCATTAATGTTATTTATCGATGAGCTTGTTTATAAGTGGTTCTCTATACAAGAATAACCTACATTCTTATGTATTTGATAAATTATGATTTTGTAAAACGTGAGCAATAACAGAGATTGTGAAAATCACAACTTGCATAACGATCTTCATAATTAGGACTTAATTGCCCGAATAACATTGTAATTGAATTTATAGATTTTTCTCCCACAATTATCTAAAATGTATGAGGGAGAACGAGCCCGTAAAAAGCAAACATTAGATATGTAGAAGCGCAGGACAAAAAAGTACGTCGTAAGGATTTAATTAAACCTTTGGATTACGGGCAGGACGAAGTATCGCGTGAAGAAACGAACTCGATGTAAGTAGAATTGACGTAGTCACGAGTCCGGGGATGGCCATAATAAGCTAATAATGCCTAGTCGGCAAAAGCAACAAGTATCCGATTTCCGAGTGGTACTGCTTCCAAGAGGCAGCTTTAGACGATTCCAGCAAGCGGCCAATGAAAATTAATACCCGCGAAATGCAGCCGGCAAAAGAGGCCCGAAAATCACGGGGACCCACCCGAAGCGGGCGTAGCTCAAAGCTACGCGGTAGGGGCTACGTAGTCGGGGGTCAGCCTCGAGCCCGGAGCCGAGGGAACAAAACCGAGCATTGAGCCGCGGCTCGACCGAAACCCGGACCCACCGCCGCGCTCGCGTCCCGAGATTTATTAGCCCTTCGAGGGGCACGAGCTCCGCGTTACTGCAATTAACCGAATGAGCCGACCACCGTGTGGCTGGCGGGGCGGGGCGGGGCGGGGTCGGTTGGGGTGGGCCCGTCCCGTGCCTCCTCGACTCTTTTATCGACGGCCCCACGCGCGAACCTCAGCTGACTGAGAAAGACTCTGACTGCCTTTCCTCCTCCTCCTCCTCCTCCTCCTCCTCCTCCTACTCCTCCACCTCCTAGTCCTACTCCTATTCCTCCTAGTTCTACTCCTACTCCTGCACCGCCACCTCTTGAAGGGGCCCGTTATTTATGAAACGCCGAAGAAGATAAGCTTCGAAATTACCTGCTGTTCTCTTAGCACCTCTAAGCTGGCTGAGGCTCTTCTAATTCCTCAACGCTTCGTGTCAGGACTGTTTGCTTCGTGGCCACTCTTCTCCTTCTTCTCCTTTTTTCTTCGAACGTATGCAATCCCGTGTAATTATTATTAACCTCGGATTTGTCGCTCGAGGGAAAAATTTCAACGCTTCTTACGCCCATTGTATTAGGGATTGGGGAGATGCTGGGAACTTGAGATCTTCGATTGGCCTTTGATCAGCCCCAAATAACCTTTCACGGCCTCCTCCTACAAAATTACCTATGCGTTTTATTTTCTTTGCATTTCAATTCCATTTTATAGAATTCACCCGGTAAATTCTTATTTACTCCCCATAGCAATGATTGACTGATTTTTCTAGATCAATTACAAGGACTATTTCGGAGCGTATTGTATAGATAATCAAGAGATAAATTAAACGATTCGATAATTTAGATAAGTTAGAACGTGGCCGATGATCTCGAGCAGCTCGTATTCGTAATGTACTAATGTTTCGTTCGGCCGGGCTTCGTAATTAAGTATTCCGCAGCGCCGTGTGAGCAAAGGGGGGTAAGGTAAAGCTCTTTCGAGTCCCTTCTGGAGCTTCTAAGACCTCTCGCGTGTTATTATGATTCGGCGAGACGTGAGAACGGCGGAGGCAGTCGCGAAAATTGTCAACTAAGAAAAGTACGCGTGGGCGGGGCTTAGCGCATGAAATGCAATTTAAGTACGCGAACGTAACTCGTTGGATTTAAACTCGCGTATGAAATTTCTCCTCCACCTTTTTCGGTGAACGCGCGGCCCGTGTACCATCGCCTTCCGGTTAATAAGCATAAAAAAAAAAAAATAAATAAATAAAGAAAGAAAGAAAGAAAAAAGAAGCCTCGCATCTGCCCCGCCTATTTACTCTTGCTAGACGTTCGGCTGGTGAAAACATGTCTTCGCAATTTGTGAACATTCCCTTTATATACGTTACGATATCCCATTGAAGCACAACACGCGTACCTGATTACGTTGTTTCTCTGCTCCCGAGCATCCTCCACTTCTTACGAATTCTCTAATTTACGCTTTTAAACCTCAATACTCGAATTATCTGCCTTCCCAACTCCTTTTAATATCAAATGTATTTATCGAGTAAATAGAATTATTTATAAATTATACGAGCTTCTTTATCCATTCAATATTATTATTATTATTGTTGTTGTTCATACCGTTCGTGTTTAATAGCTTCCTTTAAGAAAATTAGATCTCGACTTGTGCAAACTGTGCAGGAATCAAACTAAATACTAAAATACCCACAATCTACCAAGTATATTCAATAACTTTTTACCTTCATTATATTTCAAAATTACAATTACAATTTTTATAAAGCAGAATTCTAGAATATTACTTAATGATGATACAAGATATTATCTCTGTCTCTCTCTCTCTCTCTATATATATATATATATAAATGATCTGATATTTAATTAAGCATATGGCAAACTGAAGCTTATTCTTTCATTTAAAATAACAAATTCTGCTTTGGACCATTATTCTTCTGAGAATACGCAAAAATGATTCAATTAATTATATTTTACAAATATATTTTATATTAGAAGTCTCCATTTCTATAAAATAATCTAGAGGCTAGATTATTTTATCCTTTGTTTATAATCTTACTGACTGTGAAATATAGAAAATATGATGCCTTTATTAAATTAACTTTTATACTTTTGTACTTTTCTATAAATTTTACAACTATATATGATATATTGTACTGATTTACTTTGAAATTTAACACTAATCACAATGAAAATACGAAAGCTAAAAAATTATTTAGAGTACGTGGAAATATAAAATGTCTATGCAGTGGTTCAATGCGTTATATTAAAGGTACACTCTTTGTGCTATTGAGTTTACAAGGTTTTTTTCATTTATGACAAGCCTGTTATAAAACTGTAGATCTGGATCCCCCCCATTCTTCATATTCCATTAGATAAATTGAAATTTTTATTTAGCCAGGTCGTTTTCGATGAATGTACTCCGGTTCTCTATCAACCCATCGCCATACTTTTAATAGATGCACGTGTAATCGTATAATTTTGAGGGAAAATTTTTAATCAATGTTCATCTTTACATTTCTTTTCAAATTATTTATTAAAACATAAAGTAGACGTACAATTCTTGATAAAGCTTGTTTACCAATCAGCTTATTTTCTATTGAAAATAAGTATTAATTTTAAATACTTTAGCATAATTTACGGAGACCGAGGGTTCCTCCATCAATATTTATTACATTAAATTCATCAGATTGTAAGCATTAAATGAATATTTACTTAAATATCAGCAGCGATATTGAAAATAAAGAATTTAAATAAAATCACCTTAGATACCCTTCAAATGAAGTGCGCATAGTTGCTCGGTAAGCTCGGTTAATCAATGATCGATTGCGCTCGAGACAAGAATGTGCTTTAGCGCGTCGAGTTGTTTTGTGCTTTCAGAGATTACTGAAGAAAATAAGTAGGAATTAAGAAACTTTACGCATTGCTTTAGAAATATTTATGAATTTAAAATAATAGTGCATTTAATTATGCTTGAAAAAGAAAGTATCATTATACGAGTAAAAATAACTCTTACAAATAAATAAGTACGAGATCTTAGGCCTTTTTTTTTTATTATAAAAATCAGATATTTTTGAAATCGAATACTGCAACTGATATTCAGTATTTAATACTAATTTGGAAGCTTCGACTGTAAAATACGTATAAATAATATTTCGTACCTTTTTCTCCCAGTTTCTCTCATTTCTACGCAAATAATGACTAGTACTTATTGAAATAGGTTTTAAACTCCGCTCGATTGATTTACAATTCTTTTATTTATAAAAGTTGGTAAGCATTTTTTCAGATTGTAAATTGTACAGAAGCTAAAAGAATTTATTTAAATTCGATGTGTCGGATATTGATAATTTAATAAGTATAAATAAGAATAGTTGATTAAAGACTAAAATTTTGAATATTAAAAATAATGAATCTTTATGATTCATCTCCTTATGATTCATTTTTTTTATACTTAGCTTTGCTCGGCTTTATACATAGGAATGAATCCACAAGATTCGTAACAGCGTTCAACGTAAAATACAGAATAAGGATTCTCCCTTTGTAAAGTCTAGAGATTTTATTTATCATTTCGTTCAAGATTTTAACTTATGTAGAATCAGAAATTCTGATATACATTAAAAACAAGTGACTGTAAAATTAATTCAATAAATTAAAAATTTTAAATTATTTACATATATTTATAACATATAATTAAAAATAATTGTTTATTAATTAGGTATCCATCCACAGATTATAAATTTCATAATTTAACGATAATTATTTTGTTTATTTATTTATTTATTTATTTATTTATTATTCAAATATGGAATGAATTTTAAAATTTTCAATTAAATTGTAAGAAATTTAATATTCAGCAAGTTCTAGATATAAATCAAATATTATTCCACATTCAACTATCAATATAAAATTGAAATTAAGTATTTAAAAATTATATTGAATTATAATTTATCAGATGATCTGGAACTCGAATTTATTATAAATATTAGTAAAATTAGAATAGACTTCTAATTAGATTTTATCGTATATTTAGTAATTCAAGTTTCTTAATCTACTTGCATCGTTAAAAATTTATAAAAGAATTCATAATTTTTTCCTGTAGCCCGAAAAAGAATAGTCGTCTTGTTACGATTGTACGTGTAAATAAGGGAAATGTATGTCGTTGATGTTGAAAATGTAAATTCCCGACTTGCAGGGCTTCGAGGATAATTGCGGGAAGAAAGCCCGGTATACGACACCTTATCTATTATCATTAGTTCTCCAGTACTAATATTACAATTAGCATTAATTATATATAAATAAAAGCTCCGGGCAGTATAAGATTTGATAAATTTATTTTAAATGCAAATAACGGCTCGGGTAATATTTGTAGAGTTATTTGAGGTTATGATATTTAATGGCTCAGATTTTTAAACAAAATTAATTATTTAAAACCTTTTTAAAACGAATTAAGATATCCGATATGTAATGCCAACTCAATGATTCTTGGCATTCACGTGACAATTTTCTTTAATTACGCGTTTACGTTGCGTTTTATGCACTCGCGGCAACCTCTTGTTTTCATATTCTAGGAAATATTTTGTGTTGCATTAACTCTCCGTAATATTTTCGTCTGACATTTAAATTGAAAAGTTGTATCGTAAGTACGGATAAGTGTAGCAATAAATATTTACTTTTATTCCGCTTTTGTATTTTTTTTTATTTAACCTATCACTAGCAGTAAGTAGACTCGATATTTCAGCCACTCAGCATTACTCATTTTTTCCAACTTTTTACAAAATTTTTTTACAAAAATATAAAAGTTAGGATTCCTGTACTGGATCTGTCTTATTTTTTGTTGTTGTTGTTGTTTTTTTTTACATATAGTACATCTTCTACCGATTGTTTACGCCCTTCTAACTTATTCTCACTTAGTATTTTCGGTAGTTCTGAGATTGATTAATAGATTTCGTCTACATTATCATGTCTAAACTGAATTTTAAAAACATTCACATATTTTCGTTATATTTTTTTTATGTTTTATTATTTTCCATTATACTTTTGGGCGAAAAGAGAAAAGAAAAAGTCTATGCGATGAGTCAAATAGATTTAACTGACTATCTAAACTTTGTATCCGTGTATATTTTTATTGTCTTTCGTCACATACGAAAGAAAATCTCTACTTGAAAACTTTAAATGCATCGTGAATTTCTTTTGACTTTAAATAACGAGAAAATTCCGTCCCATAATATTTATTTGAAATCCTTTCTGCTTGGAATCCTTAAATTATTACTTATTATACTATGGGTTTTGTGATTTAACGTAACTATGTTAATGGTCGATAGAAAAAAACTTTAAAGGAATGTCAAGTCGGACGAGAATATACAATAACTAAGCCGCAGATAAAATTAATAAAATACCAACTGACCACGGTCTCGAAATTGTCAAGTAAAAGTTGCTGGAAACCAAGTGGCCGAATCATCGTTGTTCAACTCGTCAATACAGAAAGCCATAGTGACGTACAATCTCGATTGCATCATAATCGTCTCATAATTTCTCCAAGCATTGTAATTAATCGTTGAGTTGGCGTTGTTTACGTACCTTAACTGAATTGTATATCTTTCTCTCTCGATCTTCAGTTTCGGCAGCGGTAGCATACGCACCCGTAATTAAACCATTCAATGACATCGTGTGACTCATGTGGTTAAGATAAAGTACCACTGAGACATATCCGATGCCAACAATGCTGCCCTGATATACCTAGAACGTGGAAGCCATGCGCTAGAGGGATTCGACCCTTAAATGGATATTATGAGATTATGGATTGGTTGTCGAGGAATACGTTGTTTATCTGCTGCAAAAAGAGGATAAAACAGTTTTGCAGCCTATGCAATGCTGCTACTAGTGAAATGATTTTAGCAGGAAATAAATAATTTTTCGAGCGGGCAATTTGAATATTTGAACTTTCACGGCATTAATAAGCGCGTCTTTTAAGCAAGTTTTCGTATTTTAAGGGCATTCAATAATAATATTCGTCGGCATTACTCGGTAATATTGTAATTTAAGCATTTGAGCTTAATTTTGTTTAAATATTTTCCATGTATTGTGTAATTTAATATGTGTTTATATATCTTCGTATGCGGAATAAACTTTGTGAATACGGACGAGGGATAAAATAGAGTTAAAGTTTTTCAATGATATACTTTAATATATTATTTATGTGATTATGTGCAGTAAGCTATTTCAACAAACTTTTAATACTCACTGAAGTACACGTCAAAATATTACTCAAATATGAGATATAAACATTGAATTATAAACTTTCTATTGTTTGGGAACGTATACACTTTCAAGTTTCAGCTTTAAATCAATACGAAAATCGTAAATTGATATTACATATATTTTTTAATAAAATGTTTGTTTAATAATTTCTTTTTGTAGATATTTTTTTTTGTTTTGCATCTGTTTTATGGTTACACGTCTAGTAGCGCATAGTTATACGCATAGAATGCAGCTGCCTAGCATAATTATACAGTAAAATATCTCGAACGGCATTGGATTTATTCTTAAAATAACTAATAAATCTATTTTCAAATAAAATTGTTCGCATTATATGTCTTTTAAAAATCAATATATGATAATTTGAAAATACCGGATCAATGGGTTTACTAAAATACGGAAAACCTAGTGTAAATACAAACAAAGAGCTAGAAAAAATTAACTGCAGAGATCTATTAATCATATTTATAAATTTATTGTAAGTTGTTTGTAAGAATCAGCAAAAATCAAACCATAAAAAACTCATTTTAACGTATGTACGGATAATTTGTACTATAATACAGGATGTATATGGTGAATATACAGTGCAATATAAAACATATTTGTAGAATAAGCAACAGTTTACAATAGGACATTATATTGATTCAGTTAATTTAATCATACCGGAGTCGATGGTTGGAATATAATTATATAATTCATTATTGCTAACTAACTGCTCAACCGATTCAACTTAAATTCAATTGGCAATTTTGTATTGATTCGGATCTCATTATAATACGCCTTTAAGCCTATTAGTCACTCTATGAGTTGTACTCGCATCGATATTTGGCTGCTGGTTTTACATGAAACATATTGACAATGTCATTTTTTATCGATTTTATTCGGTGATTGCATCACCGCACTTGACGGGGTCAAACTATAAGAAACTAATTCTAAAAGTTTTACTTACAATTTCAACAGGCTATTTGTAAGTCATCCTCGGAATGCATTTTTCATTCTTTTTATATTTTTCTTTCTTTTGAATGGACTTGAAGGGGGAGGACAGGAATTTTCTAGGCCAGAAGAATGCGAATCTTGCTAACTTTGAAGTTTAGAACAGCCAATATAATTAGATTAAATAGAAGAACGAACGTTGTCTCAGTATATTTAAGAGCTTTGCGTGTCGAGCATTGACTTGCAACTCTTTTATTAACATTGTCGTAAACAGATTAACGATGTAAAAATGAACAGAATTACCAATTATAAAATAAGGCTTGGATTCGTACGTATATGTCAAAATATTTTTTATATTTTATTATTTTCATGCAGAGTATAATATACCTTTTTTATACTAAATCTTATTAAGTATACGAGAAACTATTTAAAGCATCAGTGAGTTTCGCTCTTATATTACACAGGTAAAAATCAATACTTATGCATTAAAGATAGGATCGACGGACGAACATTATTCGATAAATTTGAAAATAACGCGAGTCCAATATATTTTTACACTTAATTCTGAATAATAAATTAATTTGGCTTTATACGAAAATTACTAATAACTTCGAATTAGCGGATTCTTTTCATTATTATTGTGCATAATGACTTCGGTTTATATTATTCGGTTTATTTTAAGAAATAACCACGTACTTTTTACGCTTGATTTATGTATTTTATTAAAATTAAAAGAGGATGCGTATAAAATGCTGCATTATGGTATGGAATTTGCAAAATGTAAGGAATGCACGAATTAGAAACTAAAATGTAAAAGTGGAAGAAAACCGCTAATCTGTGTAGATCGGAAGAGAAACTGTCACTATTTCAATAGATAAGGAATTGTAGAAGGAAAAACGATCTGTAGGGCATTGGCATTCGAGAGCCTCGGAGTCTGTCACCATTAACCTGAGTATCCGTAATGTTAAATTCTAGCTAAAGTGCCACTTTTGGTCAGGAGTAAGTGCGAGAGAGCGAGAGAGATTGAGTGAACGAACGAGTGAGTGAGGGTGGGGGGTGCGGGCAGAAAGAGGTTTAGAAAGAAATTGTGGTTGAAATCGGCCACATAAACGGCAAGCCATTCTTATTCCTTGTCTTTGTTTCTCTAAAACGTAATAGCGCACCAATACCGAAGTGCATTCTACAATACAAAACATCACCGTTCTTTTACATCTTTTTTTTATTTGCTTTCTATCCTAGCATTCAATTAACATTGACATTAAACCCTTCTATATTTTAAGAAAAATGCAAATGTATAATAAATATAGTAGAATTTATATACAATACAATGAATAATATAAATGTATAAAGTGTAATAGAACAAACTATAATTAATATATGAAAAATAGATGAATTTGATATCTATACAAGAACAAAATGTGTTTTAACAAAAGCTATTTTTATTTTATCTCTTGAACTCGTATATAAGTATTTTTTATATAGGAGTTCTATAACAGATATTTATAATTTGTTATAAATACATCATTACAGATATTTTGCGAACATTAAGGAATTAAATATATAAGTATGAATAATATATTTCATACGACTTCCCATATTTGTCCAATTCGACATTTCATCAAATTAAGTACAGCATATCATGTTCTAATTAATAATTACGTATTATCTCAGAATTGAATAGTTTTATAAAATAACAATTACCTTTATCTTGTTTGCAGTGATTACGGTACATTTATAAAACTTTTCTAGATTATAAAGAGATTACTGTCCCAATTTTATTGACGTTTAAAGTATATTCACAAGTCAATGCGTATTATATAATAACTAAAACTTGTAAAATTTATTTTACATTTATAAATATTTATTGCTTCCACGCTATGTCTTTTGTATATAAAAACTAATAATGATATTATTATTACAACAATGAACATGTTCTCGCGAACGTGATTCAACTTCATTGTTATTTCATTCAAATAATTTCATTCAAAATTATTATTCATATTATCATTATTATTGTTGTCTTTATTTTTAAAAATTATAAAATTTAATTATATTGAAAGTTTTTTGTCATTACACTAAAATATTTTTATACTTTAAGATAGGATCAGTTCTTTAAAATTCTGATATAATAAGTTTTTTTATCTTTTCGATAATCAGGGATGTATTTATAACGAATGCTAAGTAATTAAAAAAAATTTATTCATACGCCATTTATAATTACAGGCAATAAAGTTTTATTTCAATCAAATTTTATTTAATATTAAACAACTTCTGCTATTGTTTAAAAAAAAATGTTTAATGTCTTTCAAATATAGAATCTTAATACAAAATTGTAAAATCATTTCTTAGAATAAAATTCAAAGAAATTCCTATTATTAATTTTTAATTATTTGTTATGAAATAATTTTTAAAAGGATTCATTCGGAAACGAAAAGATTGCGTAATCAAACAAATCATGAATTAATTGTTGAAATTGAGCATTTCCTTATCTAACTATATATATATTTATTATTTCAACATAATAACTAAATAAAAATTTGTTAAATTAAAAGACATCTCTTGGAACTTTTATTATTCTTCTTTCTCTTCTTTATGTAATACTCTGTATGTCAGTGCATATTTTTTAATGCACTTTATGATGAATTATTCTCTTTATTCAACTATATCCCAAATAGTCCCTAAGAAGGATAATTAAACAAGAACAACAATATAAATATACAAAGAGGGAGTAAGAAACAAAAATAATAAGGTAAAAAGAAATGGAAGAGGGAAAAGGCGGAAGAAGAATTCTGCAGAAAGGAATATGAAAAATGAAGCTATCACGATTCAAATATGAATGTGCATATTGTAAATTATGTACATATATACATATATACATATATACATCACTATTCTTTGAATATGAAAAGCAATGTTTACTAAGTAAACAAACGGATTCTAATTGTTTAAGAAATTCACATAATAGATTGCACTGGCCAACATATTAAAGATAATTAATTATTGATATCTCTAAAACAATAAATAATACATTCAGAATTAATATCAGTTTTCTTTAAACATAAAACTATTATTACATTGATTTATTTGAAATTAAAATTAGCTAGATATATTTTATATATTTAATAATTAATTATTTGACAACAGAAAGTAATTAGCCGATTGTTATTTATATTTAATTAATATAATTTTTAAAAGATTGTTTAAAATTTAAAAAACGAAACGCTCGTTCGATCATAAAGATAAAATAGAAATTTTATGAAAGAGAAATAAAAAAATTATGTAAAAATTATTTTGATTAGTTTTTAATTTTATATCAGTCTATTAATTATTTCAATAAATTATCTCTTTGGGTATTTAATTTTATTTTTATTTTATTTAATAGTTTACTCAGACTTATATCTATATGTGTATAAGTTTCATAAAAAAAAAAAAAAATAAAGAAAAGGAAAGTGATTGCTTTATATATTACTCATATTGTAATAGTTTAAAGTTTATTGATATAAATTTAGAAATTGAAATGTTTCAAAAGGTTTTTTGGACAATTGTTTTACTTCTTAGAACGTATTTTTAAATAATGAATATTAATTTTGCTTTGTTTTAAAGCATTTAATTTTGATAGCATTAAGTGAAATTTGATTTTTTCAACGATATTACCATGAGAAATGCTGGAGCAGAGAATATATGACTTTAATGAAAAAGCATAAAAATATATTCTAATTCCTAACATTAATGAACTGTAGATGTAATTTATTTTGTTTAATTAAATTTTGCTTTTACTTAGACCAAGGGGTAGATTAGCTTTCTCATTCTGATTGTGCCAATACGGAAAGGACTATTATTGGAATGAGGTTCAAGTGCAAGATATATATTTTCTCCAATATTATTTTCTATAGCGAAGCCGTATACACACACACACACACATATATATATATACATATAATTAAGAATATAATTGGAACAAAGTAATATTTTGATTTTATTTTTTTTTTGTATTTTATTTATGCATTTGTATTTACTATATTTTTTTACTTTTCCTTAATTAAACTGGCAGTCGGATGACGCATATGCATCGATAGTCTGGCAAAAGTTTCAAATTCGAATCGAGACGGAAATAAGGAAGTACTTGATAATATTTTAATTGCATCGGTTAAATAATTTATAACCCCTTTATCGGGAATTTCCTAAACTTTTCCATTAGATGATGTAGAAGCGGTTCACTGACATCAAACGGCCAACTAAATCTCCTCGGAAATAAAAGATAAAAAACAATAAATAAAAGGAGAAGAAAAAAAGGGAGGAAAAGTTTCGATGAAAAATGGAGGAAAAAGAAGAGGGAATCCAATTTTTCGTACGACTGCATGGGAGGACTCGAGGTCGGTAAGTACTTGAGTACTTGCTCCGAAAATGTCTTATAGCCGTGGACATTTATTCGTCGCCGGTCATCCGAGAATCGGCGCCAATCACGGCCGCTGCGAGGAGGAGGTGTCACGTGACTGACTGATAGAAAGAGGGTAATGATATAGCTCTGCGACAGAAATGATCAAACGAGTGAAATAGATTTGGGGTTGGGGAGCGTCCGTGCACGAATCCACGCAATATTTTCAACCGTACACGACCGGAACATAAAGCATATTGTGGACCGCGTGTGTCTATGTGTTGCTGTGTGTTGCTGCGCGCGAAAGAATAAGTAAGAGATCAGCAGAGCGGATACTGCGAAAAGAAGTAAATTACAAACGGTAATGTCTAAAAATCATCAGATCATATATATATTTATTAATTATTTTGATCAAAGAAATCGAAACGGATAATTTTTTTAATTGAAGCGCATTCGAAACATATATGCATATCATTGTTATATTAAAGAAACGAACGCAACAATATTTATTCAAAAGTTTATGAAATTAAATAATATTATTTAATATCATAAATTATCTTAAATAATCTTCAATAATATTATCCTGAACCTAAGCATTCACATTTATTTTATACAATAAAATACAAAACATTCGACTTATTATAATAATTATAATTTTGTTTTTCATTATTATCAAGCCTTGCGTCTCTCTCACTGCTTTCGAATTCTTTTTATTATTTGAAAAATCAATCAACTCCTTGATTGATTAGTGAGAACATATTTTTAAAATCTACGAAGAAGTATAAAATGTAATGAATTAAGAAATTATTTGTAAAAACCAGTACAATTAAAAATATTCAAATTCCAAAGAACTTCAATACAATATGTATATAAAGTATTATGTTTTTTTAATCAATTTACTTTAATATGATATGCAATAATAGAGCAATATAATGCCTTCAATTAATTTTTTTATGCTGATTTAATTAAAATAGTACAAGATATGATGTTTTTAAAATGTACTCGGAGACAAAATTAAAATTCTGTAGCTTCGTTTAATACTTAAAACTTATTTTTTCTATGCAATAATAAAACTTTTTAAAGTAAACGATGTATTGAATTCAATAAGACATTGTTTTAGATAATAGAATTCATTTCCATGAAAAAGATTTATTTACAAAAATATTGTTATTTTTAATAATACACCGTTACTATCTATAAAAGAGTTAAAAAAGAAATTATCATGTAAGAATGACTGATTAACAATGTAGTATCTAATTTACATTTTTATATTCATCATAAGGCAGTTGCTTAAATAGACTTCTATAGATAAATAAGATCGTAATCATGCTGTTATTCTCTTTTAATTATATATAAGCAGATATCATGAGTAACTGATAACTTTACCGAGAAGAAAGATGATATCAAAGGTTATAATCTTTTGCTGCTTCGTAGCTTTCGCTCGTACAGGTAAACACACATTTATTACTACGTTTTTTATTGCATTTACTAATATATATATATACATACATACGATTCCTGTAATTTAGTTCAAGGTTTCGTAATAAATTGTTGTTTAAATTTGTATATTACGAAGAAAATTGAATGTAACCGATTTATTTAAATATTTTGAAGCGGATAATAATAATAAATTTTGAACAAAATAATTTGTACCTTGTGTGACATTTATTCAAACATATTTATTGAAATTTATATATTCTCAAATATTTGATAATATAAGGTCGTAACCTTTTTCACACTTTTCATCGTTTAATAATAAATATTTATCGCGAATAAATAAAATTAGGTATTTACTCTTGTAATAAAAAATACTTCATTTACTTACATACTCTTATTTCAATTATTTTATTCTGTAACTTAAAAGTTAATTTAAAGATATCTTCACAATAAATTTACTTAATCTAATTAGATAAAACTACTATTAGAATTATGCAATATTCAATTTTTATGATAGGACAGGACAATCAGATGTATGATTTAATGCCCATTATTTATCTATACTATATTTCGTAATTTCGACTATTTATAGAAGTGTCAAAAACCATTGGAATATTTTAATATTTTATATTAAGTCAAGGGTAAAAATCTTTTTAAAATAGTGTACTATAATAGTTAGATCATTTATATTATATATGAAATTTTATTTGTAGATAAGATATAAGTATTATGGTATGAGTAAAATGAAACATTTATAAATTTGATTCAATACTTTTATTGTTATAAAATTATGACGGTAAATAATTTTAATTGCACAAGATAGAAATTAAATAATAAATAAAAGTTATCTTGTTTGAAATTTACGAAGTTCCGTAGAAATAATATAGTTTCAATTAATGAAAATATATACAATAAAAATAATACTTTGTTTCAAGTTGTATGAATATATATATATATATATATAAAATATTATCGTCGAAAATTCCGTTTGTATTGATAAAATATAAGGAATCGTACAGGTTTCTTTATTATTCATTGTTTTACATAGATTGACGTGTAAATGTAAATAAAATTGGCCATTCATATTGTTAATGTTGATCTATTTATAGATACTAATGGGGTTGTTCGGATACATGGGGGCCACAACGCAGAGCTCGGACAGTATCCATTTTATGTTAGTCTGTACTGTAAAGTCACGTACGGCGACGATATCATTTCCTTTTGTGGAGGAGCTATTTTAAATAGGCAGTGGATACTTACGGCTGCGTATTGTGCTTATTCGGTAAAGCATATAAGTGATATCGTTGTTAAAGCCGGTAGTATCAATTACGGGGAATATTCAGAAACTGAACAAAAATCTGACGTTGCTGCAAGCTTTCCTCATCCAAAATATAGTAGGTCAGTTACTTTTGTAATTCTTAATCTCCTATGCAGTTCAATTCAAGTAAATTTCTGGCATTCGAGTTGTTGACAAATCTAACGTACATTTTCACAATCATATATAAAGAGATTTATATATCACAATCATATATAAAGAGATTTATATATCACAATCATATATAAAGAGATTTATATATCACAATCATATATAAAGAGATTTATATATCACAATCATATATAAAGAGATTTATATATCACAATCATATATAAAGAGATTTATATATCACAATCATATATAAAGAGATTTATATATCACAATCATATATAAAGAGATTTATATATCACAATCATAAATAAAGAGAATACGTAAAATAATAATTTCGTTACTATTCGTATTACGGAATCTATTATTACAAGTAAACATATTCTGTTTCGGTTTTTCCGATACTTAAGTTCGATTATCACAACTCTATTAGCATATTTAATAACCGCATACGTGAATATACGTCAAGAATTAGCTTTAGTTATGCGAACGTTTACGTATTGATTTATACTAAATTTATTATCTGTATTAGTTTGATAATCGGCATTGTACACGTACGGGTAATTAAGTATATATAAATTCGTATATGCGTGTATATATATATGTGTTAGATATTAATATTAAGTTAATACTTATAACATAATATTTGCATTCGTTTCAATGTTTAATCGATTAGTTAACAATTAAAAAATATAAATATTATTAAAAGAAGATAAGAGAGTAAACGTTCGTTTGTTATTTAGAAATACGCTTGTAATAAATATTAAATACAAAATGTCAGTGAATAATATGAGATCGATTTTTAGTCCCATTGGTCCGTACGACATTGCTCTCATGAAGATGTCAACTCCATTTGAATTTAACAAATTCGTGTCAATGGTTCATCTGCCTCGAGCGGAAGGAATGCCTACAGGATCAGGAACTGTGACTGGCCTCGGATTTCTCAAGTACGTCGGAGATCCCTATTTACCGGATGTGTTACAAGCTGTTACGCTATCAATTATTAGCAACGACGAGTGTCAAGCCCTGATCGATAATATATTAGGTGGCTTTGACAACGACTTCAATTTAATTGATAGATTGCGATTTTGTACGGGACCTACGGAACAAAATCAAGGATACTGCTTGGTACGAAATTATCTGAACATATTACTTTATTCTTCTTATTGTTGTTGTCATTATTATTATTATTATCATTATTATTATTGTTATTTTATACGTGTAAATTTCATAGGATTCGTATAAAAGCAATAATTTTAATGCAGACCTCGAAGTAAAGTCAAAGTAAATTCTCACCGATTTGTCGGTTAGTTTGCCACTAATTATATTGTTATTATCATCTGCAGCAGGATACTGGGGGCCCTTTCACAACAATAGAAAATGATAAAATTGTACTTGCCGGTATGGCTACCTTTGGATTTGCAGCTGATTGTGAAACTCCCGGCGCACCATCTATTTATACTCGAATATCTGCATTTATCGATTGGATAGAACAAACTATTTCAACGAATACAGATTAAACGTAATAAAAGGACCGATTCGTAAGTCCAAAGGACTTATATATAGTTTTTCTTTTTTTTTTTTAACTACAGTGTATTTCGTAAATCTATATATCTATAAATCATGTAAAGTATTTTTATTTAAGTCAAAGGACATTTTATAATAAATCGTATTGTAATTTTATAAATATTCGTTGAACGTTCATGTTATTTTCTATTAAATATTTTTTACTTTTCTTTTATATGTCTTTAGTTTATTTCGCATAAATAAACGTTTAGTATGCATAAATGGTATAAAATTAATCGAATTACCAATGAATAATCGTAATTAAAAACTACATGAAATTCTTTAAATGTATTCGTGACCTACTCATCCGATAATTAAAAAATTACTTTAAAGTGTAACTGATACAAAATGGTTTTTTTTAGAATTCAATAATTTTTATTCTAACTTTATCTACATCTTTAAAGCATATTAAATTAAAAAATAATAATTAATATCTTAGATATTCTGATGGGAACATTAAAAAGTTAATGTATTTTTATACAAAGATTCGCATTAAAACGTATCCAAGTTATAAAAGACCGTTATATATTGATATTTTGGTTTAGAAAACGAAAATTAGTTATTTGATTTGTACAGTATCTATTGTATAAACGTTCAATATTATATAAAAGTAATTTATTATATTTATTCAAATGATAGGAAAGAGCCAGAATATATCATTATATAACGGTAATAAGTAATTAGAGAAAGGAAAGACGATTTATTATATATTAATGAAGAATTTAGTCTTCGAGCGTCGTACTTGATACTGTAAAAAAAATTATATCAGACAATAGTCGATCATAAGGAGTGCATATGCCAAAAACACTGCATAAAAAACAATGAAAGTCTATTTACGTAAGATATGGTAAAAGCAAACGCTAAGAAGTTAACTGATAAAATAATACGGGAAAAACTGAAAAGAAACAATGGAAAACGACAAGAGACGTACGTTTCTTGGCCTTGGAAATATTCCAGATTTAACGATATGAACGTTAAATTTTCTTATAATCTTATAGTCTTCTTCCAATTTAACACTTTTCACATTCTATTTAGTATATTCGACAAATAAACAAATAGAACGTTCGTTTTTAAATTAACATTTAAATTTTTGAATAGCTGCTTTGAGAGTTTTATGGTTAATATATGCATACGTGATAGTGTGCGAGTTATGCTTGTTATGCGAATTATATTCATAAGAGGATTGATCTACGCTATTGTCAAAAGATTTTAATAGGATAAATAAGGAAACTTTAGTTTATTTGATTAAGCGATAATATTGAAATTATTAATTGTAAATTGTTCGAGCGTGTATAGCGTGTATGCTTATTTGACAAAGTGCAAGGGCCGATATTCGTTTAATTTAATTGAATATAAATTTTGTAAGAATATTTCTTATATATTTGCGAATACTGAATTACTTTAAACTGACTTTGTTTCTTTTTTTATTTTACTTCGGTATTTGATCACCATTGATACGCAGCTCGTTATTAAAATATTTCAATCTTAATTTAATTCCTTAGTTCGAATTATAAAGTATGTTTGATATTGAATAAATTCAAGCCGTGAAATTTTCATAAGTGGCTGAATTTCACGTATAAAATTACTTCTTCTTAGAAAATAAAAAAATCTACTATTGTTAGGTATCAAAACAATGACTCGGATAAGCTCGACACCTATGAAGATTCCCTTTGAATTTTATAATAAAATCCATATGTTTTCGACTTTGTAATAGTAATGTTTCCCAAACTCAATGCGCATACACACCTTTATTAAAATAAGAATATTTGTAATTAATATAAAATTATTTTATTTTTTGCTGAGAATTTATATATATATAAGATATTAAGAATTTATATCATATAATCTTATTCGCGAATAGCTTACATTTTTACGTAAATATAATAAAGAAAGTTAATATATGTACATGTATACGTATAATGACATTTTTATATTATTAGTCTAAAGAACCGAATGTATTACATGAAAATGTATTTCTTTTGTAACATCTACCCTTACTAGTATCTATAAGCATGTAGTAGAATATTCACATACGAATAATTGTGGAATAGAATTCATTCTTATATTTTCAGGAAACTTTAAATTTTATATTCTCGTTTTTCAAGTTCTACATATGCTTTATACATATACGCATATATCAAATTTTTCAGGATTCGTTTGTAATTCGTACCTTTGAAGGCATTCGTTTGCTTTTTACTATCTAAAACTTTAATTGTGATTTTCTTTTGCGACATTTTTTTATAAGACTTTAGGTTTTTAACGTATATTTATATACATATTTAATGATCATCTATTTAATACAATTTTTTTCATTGAAATACGTCAAAATAGATTTCTAAAATATAATTAATAACAATTTTTATACATTATTTATTAGTATGTATAAATTTAAACATCTAAAGTAATTCAATACAATTTCGTTTGATAGATTTGAAATTTAATAATACGCACGTACACATGTCTATGCTCACGCCTGTGAATTTAATTCTTATAATACTGCAGATTACAATGTGTTTCGTATTTAAAAAAATATATATCAAACTCATGTGAATAATATGAAAGAAATTAATATTAATCATTATTATCATTAACTGTTAGACTAAAAATTCGTGTTGCTAAATTAAAAAGCTATAATGCTGACGTTAGAAAAGTATTGATTGATTCAGTACTTCAAATGCTCAATTAATATTATGTATTAAGGAGATAATTAACGAAGCTTATTAATTTATTTTATGAATTAATTATTTGCAATAAAATTCTTTAACAGAGTATATTAAGATTCTGCGTAAAATTCGAACGCTATAAGAAATTCTGAATAGAATTAAAAAGTTTGATATATTTTGTAAACCGTTGAATTTGCTGCAATGAAGTTAGTTAAAATAGGATTCCGATGAAAGCAGGATCGGAAGCTTAAATTTCCCATGTGGATTTTTCTCACAATTTTCACAATTCTCAGCTATTAAAAATTTTCCGAGTTTTTGTAAAAAAAGAAAAAAAAAAAAATAAAAGAAGAAGAAGAAAACTCTGCTTCTTTTTAGAATTCGCAGCGTAAAACAAAAGAATCGTATATTGCTATTTCAATTTATGGGTTCACTTACGGGTAAAAAAACATTTTAAAATCTTTAAATTTTGATAACTGCTTAATGAAGTCGGAGAGATTTTACTCTTTTTTTTTTTTTAGCTTTCTGATTGAGTTTCCAGTGATTTACGTAAACGTAATTGATTAAGGAATTATTTATTTATCTCCGTTATTACCCACGTTCCATAGCTTTGTCTAATGATAAGTAATGCGCAGGAAAAGGTTATGAGAATATAAATAAAATACATTATCGTATTGATATTGGTTATATCCTGGACTGCAATCGACGCACGTGTTACGTTTTTCACCTTCAAGTTTCAAAATTGAAGCCGTAAACAAACAAATAAATAAATAAATAAATAAAAGAAGAAAAAAAATGTTTCCACAGCTAACGAATACGGAAGAATTGTAGAACACAGTCTAGTGTTAACTTTTAACTTGAATAAAAAAAAAAAAAAAAAAAAAAGAAGAAAAAAGAATGGAAAAAAGAACGGGGTGATTTATCCGTGAGCCGAATGATGGGTGTGGGTGTTGTCGAGGAAGGGAAAAAAAATGCGGAAAAATTCAGAAAAGGTAAGCAAGATTGAATGTCGAGAGTCGCGGCGGAGGGGGGTGGGGATACGGACAATTGAATCGAATGAAAATTGGCTGAAAAACGGCCCGCCGAGGAGGCTGCTACGAATACGTATAATCGCTGCCAGCCGACGATCTACAATTACGAGTAATAACGTTGATGCACGTGCCTACATGCCGGAAACGAACTTCTCCGTCACGGCCCTCGGCCCTGGACAACAAAAACCACAAGCAGCGCACATTGACGAACACGCGGTGACAAAACCATCAGGTGACAAGAC
Organism: Ceratosolen fusciceps; assembly: GCA_018883505.1. NCBI lineage: Eukaryota > Metazoa > Arthropoda > Insecta > Hymenoptera > Agaonidae > Ceratosolen > Ceratosolen fusciceps. Next base: position 1,552,032 of record RCIC01000011.1, read on the forward strand.
CTCCTACACGTCCCATGGAATATATCTCCCTGCTGATGGAGATGGAGGGGCACATAACATCCTCGTCCGATCTACTACATTCTATCTTCAGCATTATTATTATTATTATTTATTATTATTGTTGTTGTTGTTGTTGTTGTTATTATTATTGTTATTATTATTATCGGCCAACTTAAATTCAGTACTTTTGTTTATTACTCGTTCTTACAAGATTCACAGTAAAGCGAGCGAGCGAGTGAGAGAGAGAGAGAGAGAGAGAGAGAGAGAGAGAGAGAGAGAGTAAAGTCTCAAATGATTGTAACTGGCAATCAGCGATCGTTATAATTATTTTCTTTCTTTAAATAATTAATTTCTATAAAAGTCCTAGTAAACAGACTGAGATCGAGCTTCATTTAGTATAATTCTCTATTAAAAAATAAAATCGCTCTTTATCGCAATGAGCTTTAAAAAGAATAGAAGAACTAAAGGAAAAACAATTAAAGTCCCTGCACAATCGACCCTTTATATCTGAGCAGTCAGTCTTCTTTTCGATTTATAATTCTAGTTCAATAAATTCTCGAGCTCGAACCGACGTCAGATCTCAATTGTGCACTGCTTGCGGACCGATGGAGGGGGACTTCTCCCTCCCTCCCTCTCTCACCCTCTCTCTCTCTCACTCACTCACTCACTCTTCGATTTTAACTACTCTCTTACCGGTAATTGATTATTGCACTCAATTGGAGGCTCATTTTTGATGACATTCATCTTGATTATTTCTCGTTTATTACTTCTTTTTAAACTGATAATAATAAATTGTTTTATGACCTACGCTCTAGATTATTTCTATAATAATATTGGAAAATCAGTTTTTATTTTTCAAAATTATTAAGCATAAGCGCCAATCTTCGTTTAAATATTATTTATTAGTAAAAATAGATTTCGTATAAATCTATACAAAGTATACAACTCCAGAATAGTAGACGTTTTTATTTCTTATATAACGAAATATATACGAAATATAATGTTTTATCGTTTCAATGAAATTATAAGTAAAATACGTTAAATATGTTATAAATACTGATTTTATGATTTGTCTTCAATATAAAATTACGATGGATTTAATTGATTATTGTTTGGGTTTTAAATATCGTTGAGAGCTTAACAGTCAGATTCCTCTTTTATAATTTTTTTTTTTTTTTTTTTTTTTTGTTACTCAGCAGATATTTAAAGACTCTGTATAAATACCCAGTAACCAAGATCATTATTATTCTCCTTCTTAATGCGATTAAGATATCTCTTTTATTTTTCATTCAAAACAAAATAAATATTGAAAAACTGCCTGCTTATTAGATACTATTAGCCGTTTTCACTTTTCATAAAAATTATAATTCATATAATATAAATTCAGAGTACGTATTGGTAATTTGACGTTAGCGATATTCTAATACAAGAAATTTTTGTTACTTCAACTCAAGCTACGTCTGTCTCTCAGTACCATATGTTCTAACTACTGCTAATTGCACGAAACTTTTGATATATTAGTAAATAGGATTGCACTACGCATAAGAAGCGTTGCACGTGTAACTCTCTTGAAGTTTCTAATAGTTTTAACATGTTCTTTCAAATTCAAATCAATCATGTACTTCATACTTTTGACGAAGGAAGAATTCGTTTATTTTGTTTCTAATGTAAAACACTAATGAGAATTTAAAAAAACAAATAATACAATTTTACCATTATATACAATTTAACATTTTTATACGTACTAATACATTAATCTAAAATACACTTTTAAATTTGCATTTTTTTATTCTTTTGGTATAAATAATATCTTGCAAGAATTTCCAAACCTTATTTTAGACTTTAAGCTTTTTAATGTTATATAAACATAATATTTGCCAAACTGAGAATAATTAAAGAGATTTAGAAGATTGAAAAAGATTTTTATAATATAAATTGCATTTCTAAGCCGATCCAAATCTATATTTCTATACGGGAATTTCATAAAATAGATTCACACAGAATTAAAACTGAATTTTCAATTAATTTACATATAAAATAGTATTATATATACAGTTTTATATATTGAAGTCTCGATTAAAGTTTTATTATTATCTCGTTTAAAATTTTAAATTCAAATTTATATAAGTATTATTTTTGAGTATGAAAACGTTTTAGTTTACGAACTAAATCAAGATTACATCATTGAAAATCTCTTATCGATAAACATATTTATAATTATTTAATTCATATAAATTTCTACATAAATAAGTTAATTTCATAATGATTTAGATGATAATGAAGTATAAAATTTGATTTATGTTACTTTAATGTAATAAAGAATTTGAGCCCATACATTGAAAAGTATTCGACTTTTCTCCTTGTTTTTCTTTTTTTGACATTTTAATTTCTTAAATTACTGTTAATGAACTATTCAATGAATTTGATAATAATAGAAATTTCAATGCTACTGAACGTAACTGAATCATTAAGTCCGATTCAGAAAGTAAATTCGCACAGTTCATGACAAATTACTTGGAAAAGTATATCTGAGGTACATCGGATAGCTTAATACTACTTTTCATCTTATCAGAAATTATGGAAACGAGGACATTTGAGCCAGTATGACATACAATTTATAAGTGTATTTTAATATGCACATTAATATTATATGCATGCAATTGAAAATTATATTACGTTAAATTCTTTTGAATCCTGTAATTTTATAATAATTACATTAAATATCAAATTGTAACGAACAGTAATTTTCTTTGTCGACTGTTTTATAAATGAAAAATTTGTAAAAGTACGTAAAATGTATTTGGAAGTTTCGAAGAAATGAAAAATCTTAAGCATCGGATATAGATTATTTCGTCTATTTTTTGAACAGTCGTTTCAAATTTCTCTTGAATCATGACAATTCAATACGTACAGACTACGTTTAAACTTCCTTCCCATGCTCTTCTACTTAATTATCAACTTTCTTACTAACTATATTTCAACTAAAGCAGTTCCTGTTATTTGTTCGCTGATTTTAATTCCTTGATTTATTTTGACCAACATTAAATTGCTGATAAAACGTGATTTTCAGAAGGAAATTCATTACATAATTGAAAGTATTTAAATTATTTTCAGTAGAATCATAAAATTTAAGGTTCTCTATATTTTTTTTATACATAAAAATGTTATCCTTCGTCTAATTAGTAATATAATGTAGATTACTCGAATTTGAATCTAATCCGGATCAAGAGAATGAAGCTTTTTGCAGGTTTTAAAGTTTAGGTAATTTCATTAAATTCTTTCTCTACATGTAATCACTATTATTATATTCGTTTTCATGTGTATTTCATAACAATTATTTTTTATATCTTACACCGAGTATTCAGAAAATCTAAAAGCATCAAACGTAGTTATTCGAATAATAAAAATATTCTTCTCGATACTTCCTCGCTTTAGCTACATCTGAACTTCCTCTTTTAACTCTTTTCACTTGGAATTCCATCTCAAAATCTTCCATACTCACTCAACTTTCTCTGACTGCAGACATGAGTTTTGCAGATTTAAGTTTTCGTTTTATAAAATAGGTCATCCTTCATTAATTTACTTCAGCAAGTAACAAATAAAGGCATAAGGAAGTATAGAGAGAACGAGTTTATAATTTATTATTTAGTAAAAAATAATTAATTTTTAAAATAACGTTTCTCAAAATGATGTTGTTTCCTAGAATTTACAATTGAAAATTTTATAATTATATTAACTCGTATAATTATTATAAATTCTCCGTAAATTATGTATTGACAATTCAAAATAACTTTTTTTAATTTACTCCGATAAATAAAAATATACACATCGTATAGAATAAATCACTGTTTTATAATAACAATTTTTTCAGCTTTATGAATTAAATGATCGTAATAATTACAATAATTCGACTAGAATATAAAATACAATAATGATTGTAAAATTAATACCATTCGTCTACATTGCAATACTCTTTATTGTTAAAATGTTCTGGATAATTTTAAGTTGTTCTTTCGACTAGAATTGTAAAAGTGCTAATGCTGAAAGTTATATAAGTTTTGTAAAATTTCAATATTAAATGTACAGTACAATTTCAAAATTTTTAATCCTAATATTTGTTCATGAACGTTTGCATTGTTGTACAGCAGCTGTTTTAATTATTAATTGTTAAAGCTTAAATTACTAGTACAAATTAAGAGTTGTTATATAGTTCGTAATATCGAAATTAATTGTAAGAATATTTAATAAAATTTTAAATACAAAAAACAGTTAAAATAATTTGAAATAATTCAAATTTCATCTTTGAATTATTAAATCCATAATTATAAATTTTTTTTTTTAATGCTTTATAATACATGAATCTAAAGCATATGCTTGTTGGGCTATTTTTTGAAATTTAGCTTTACACATTACTCTAACTAAATATGATTCATTAGTGTAAAAATAAATATAAGTACTCACCAGTAAATAATCATAAAAGTTTAAAGCTTTTTGGAATTCCTATTCGCTTTAAGTAATACAATGCTTAAAATTCTCTGATAGGGAATAATTACATATAGCTTGAAGTATACATGCATAGCTGAGAATAAGCATCACCACTAATACTAAGACGAAAAAAATAATAATGTCTTCAATGTCAGTCTGTCAATACAGAATTGTTAATTATATGTAGTATTTTTCAATAATTTAGTGTTTTAATGTTATAATAAAAAAATTTAATCAATGTAAATAACTATTGTATCGGATGATAATTTAATAACAAATAACGACGATGATGATGATAATGTTTGTTACTCCTTCGATCCACGTAAATTAATGTGATCGATAATAAATAAATGATGATGATCGAGAAAGCTCGGATCGAGATGGGCGAATGAGCAACGATGATGATTACGTATTGGTTTGGCGGAGGGAGGGGGGGGGAAGACGCCTACTTAGCACCTCGAGAATAAAGAAATGATCTCAAACGTAATGAAATGCGTCCGTGACGGTTTTCTTTCCGATGTAGAAAAAAATAATAAGGACGGTGCATCGATTTATGACCCGATAATGTTTTTAAATATATCCATGGATAATAGTTTCGACGCATATAAAGTATAACAAATTCACTGGTAATTAATTAAATGTATTCCATGTAGGCATTAGAACGAGAAATTTACGTAGAGAAGAATTGACGAGAATTAGACTTTGAAGGGCGATAATGTTTACAATTTTCTCCTTCCCACGGTATTGTAAACCGAATGCGTAAGAATTTAAGGAATTCTTAATAGTCTCAATAGTCCGCGACCTTGCGTTTCCGAAAATTTGATAATCCAGCGACGCGACGTCGGGGTTACATTTGCAACGAGACATTACAAACATCGATTACAACTATTATATATTAAAGATTAATTATTAAAACGTTATTACAATATCAGATTTTTTGTTAAATTCGCAGTACTAAACAAGTCATAATATATGCTTGTGGGTAAAATGAAAGTTGTATAAAAATGGATATAGATCAATGTTACCCTATAATTTTGGTTTAATAAAATTCTCTAAATAATTAAAAGTTAGTAATATTCAAAATCCACTCTAAATTACCTTAGATCTTGCGTAATAATGCTTCATCTATTCAGTCGAATACACATTCAATCGACAAGTACATTTGCACCCTGCATAAGCTTGCACATGTACTTGAAGGAGTACTTAAAGAAAATTGGGCGGGATAAAGGCTATGAGAGATACGGTAAAACTTCAATAGAGAATTATATAAATTGAATAAAGGATAAACACATTTTAATAATCTATTTGTATTCTGGGCTAAAGTATTGTCGAAAGATACGCGTATGTACATATTACGAATATATCATACTTATTACCTGAGCGATCATAGGATTATGATATAAAAACCAGTCTTTCTTGTAGAAGCGACAAGGTATTTTATTTTTTTTTTTTTTTTGTGGATTTAAAGCCAGTAAAGCTGTTGAAAGAGCATTTTAACGCTCGGGAGAATATATTTGTAAGAATTACGTGAGCGTGTTGACACCCCCTGCGGGGGCGCGTGTAGAAAAACGTTTTGTCCGAACGAATCGATCCGTCAGCGAGTGCCGTAGCCTCGCAGATATGCCGTTAAGGGAACGAGGGGCGGGTGGGGTGAGAGGTGTGTTACCGCTTCTAGCCGATATGGTTCTCGACGCGCGACGAAATCGACGGGGCAATGGTTCGTCGTGGCTTGACGAGTGAAAACAGCCCGTCGGAGAAATATGCGTAAAAAATTTCGGGACGATAAAGAGATTCAGCAGGAGGTCATTAAATGCTCGGTGAACGCGAATGGTAGGACGTCCCTTAAGCCTGAAAGGGTTATCTAAAGACTTTATTTTCCTAGCCAAGCTGTCAAGTGCATGGGGCCTTCTAATATGCATTACCGCTCATATCGGACTAATTGCTATTCGTTAATTGCATCTAAAAATCATTCATACGGATTTTTAATCAATTTCCTCGTGAAATGACTGATAAAATAATTATAAAATCCTTGTATACTTATGGGAATTTCTATTAATACGGCAATTCGCTCGATCTCCGCCCGTACAAAGCATACATACCTCTTTATATACGGGAAATTCGAACTCCCCGAGACTGAGTTATTGACTCTTTTGCTAATGGTACTTCCTCCCCAACACCCTTCACGATTCTTTCAAGATCTTTTATTCCACTTGAATTTCGTACTTCCTCCCCCTTCCCTAACTTGCCTTTTCCTTTCTTCAACGGAAATTTCCCACGTAATATGACTTTTGCGTACCTTGCACGTAAACTTATTGTTGCGTAAACTTATTGTAGTTGTTGCATAATAATAAATAATGCTTTAATGAAAAATAATAAATCTATTAGAAGAGTAATACCAAAGCCAAATTATTATTGAGCTGAGGAGAATCACGTTAATTCTCAGAAATTTATTATTAAATTTACTTTTTAAAAATACGTTTGAATAATAAATTGATCCGTATGATTAATTCCGACGAGGAGTTAAAAAACGTAACAAAAAAAAACTCAGAGGCTAAATAAATCTATAATGTACGCTTTGTGAGCAAAAGTATTCGTTAAATATGCAAGTGATTAAATATTTCGATTCCCCTATACTTCGTATTGCTTTGCATCGAAAGCAATTGTAGCCGCTTTATTTAATAAATAGTTCATAGAGTTTTAAATAATATCATTACAGAATATTTCCAAAATGTTTTTTAACTGGTTATTGCACTTTTTATTACTCATCGTATAACGAATGCTTGCTTTTAAAATTCTATGGAAATGGTTGCACTAGTAAGTAAATATTAAAAAATAATGAAAAAAAAAGTAGAAAATGCATACAATCATAATTACTGTAAAGAAAAGTTAAATATTGTAGAGCTTAAAAGTTATTTTAAATGGATAAAATTAAAGAGGTATTTTATTATTACGTGGAATATTTTCGTGGAAACGTCGTCTAGATTAGGTTTAAAAATTTATAATTACAAAATAAGCGCATAATGGCTTTATTAAAGTTTTTATTGCAACAAACCTTTTATACATTTACCAATAAAAAAGTTTGTGCATTTTTTAAAAGTCAAAAATTTTATATATTGATCAATCTCCGCGTGTCTCATTATTTATGAGCAGTAGTCATGAATCGAAAAATAATCGTTTTTCCACTTTCAGAGGAAACATATAACTTTCTTCAATTCTTTTTCAAATATATTTCAGATACGCAAATGATATTTTTCTCAAAATTGAACTGAATATTATCCTAAGCTATTCTGGATATTTTAAATCAAGCCTTAGTAATTATTTCCTTCCTAAGCATTTATAATACAATACGTGTATACGATTTTATTTATTTTGCTCATATTCTTTGAAAATCATAATATCCGCCCCCCCCCTCTTCACTTCGCATTTACTTTAAAGTTATAAAATATGTACAATGGAAAATTATCTTTTACAAAATTTAATAGAATAATAATAAATGCACTGTTTTGAAGAAGCTTATTTCTGTAAAAGTTAAGATGCAATGTTAACCAAATCTTTCTTCTTCGTGAAAACTATTTAATCCTTGAAGTACAAATGTAATGGTTTGGAGTACTTCAGGAGTAATTGTGTGAAAGAACTTATTAATCCGTTGCAGTATTTTTGTTTATAATATTGTAAATATTTTTGTTGCCTGAAATACTTTTAATAATTTTTTGAAGATTAACATACAAAGGTTCAAACAGGAATAGAGGAACAATTTAAATTTAAGATTAACTTTAAGAAAGATTTCAGAATCTATTAATGGAATAAAAATTCAAAGATAATGAGTTTATAAATTTAATATTTATGTTGTTTATTTCTTACAATTTAATTAGGGTCTTTTAAAATGTTGCAAATGGAAGCTTAAGATCGTCAAAGAAAACTGACTGAAATAATATTAGTTTAGAAACGAAGGAAAATTCTGTTAGTTATTGTAACTGTCAAAAGATCTATATTTCTAATAATGCTATTAAACAAATAATTATAAATTTTATTCTCTTAAGCAGAATACCCTTGCTCAGCTCGTTGCGGTTGACTCATTATTATTATTATTATTATTATCATTATTATTATCATCATCATCATTGTTATTATTATTATTGTTGTTGTTGTTGTTGTTGTTATTGTCATTATTATTATTAATATTATTATTATATCTTATATCTTATTCTAAAGCTATTGGAAGATAGTCGAGGAAATATAGTCTATTAGACAAATAAACAAGAAAAAATCATTTACAAGTTTAATCCTTGTTTGAAAGTGCACATCTAAAGTTCCTGTATTGCTCCAGCCGTCGTCGTAGAAGCTTTCCCCCCCTGTCCCCTCTCCGCCTAACTCTTCCCCTAGCCGTCTAACTAAGGATTTGCCTTCTCTATTATCCCCGCCCTCTTTCTCTTTCTATCGCACGCGAAGACGGACGCACGCGCAAACACCCCATTTCTCGGGGATAATTAAGAGCGTACGATTCGTAGCCATTGAAAAGTTAGGGCAAGTGAAGTGTGACGTAAGCGATGGCCAGTATATAAAGTGTAGTGCAAGGTCGGGGGTTGGGGGGAGGGAAGGAAGGACACCGTATACTTGAGCGAGAGTGTTTAAAGCTTCTTCGGTAAACCACCGCTCGTAATCAAATAACCCAAGCATTGCGGGAGGGAAAGTCTCGCGTAGGTCCGCCGCTGACCGTTGATCGAGATTCATTTACATGCCGCGATCCCGCTCCCGTAACCTTTTGTATTTTTTTGTCTTTTTAAACTTTTTTGTTAATAGGAATTAAAAGGAAAGGGATCGGCAATTTATAACGATACGTTTTTGCATCTACAAAATGTCTCTCGTGAGGTACAATAAATAAAAATTAAAGGCAATTCGATTCATCAAATCAGTACGTGTAAATGTATTGATAATCCAGTAAATTAGCTTAGCAATCATAACAATTGAACTGTATTTCGTGTAATGTGTAAATTTTATATTGGGGACACTTGGGGTGTCTCTTAACATTACGTATTTTTTGTGAAGAGCATTTGACGAAATGAAATATTAGCGAACTCATAAAACATGAAAGATGCCTCTATTGCTCTATCAAGTTAGCCCTTCAACAGGTTGTCCGATTAATCAAACCTTGTCGAAAGTTCACTTAAGTTTTATTACCGCAATAATAAACATCGAATATCACGTAACTTCAACTATATATATCACGTACACATGTGTACATTAGCATTACATAAGAAAATTAATAATCATCCGGATAATGATAAATTATTAACTGTTAAGGTATATTGCATTGAATAACGAGGATTTATTATATATATATATATATGTGCGCGCGTATGGTGAAATAAAATTATCAGAGTATGAAGGATCAGCGCAGAGTTTTGCGAAAGCCACTTAATCATGGTAAGCATCGGACCGGGCCGATATTATGCTTATACGAAATCTGTTGTACGCAGCCGAAAACGGGAATATCTCGAGTGGAGAAAATCTAGACGAAGACTAAAGCGGTCGATGCTCACCTCGCGTATATAAAAGAGTCGTGTCGAGGCTCGTGGGCTATACTACTACATACCAATAGCGGTTTACGTCCGCCATATAAAAGGCGACGGTGGATTGTCCCAGCGACCGGACACAGTTAAGGCCTTTTTTTTATTGAGCCACGCTCGATACTTTCGTGAGCGGGTGGCTGGGTGGGGAGGGGGAGGGGGGGAGGAGGAGGAGGAGGCTTTTTATGCTCTTGGCGAAACTAAAGGGAAGCGTTGGAGTCGGATAGCTAATTGGATTTGTCGATTCTCTAGACGGGCCGACGTTTGAGTGAACTTTTAAAGCGTCGGCCAAATTGTATAATAATTCCGATCGAATTGTTCTCACGGAACGTACGATTCGGCTTGTATTCCAAATACCGTATTCACTTACGGTACATCCCCCTGTCGTCGTTCCCTCCCCCCCCTTCTTTCCGCGTTCTCACCACGATACTCTATAATACGAGATTTACCATGTTTTATTACGGAATATCAAGCCTTTGTTTAATGTAAATAAAGTAAATAAAGGGCTATATTAGCTAAAAGCTTTTAAAAAGCATATGGGCATGTTTTTTTGTTAATATATCCCCATGGTTTTCGTACTCGGATGAAATGTCTTTTTAAATAAGTCAATACGAACTTTTATATTTAAATTAAATCCAAACGGAAAATAGGTTACTCGTGCATTTGCCTGTGACACTTTGTTCGGGTAAATAAATCACCCACTAAATATAATTAATAATCAGCAATTAATTTCAAAGCCCTCGCTTAGCTGAGAATTAAATAACAGTATTGCACTAAATTATTCCACCTTTAATTATGAATGCATTAATCGATCTATCACCGTTTAATTACCCCTTAATGCACTGTATTTATAAAATATATTTTTTCAAAGTATATTTACGCAATCAAGTACTCGGCACAAGTTTAATATCTATATATACGTATGTATCGAGGCGATTAGGTAGAGTAGAGAGCGCGGAATTACAGGTCTCGCGGTTATCGGCACAACTTGATATCGCAGCGAAACGAAGATAGTTTTGAACGGCTCGAGTGATCACGACTGGCTGAAAGACGTCGTCTCGAGGAGTATATCTTACAGCTGAAGAACGCTATAATCGTAAAGTCGAAGCTGAAAGCTAAAGTCACTGTCGATCGACGTTACCTGCGGAATTTAATGCTTGATTTTGTTTGTGTTTTTTTTTTTGTTTTTATGCAAAACTTTTGTTCGGTGCTCCCGTCGATGGCTTTGGGTACTACAAACATTTCGTCTGCATACAATGATACTTGGCTTATACGGAATTGCGCGTTGATCCACGTCGAAACGTATTTGAACAAATCATCGAGATTTGTTACAGATGCCGAAACGATTCCGTTACAGCTTCCCAAAATAGATCAATATTTAAATATAACCTGATTTTTCTCTGGCTTCAATTAAGTCCGACCGCTTAATCGAATCGTGATAAGGGGAAACGCGATCGTAAGGCTTAAGCTTAAGGCCTGACTATTAAAAAATCGTATTATGAGATCATGGCTTTCTAAAGGAGTCCGTTTGAACAACAGCGAGATCATATGCCCGGCTTTATCGCCATTTATCAATAAGTGCTAATAAGAGCGATGACGTAAATATTTGGCATCGACGTCATAAATAACTGAACTGCATTAGTGAGTCAGTGTCGGGAAGGGCGGACGGGACATCCTGGATGTCCCATTAAAAACGTTAGAAAAACTATTGCTGCCCCTCATTGAGATCATTAGATTCCGATGCGCGGCTAACTGGACCGTCCATTAGTATCCGCATATTCCGCTTTCGGCAGAACAATACAATGTTCTCCTCCCTCTTCTTCTTAGCTCCCTTCGATTCCACCTCTCAAGCACATCGAACAGAAACTCACGGGGAGTTAAATAAATGTTGCAAGTACAGTCTGAACAAACATGCAATAAGAGCTGAATCTCTGGCGTGAATCATGGAAGATTTATCTCTCAACTAAGACTGCTAATTTAGGATACTTTTTCTTCTTTAATTTCCCTAAAAACACAAAGTACGTAGTTTTTTTTTTTATTTATTTATTTATTTATTTATTTATTAGCTTGACTACAATTTAGATACTTGTAATAATGAATCATATCTGAAATTAAAATCTCATTAAAGCGACCGACACCAATACTTTTCTTTATTCTAACATTTTATTTTTACACCTAGTTTATCTGTCGACCGAGTAATAAATAAGAGATAAATATGTTTTCATTAGAAACATTAAAAGAAAAACTTAATGGTTTTCACTTAATTATTTTATATGATCTTTTGGAATGAAGCTTAAATAAACATACGAAGATATTATACGACTCTGCTATTAAGATATAAATTTTAAAGTTAAATAATAAAAATATTATTGTAATTGTTTTGTATTTTAAACACCTTCATTCCTGGTCTATTATAGCAATATTTAATAGGCAATATATATTTACGTATATTTAAATGATTCCTCAATTTAATAATTAATTTGTATTTTTAAAAATTCAATTAAATTTAGCTACTGGTAACGATATCATTATCTCTTAATTGTATATTTAAGAGTTATTATATAATTATGATTAAATACAGTAGTACGCTGCTTTAAAAAGAACTGAGGAAAATTAATGGGGCAAAGTTAAATTATTTTGTGTTTGGCGGTGCGGTCGAATATGGAAAGGGATACGTATGGAAAGAATAAAGGGATAAACTTTAGATCTAGAAATCTCCTATTTCTTCTTACAATAAGATTAACGAGATTATTTACGAAAGTATTTTTTTTTTTTTTTTTTTTTTTTTGTATTTAGTAAAATTGTTGTTCTTATAAGAAATGCTCCACTAGATTTATGACTAATTTACAAAGATTTTTTTTTTGTTATTCAATGTTTAGATAATCCCATGTATAGACATGGATTTTATTTCCAATCCTCTTAACTTAATCATTCGAATACCGAAAGCTGATACATCAAAATTTACAAACATCAAAGTGATGATCTTATTATGATCCCGTACATCGTGTATAAATTTTAATTTAAATTAATTTAAGGCAGAATTTACTTAACGAGTAGGATATTTGTATGCGATTTGACAGTACTCTTCAGTTTTATTTAGTTTTGCTCAACGCTAGAGTGTTTATACTTAATTATAATTTGGAATTTAGAATAATGAAAAATATAACCTTGAACGCGTACGTCTTATTTCGTTCTCATCTTGGGGAGGATCGATCGATCGAACGGTCCGAGGCAATATAACGAGCCTCCGGACCGCGAGCGAAATAGAGATAAATTCGCGATATTAAAACAGTGTATATATATGTAAAAGAAACGGGGCCATAAAGAGGACGACGTCGATCAGGATCCAGCAGTTCATCGAGCGAGTAGCCGCGCGTTTACGTGGGGACACGCTCACGCACTCGCTTACGCAGGAAGTCGATTACACACGCGCTGCGCCGCAATAACGTCCAGTCGAATATTTTCTGAATAACCTTGGCTGGGGAACTTCCGATTGCAGATGCGGAATTACCACGAGCAACACTTAATTGTCAACGTTTCGCTTCTATTAGTCTACGACTATCTCTCTCACCGACAAACCTCACCATCCTTCAGAAATGTCAGCCACCCAGGACTGACAGCCCTTCCTCCCTCAACAATCAATTATGATGATTTGTAACTGTCATAGCAAGAAATATAAAATCTTGGAAATGGAAAACGAAAATATCTGACGTTCTTTATTAATTAAATTACCTACATTATTTTAAATAATTGTCTAATATTCCATGACAGTTTTCTTAGTTAATGTCGGTTACGGAATTCATAAAATAGCTTATCTAATTTAATGTCGCAAAATAATTTTTCTTATTCCGCTGTTCTAAAGTGAGCTTTAATAAACTATAATAAATCGTTCATCTTGATCAATATTCGCTGAAAACTATATTAAAAAAATAGAATAGAATAATAAAGAATAAAAATAGAATAAAAAATAGAAATAGAAAAAATAGAAACCACAATAAAAAAAATTATTGTGGATTCTCACAGTTAAATTTTATGCAATTAATCATTAATTTACTCCGATTTACCGAGATCATGTATATTAAAAAAATTGCACGTTTTAATGTAACTCTATAATAATACATTGATAATTTGTAATTACAAATGCATAGGGAGAAAATAAATCAGGCAACATTTTCAATATACAATTTGGTAATAGTAATTTTGTTACTAAAGCTATGAAGTATTTATGGAGATTCGGTTTATCTTTTTATGTCATTCGCGAGGAATTTAATATTTTTGAAAATCGAAAGTAAATCCGAAACGTATATTAAGCCAAACTGCTTTAAACCTCTCGATCAAGTTATATTGTAGCCAATAAATTTAACAGCGTATTTAATAATATGCATGGATGTGACGAGATAAGACTTGCACACTTAGCAGAATCGGTATAGATCATCCCTTTTCATTTACAGACTACTTTCGCGATCCTTATTTTTCGTTTTTTTTTTTTTATTGTTTCGTCACAGATTTTATATTTTATTCCGCTCAGTGGAGTATTATTTTTTAACAACGCGAATACAGATTTTTTCCTCGAAATACCTGAAACTACCCGAAACGTAATGAATTATCTCATTATCTGGAGTTTAGCCGAAACTACGGATTTTTAAATATAAATGACGTTTTTTTCGTACGCCAATCCTTACAAAATAGATATTTTCAATTTATAATTTTCCCTTATACAAGTGGAGTTGAAAACAAACTGCATAGCTTATCGAGATCATTTGCAATAAAAACTATACTGAAGAAGAGCACGATTTTATGTTTTACAGAGATATATTTCCGTCGTCATTAGTGCGAGCGGCATTCGACTAAAAGCTTCGACGTGCATTCGATGTATGTGCATGTACGTGTGCTAGTTTTTACCGAGCTTCATTAATACGGCATGAAGAGTAACAGAGAGTATACTGCGAGACATGTCTTGCCTTTTTTTTTTAAATGTGCGAACCCTGCATGTGACGTATTTTAAGGATCTTGATCTCGATTTTTCAGTACAAGCCATTTCTGTTGAATTTCTGAGTATCATGTTATCATCTTTTATCATTTTCTTATTAAAATCTCTTCCTATAGTCTCGAGCTTGTGTATCTGCTTATCCCTTTCTCTCTCTCTCTCTCTCTTCTTGTTGTCTCTCATCGCATACGAACTTTAGATTTCTTTTCCCTCATCATCGTCTTCCGCAAGACATACAATTCGCGGCAAATTGCCTCAAAACAAGTAGCATAACGAACACCAGGAAGCATTTATTGTAAAAAATAATTGCTACTTTTTACTTGTGCTCCCTTTGTAATCTAAAAAATTGTAATAATAAATTATTTAAGCGATTGTATATCGATTTGAATTTACAAATTATATAATAATTTGTAATTGCCGTCGTTAAATTATTCTTTACTAAATTATTACATTAGGTCAATAATTTTAATAAGTTAATATAATAATAATGGACATATCGAAAGAAAACATAAAACTATAGAATATTTAAAAGCAAAAAATTGTAATATATAAATAAAAAAATTGCAACCTTTTAATGAAATAACTTACATTTTAATTTAATACTCGTAAGTACGTTATTTTTAAAGCTTTTAATTAAATGCTAACATCTTGAGGGAAGATATATTTTTAAGAAAAAATACATAAAACTATGATATCAAGAAACAAGAAATATTGAGTATTTGTAAGGTAATTTTTTATTCATTTTTTACGATATCACTATAAAATATACATATTTCTAATCAGTAAAATATATTTAGTATTAGTGTATGCTTTTCGTTAATGAATTTTAAAATATAATTATAATATTAAATATTCTACGAAAATTTTATCTACGTGTTTTCAATTTGTAAGTAATTATTTACAATCGCACATATTTATAATAAAAAAAACAATTACTTAAGTATGAATTGATGCAACTCTTTAATTTCATCATGATCGCCATCTCGGGTTTAATTGCTATAATTTATATTTAAAATAAGTACTTGCAATGAATTATCTGTCATTATATTTATGCAAAGTCGGGTAATCTCGAATAGATTATTATTTTTGTCCAATAATATATGTAAATATCAATTAGTTTATTTTTATAAAATATTTCTGCAGAAAATCAAATCTTTTGATCGATCATGAGATTTAAAATCCAATACTATCAGGGAATGCAAGTAAATAAGCTATGATTGATTTACTTGTATGTAAAACGAATGCAACTAAAATTTGATTAAAATTAATCGGATATTAATAAATACGATGTAATGAGATTAATAAAAGTTTAATTGAAATATTCTAAATTGGATCAATTAAGTATACATACTTTCCATTTATAATTTTAAAATGCAACCTGACACTGCACGCGATAAGGTAAAGCTCTTTCGATTTTAATTGACAGTGTGTGCGCGAACCAGAGGATTGATTAGTATTTTTTTTCACTTAATCGAACTCAATCGAATCGATACTAATTATGGCCTCGGTAATAAACATAATTTTAATAGCTATAAATCAATGGGCATCAAAAGACATGAGTCTATCAGAAAATAACGAACAATTGCGGTTAAAAAATTAGATTCGAAATTAAATTAGAAACAATGCAATTGAATGACTTTGTGAATTATTCGTTATTTAGATTTGCTTTTATTACTTTACTTATTCTTACTTATTCGTTTACTTATTCGTTACTTAGACTACTTTTATTATCAGAATCGCAGGTCAGTTTTCATAGCCAATATATTTATATAAGTTTTTATATGATATTTTAAAAAGTTTTAGGTATATTCCGTATAAAATTATTTTGTTTTTTTCAAAATTCATTAAATAATATTCTATAATATTAAAATCTTTTTAATATTTTCAGTTTTTTATTTAATCTCCGGACTAGAATCGGAATTTTACTGAATTTTTAATTAATATAATTAACCACAATTTCGTGTTCGTTAGTGTAAAAGAAGTTTTTTAAAACTCAAAATTTATTTTAATAATAACTGTAGGGCATACAATTATAATAGTTTGAGTAGTCGAACCTGTAATAGCATTATTTTCGTAAAAGTTGCCTTCAATAGATGATGCCTTTAATTTATCCTGATTTCAAGAAGGGTTTAATACATTATAAGCAGTAAAGTCGAAGGAATCACGCTATTAGCCACACTTCATACAAAAATAGTTTCCTGCGAGATCGCGTGATCGACCTTTGTACGACAATCTATTGTATAGAAAAGCTATTAAAGAGGAATGCCGAGTGAATCACCTCTTCTCTCCATTATATCCCTTAAGGTCCAAGTTCAGAGGTTGTCCATTCTACTTGAATTCCAAAAAGAAATCAAATCTGGTGACTGTGATCATAGGAGAGCTTCGTTAGGATAAAGATATTAAACCTAAACGATCTTAGCCAAACTGATTATATATATATATGAAAGGTTACGCTAGGAATTAAATTCTCCGATTCACGACATTCGACATTTGCTCAAGTAATTACGTTAAAATTATATTTTAATTGTATTAAGAACATCAGTACATTAGATTTCGGAATGCCATCACATTTATTAACTGATTGTCAATTAAAAAAAATATTTTTCTACACGACTTCCAGCTTTGTATTTACAAAAGTCGCTGGTTAAGTGCATATGAGTAATTGTTATGTATTTATTGAAATATTAAATTTACTTAGTAAATAGAGATAAGTCATGGGATAAATACTCTTTGTTTCTGGTAAGAATGCCTTTTTTAATGGTTCTCGAGCTGTGTGCTGACAAGTTTAAAGTAATATAAATTTTAATTAAGCTTTTATTTTCCATCAGAATTCGTATGTTCATTGGATCTACAAGATGATTTACCTTCATGTTTATCA
Source organism: Ceratosolen fusciceps (assembly GCA_018883505.1). Classification (NCBI taxonomy): domain Eukaryota; kingdom Metazoa; phylum Arthropoda; class Insecta; order Hymenoptera; family Agaonidae; genus Ceratosolen; species Ceratosolen fusciceps. Next base: position 1,569,949 of record RCIC01000011.1, read on the forward strand.
AATCCTAAATAAAAACTAATTTAAAACAGAAAACGCATAAGGATAGTGAAGCAACATTAGCAAGGTTTTCCAGAAGATTAATTTTCAAATATATAATAAATAAACAAAGGATTTAGAATTTTTCATAATTTAGCAATGAGAAATTAATAATCGTTATTCTAAATGCTATTTTTTTTTACTCCGCATTCATTGCATTCATTGCAACGTTAGTTATATCTCTTATGATTTTACTTTAATATTTTGTTTAGTTATGGTAATAATATACATAAATAATGGATGTAAGAGATTATTGCTTAGTTCTGCAAATTATGAAATAAAAAAAAACAATAAATTATTAAAGGAAATGGCATTAAATATATTAATAATAATACTTGCTCGTAAGCTTTTTAATAATAATTATTTCAGTTTAAATTATTTATTAGATTATTAAATATTTTACACAGTATAACATTTTATTAGAAGAAAATTACGATATAAGATAAATAAAAGCAAATTATATTAATAAATTTTTATGTTAGATATTTAATCGACATTATATTATTATAATATAATTACATAATGCAATAAATAAATAAATATTTGCTTTAAATATAACTTTTATTATAAATACTCAATGCATTTGATTCATTAAATTCATTTTAGATGTTTCCTGAATTTTATACTGAAATATACAATCATATTATCATAAATATAATTTAATATTTCATAATAAAACGATCCTTTTCTCAACGTATAACTTCATGATGATTATTAATAATTAGAACCAGCCAGCTCATTAAATCTTCGAATTTATTTAGATGAATCGTTAGAAAAAATTATACGTAAACATAAATTCTAAAATTAAATAAAAAATATTTTAATTTTTCTTATATTAGTTATTTTTATTCTTACAAAAATATTATATTTGTAGATTTTAAGAATAATACAAATAATCAAGCAAATATCAAATAAAATATATGATTTGTTCGATTTCAATATTTTAATATATGATTTCAATTAATAGGTCAGTTAATTTATTGTTGAACGATTGCTTCTTTTTATATAAAAATTGTTTTGTAACACTGTCAATTTAGAATTATGATTTTATTAAACGTAATTGTTATATACTTTTAAAAAGAGCGGCAATTATTCAATTAATGCATAGAACGTAAAATGATCATTTCATGAAAGCATTTAATTAGTTTTTAAATAAATCGAGTAAAATATTCTTAATTTCTATTTTTCTATAAAAATAAAATGAAAAATTCAATGTGAAATTTGTATATAGAAAATTTACTCAAGCTCATTGTACGAGTGATGGAACACTTTTATAAGGTTAAATAAATTATATTATATTTTTATTATTAAAATAAATATTAATATTAATATTAAATATAAATGGTGAAGATAAAATTATTTATAAATTTAAATAACAATACAGTATTGAATAATATCAATAATAACATTCAGGAATTTTATTTAAACAGTATTTATCTTTTTCAACGTTTATTATTTTTAATTGTTTTTTTTTATTATAGTATTTAGTAAGAAATTTAAATTTCAAATTATAAGGCGTTTTATTTAGTATTGGAAGTTTAATTTCACATAGTTTTAGAAAGTCGATATAATTTTATATTTTGTAGTATTTTGTATTTTTATTTGAATCTCTTATTTCAATTTCGTTTTATTCGTTGATATATGTAGTTTACATTTAAAGTAATATATAGTCTATTGTTAAAATTCGAAACCAATAAGTCAGTGTCAATTTAATTTTTTTTTTTTTTTTATGCATTTTATTTATATTTTTTAAATTAGATTAAAAATTTGAATTGAAAATTTATATTTTTTAAACTACATTTCTTGTTGTAATATTTAAATTCGAATTCAAAGCATTTATGGATACACGTAAAGTTAATTTTTTAGAATATTTTAATAACTATATAATAAATTAAGGTACGCATCATGTATTTATCTAAGGACTATGAAGCTCCTTATTCTTGAACTCCTTATCACAGATAATTTATAAAAATCGAAATTTTTTATTTGCTTAAAAATTATTACATTAATTATTCCCTAAAATATATACGATATGCGATATTAAACGTACCGTAATATTGAAAAATAAGATAAATAATCCTGCGTGTGCAAAAAGTTAAAAGACAATATAGATAATTTACTCGAGTAAATAAAAAAAAGAATAATATATAGAATTACAGTGTACTACTGCAAATCATTAGTAATCACCCATTGAAAAAATAATGATAATGATCATTCGTGAGCTGAAGTGGTCTGTTGAGATTTTTTATGATATGGACGTAAACAACTTATAATTTCATCTTCTATCACTAAGTGACCGATAAATTTTTAAGTAATTATACACGGAGGATATCAATTTTCTAGATTTTTCTCTTCCGATATAAATCAATAAAATGTACTAGGCTTTTAAATATACCCTAATATACTTGTTTAGATACTACGTTTCCTAATATTTTTTTTTTAATATTTTATGTGTTCTTTAATTATAAAAAATTATTACAATGTATTAATTTAATAAAAAAATTAAGAAAAGGCATATTGTGCGAAAAAGAATACGAGATGATTAAAAATAAAAATTGACTACATACTTTTATTTGAATTCTTCAAATTAAATTTTAACTTATATTGATGTTTTTCTGTACATGCTGTATATTGCAAAAAAATAGTCCATTTAAAAATATTTCTATATTTCTTACTAATAGGCTTTTAATTTGAAAAAAGCACTATATACATAAATTTATAGAAATACATGATGTATATTAAAAAAATAAAAACGTATATTAAAGAATAAATTCTATTCCATTATCAAGGATAAAATAATAAATGGAATATTGAGAATATTTGAAAGTTTTATACTTTCATAATATCACAATTGCATAAGGTGGATGATTTTACACGTATATGTATAAATATATATATATATAAAATACAAAATAAAGGGTCTTTTTTTCCAGAATATATTAAAATTCATTGTATTTATCAAATCAGTAAGATTAATGGAGTTTAGAATTTTCACGAATGCAGCTGTTCGTTTATTAATAATATTTATAATATTTTTAAACAACTCTTTTTGCGTAATTATTCGATAGTAAATTAAAGTAAACTATAGAATATCCTGCAACTCTTATTTCGGAAAAACATTTTAAAACTTGTAAGAAATAAATGCAATTGTACGAAAGTTTATTCGTAAAACATTGATATTATGCTTACAGAGTTTCTCTATATTTATTAAGCAAGTGAGTAATAATTTAAAAATAGTGATGACTAAACACTACTTATGAAGTCTGTAAAATATGAATATCGAGCACTATACCTGACTCATATTAATATTCGTATATGTAAACAGAAATATTGTTTTTTTTTTGCTTAAGCACAATTAAATAGAAATTAGTCCAGTGATCAATAGCTCGATCATAGTGTTACCCTTTTAAATTTAGGCTATACTTACATGAATCACGATTGTAAAACAACGTAATTATTTTACGATATTTTTATTATAGTAATTTTTACTATATTAGCAAAAATATTTCATTTTATTTATAAAAGTGATTTTATATTTATATTTCATTTAATGGAGATGACATTTATAATAATAATAATAATAATAATAATAATAATAAGCATTTTTTTCTGATTATATTAGTAAATGTCATAGAATTTAAGAAATTTTTATTTCATAAGCTGCGTTTACACCCGGGATTGCTGGTTCTCTCTCTCTCTCTCTCTCTATATATATATATATATTTAATTGAACTCAAATTAATATGGACTTATAAATGTATATTTTTTTAATGAGATATAAAATACTTACTGATCTTACTATTTACAATGAGTTTAGATAAATTTTTCACTGCATTTTTTAAATAACATTAAATGTCGATGTTTTGAACAAATATAATAATTTTATAGAATAATAATTTTCAGGATTTGTCTGCGCATATTGCACACATTGAATCATCCAACTGATATTCGTAAAAACTTTCTTGTTACAGAGAAGCCTAAACAGTGGAGATGATGACAAAGATTCATCTTTCTAGACGATTACCCATCAAAAGAATTTAAAATATCTAACTTATTATTTGTCTAATAAAACGTAGACGATTTCTGAATGATTTTGAAAGATTCACTTAACGATATTTATATATATATATATATGTAATATAAAATTTTGCCATTTTATTGAAAGCACGTATGATATATTGTTGACAGGAGATGTGATACGAGAAATTGTTTACAGGATTTCCATTGCCTTTGGAAATGATAAATTCTTTTACAAAGGTCTTTTTTTTTTATAATAATAATACGGTAAAAGAAATCGACAGAATTTTATCAGTATCTCGTATAATCTGAAGTACTTTGCAAACACTCTCGTTGAAGTTTTCAAGCTCCAAGAGGTCAGTACAGTTACCGCGGATTTACCGCAGCTGCTGATAAAAAATAAAAATCAGGGTGATTTAACGTACCGGGATAACGATCATCGGAACTTTCTGTTCTTGAATATATAAATGACGTAAGCAGCACTCAAGTCGCCGTAGATATTTAACGAAGACGCGAACCGATTTTATTCATAAGTAGCTCCGGCTTCAAATCGTCCGGAACGCGACCAGAACTTGCCAGTGCCAAAGTTAGAGAAAAAGATGAAGTTCGCTTTACTCCTTTTGGCCGTAACGGCTTCAGCTGAAATTGGTAAAAGTTTTGTTATTTGCCTTTCTCTGCTTTATTATATATATATATATACACACACACATATACATTGTATTACCGAATAAAATTCTTCCTCGGCGAGTAATTTCGGACTTTCGCTTCCGCCGAATAACGTTTCATTATTTATTCCAGCTGTGCCGACTTGTAAACCGAATTCCAAATTCATGAATTATTGTAACAAGTGCTTCTGCTCGAAAGATGGTCTTTCGTACGTCTGCACGAAAATATGGTGCGACAGGAATATTTGGAACGTCGACGGTTCCCGTAAGAGTCTCGACGAATACCGGAGGAACAAAAGATCGGGTAAGTCGTCCGACCTTCCCATAATAATCAATAAAACCGCGCTATTCCTCATAGCCCATGTATGTATCATTAACGTATCAATAATGAAAGTAGACGAAAAGCAGATTTGCGAGCCGCGCTCTCAGTTCAAAAATTATTGCAACATTTGCGCATGCTCTAACGATGGATTGTCCTTTGGATGTACAAAGATGACGTGCGACGAAACGATCTGGAATGCTAATGGGACGTTAAAAGTCACACCGATCGTTGAGAGAAGATCGCCAGGTAAAGCGCCTATTTCGGCATAAGATTTCCCATAATTCTCAAACGTCATTCAATGTTTTTAGGAAAAAGAGTTTGCAAGCCGAACTCACAATTCAAAAGTTACTGCAACACTTGCGGTTGCTCGGACGATGGATCATCCTTCCTCTGCACAAAAATGATGTGCGACGAGACGATCTGGAATCAAGATGGATCCTTAAAAACCATTCCTAAGAACCACAGAGATAAAAGATCAGGTGAAAGACAATTTATTCATCGACATCTATTGCCCCTCTTGCATTCCTCACAGGCATTACTAATTTCTAGCTATTTTTTGTTTTTGTTTTTATAATCCTTCTTCAGCGAGCAAACAAGTTTGTAAGTCACGTTCGCAATTCAAAAACTATTGTAATACGTGCGCCTGCTCCGACGATGGTTTAAATTACGAGTGCACGAAAATGATGTGCGATAAAAGGATCTGGAATGAGGATGGGACGCTGAAAGACATTTCCCAAGCTCACCAAGTTACAGAACCGGGTAAGCGCATATTGTGCACGTTGTATATATTTTATGATGTATGAACAATTCTTCTCCAGCTGTACGTTTATATTTAATTAACATTCGCTTATTAATTATACCTTCATTTAATAGGGGAAAAAGTTTGTCAGCCACGTTCGTATTTTAAAAGCTATTGTAATACTTGCGGATGCTCAGACGATGGCATGTCATTCACTTGTACGAAAATGATGTGTGACGAAACAGTTTGGAACCAAGATGGATCGCTGAAAATAATTCCTACATTGAATAAAATAGCAAAGCCAAATAATTTTATATCAAATTCGCTTTAGAGATTTATGCGCTTCAGGTTAAATTTCAAATTGAAATTTTCACGCAGAAATAATGAAATGAAATTGTAAGTGAAATAAAATAATCATGTCAAACACGTTAAACATTTTAAACTACCATGATTGAGATTGATATATTAGCATAATACAATTTACTAAGATTTTAAACTGTATGTTAATGCACTGGATTCTGAATTAATTTATTCAATTTGACAAAATTTAATTAAAATTACTAATACAATTAATAATATGATTTTTCAGTTCTAAAGAAGCAATTGTGCAGATCAATTAAACTCATATTATTAAGGATTAATTGGTTTATTGGGTCAATTAAAATTACGAAGAAGAAAAATGCTTTGAATGAAAAATTAATCGAGGCCAAGAACCATTTTTAGACATATCTTATAAGATACGATAACACAATGGTCACTATATATATATATATATATATATAAGAAGAAATAATTTATCGTTATTTCTGGACATAAAGAAATTTTTTATACTAATGATCTGCTTGTATTGTAATACTTATTGTCAATTAGGGATGTTTTCTAATTTCTAAAGTGTGGTGTGAATGTAAATTGTATATAAATTTGTAGACATGTAAAAAAAGTATGTGCATTCGTGAATGGCATAATTTATTCTATAATTCTAACTTATTTACAATTAATATTCAATAAATATTTATTTTGGAATAAAACTTACGCATTATTATTATTTAATTAATTGCCTCATTTGAAAATCAAAACTATTTCCAATAGATAAAAAAAATTTCTTAGCTAATCATTGAATTATTAAATTAAGTTTAATAAAATGGAATTTGAAAATATAAATTAAGGTGATTTTGTAAGAAAGACTTATTACTATTATTTAAGTAATCCATTATCCATGAATTCATAGATGTAAATAGCCAGTTTGAACGTACTTTATAATACTGGATAACAATGCTTCTATTATTATCATAAAGATTTATCAATTATTTACTTTTACATATCTATTTAAAACTTGATAAGATTATAAAGTGACAATATATTATCTTTAAAAATATTTATGCTTTGAATTTAAAAAGCATAAACAAGTTTTTTCATTTTTTCATTTTTTGATTTTATTATTTTTTAAAAATAACTTTTTAACGTATTTGCATCATTAGAATAAAAAAAAATATATATTTTCAATTACGGTCTTTAGTTATTATTGCATTAAATTGAAATTAATTACTATATATTTCATTGCACACATCAAGTTATATCGTTTTTTTGTTCTAAAAGGAGTTATTATATTTTTCGAATTTTTTAAAACATTTTTTATATAACTATAATTATAATTTTCATTCTTTTATTTTTTGTATGTTGAGTAATCGATAATAAAGGCATTTTAATACCAATTCATCGAATGTTCCCTTGAATACGTACCACAGCTGACACGTTTATACATCGTATTAATTAATTATGATTCAAATATAGTTTTTTTATTATATAGAATATTGATATTTGGTAAAAAATTCCAATGAAATATACTTATTATTATATTTTGTTACAATTTTCATTTATGATAATAAAACGATATCATTTGAAAACAAAATTCGTGAAAATGATTAGTAATGTGGTATAATTATGATTAGAATCAATAGTATAGTATATCTAAGTAAATATAAATCTTTCATACGTACAAATTGAATAACTATAGATCTTAAGGCTTTCAAATACTATTTATAGAAAAATTGTGTTCTTGATTAGATTTATATATATATATATACATACGTGATGAAATTAAATTGCTACTTTATATTCTTTATATTTTTGATTGATAATAAAACTAAAAATAATTTTATATATGCAGTTCCGCTGAATATAAAGAAGTATATCCACCATTTTAGTATACTATAGTAAAATTTATTTTTCATTTTTTTCCCTAGACTGCATTCAGATTTGACAAGAATGTGGAAGAATAGATAAGTAGAAATGTATGAAAACACCATTTTATCCTCATCCTGGTTGAAGAAAGATTCGAAAAGAAAAGAGAAGAGTCTCGGTAGGGTCGTAAGGGTCAATGAACTGCTTTAGATAAAGCAGAATGAAATGTTCCCCGTCATCTGAAAATTGTTTTTTAAGTAAAACACATATATCTTAGTAACCCGAAGCTAAATAATTATGTTCCATTTAAAATGGTTGTAAAAAAAATATTAAAACTTCATTAGACATAGTTCTGAAATTCAAAAAAAATTATTCTGAAGAAAATTTTTCATGCAATATTGCATTTAATGTGCAATAAACATTTTATTAATTTCATTCAATAGATTTTTTTGTTTGTATTTTTTGTTTTACTTGGAGGAAAGATAAATATTTTCTTTAAATGAATTCTTTTTATAATATTATTTCTTATTATCTATAGATATTTCATAAAAACCTTTAATAGTAGAGGAAAGTTGAAAAAGTATATTAATTAATTACAAAGATGAACGATTTCATTAATTTTCTTAAATATTAATGATTTCGAAATCATTTAATCAAAGACATTGTATTATTAAATTAAATTAAATTAAAAAGTTTGGACAATACACTTTCGATTGAAAAGTTTCATTGACATAAATAAGAACTCAATTAATGCTTTCCTCGAAAGTTTGTTATCTGATAAGTCTTTTGAAAAATTCTCACCTTTATTATATAATAAATAATTACAATATTTTTCGAATTTTCAATCAACGGGACGTTTACTCGATCGGCGATAACGAAAAATCTACGATACTTATAAAATACATGAAACACAATTTCAGAACATAAACATTTATTTCTAATTATAGACAAAAATATTTACTGACTTTAAACTGAGATTTAATTAGAATTAATATGTATATATGTGTGTATGTATGTATGTATGTATGTATGTATGTATGTATGTATGTATGTATGTATGTATGTAATGAACATTAAGTGTATAATAATAAGAAACTAATAATTAAAATCGTATCGTGATTTTATTTGAGTTTAAATTTTATCATATAATTTATCTTTGGATTGAGATATATATTATTTCCTAATCCATTTCGTTTCACGTCCATGTATCCCATTAATGTTTTCTAAGTACATTTCTGAAGGTGTGCACTGTCCTTTTCACATTCGTTATTGCTTTTCAATTTATTAATCCGTATAAAATATATTATTATATATTAATGTATACTATACTTTACTTTATTTTATATTATATTATGTTTTAAGAATGTATATGATGTTTCATTAGTAAATGTAATTAATATTACACGAAGCGAGGTATACGTAATTTATAACAGTTGTAACCATATGAAATATCTCTAAAGTATAATAATACTTGTGAGGAATAAGAAGATATACATTTATCAAAGGAATATTGATAAATAATAATATCTGCGTTGACATTAAAAACAATATTCCATGTAATGTTTAGTTATGGCTAACTTGAACTTGCATAAATTCGGTTAAATTATAAAATCATAAAAGTAATATATTCAAACACACACACACACACATATATATAGATATTATAAGGTAATGAATTCGATAATGTAATCAGCAAACGCAGTTGGGTGGAAGCGGGGAAACGCGTTTAGTATTAAAATCCATTGCTTGAGAAACGTTAAGAAACTACAAGATCTTTTACAGGTGAAAGCTAAAAACTATACCCTTTTTTGAAGTAAAACAGGGAATTCGCAAAGCATTAAGTGAAAAGAAGAAGTTATTTTTTAAGAATACGTGTCAATTCACTGGCATTGTTTCAAAGTTTTTCTAATGCTACGAATAATCTAATGAATAAAAAGACAAATATAATTCGATTATATTCAACAATAAGTAGTTCTTTCAATTAAAATATTGTTAAATGTATTAAAAAATAAAATATTTTTAGGTTTTATCGTAATTGAAGTTCAATTGAAACGACTCGTTATCAACAGGCAACGAATAATTAAATCCTGTTTTTATTTTCTTCTAAAACTTTGTCTTATTTGAGAATCGTAGTACTTGATAATTTCACAACACAAACAGTATATTGTAGAACATTGTTTCGGCAAAATAGTTATATGGTGACGTTTAAGTAGAAGATTGATAACGTCGAGAGTGTTGGTATTTAATTAAAAATACACGTAAAGTACATTTATAAGAACTTATTGAAGTAAATGAATTGTTTAAATAAGAAGTTTTTCCGGACAAAAGAGCGTTTTGATTTATTAGTTCGCGCAAATATTAATACGAAACGATGTATGGATAAATATTTGAAGTATCGAGGGAGACGAAATCATCGATCAAAGTCAGCGGAATTAACCATACCGACATTTTCTTATTGAAATAAACGATGACTTTTAATCGGCGGAGCTGCCGTGCGGCTCGTGATAGGGGTTGGGCGGTGGTTGGTGGGGCGGGAGGAGGATGGGGGGATGGCACCGAAGTAAATAAATGGCATTATGCAGGAACGGAATGCCGATGGAGTCGTCGGGGAAGCAACTTAGCCTCGGAAGGCGCGCATTCGGCTCAATAAGTACACGAGGGCTTTGTGCATTCGATAGCGGCTGAGCTCCGCGTGAATGCCTACATTAAGTTTGTGTGCAGGAGACAATTAGTATAAGGCGCTCGTCTCCGAGAATGACAAGTACGGATTACGGATTTGCCCCAAAAGTAGGTGCTATCAAAGACCGAGTCAAAAGCCCCTCGGAATTACATTGTTTAAACAAAGTTCGCGACTGCGGAATAGCAAAGGGAGAATTACGAGACGACTGCGAGCGCCGACGAATTAATTATTTAAATTATTTTATTATTTTTGGCTTGAGATTTTTAGAATTTACCCAGATATCGGTAATGACAATCCGTTCCATTAGTCATGTCCCTTGCAATCTTCCGGACATTAAATTACACCTTCAGAGTTGAATAGTTTGTAAAACAGATCTCTCGAGTCGGAATTATTTTCATAGATTAATTTAGCATTCGCATAATTAATTAACATCCGTTTTCGAGTCCGTGTATATATAAATTCAACATACGTTTAATGTACGCATACTCTAGCTCAGAGTCACGTATCACTAATTTCTTAATTAAAAGTACATCCTTCAAATACGCCTTCGATAAATAACAATAATAATAATAAAAATAAATCCATTGATACGATTATTATACATCGTGGGATGAATTATTTATTATATTATTATATTTAACTTTTATAATTATTTTTTTGAAAGTCATTCGTAGAAAATTTTTTCTACGCTCAATAAACTTAGTGATAAAATAAATTTTATTGCAGTATAAATAATACGCACTTTAAGGTAATAATTTCAATTATTTTATACATAATAAAAGAGCAGTAAAAATATTCAAAAGCGAAAAAAGTTTTATTATATGTTATGGTATAATGGAAACAGTACGTCTAAATTCTAATACATGCCATGATAAAAGGCTAATAAAAGGGTAATAAAAATTTTCATCCTATCGCCACATGAAAAACTGAATATTAAAATGAGAAAAGAAATATATATATATATATATGTGTGTGTGTGTGTATACAAATAAACTCAACTCTTGTCTTTAAGTGTTTTGCTCGGAAATCATTAAAAGAGTTTCCTCAATAAGATTGTTTCTTTCCTAGGCCAAGGTAAATCGGAATAATAGAAATTTTACATTGAATTACATACCTGACGAGATATTCCTAAATAATTTTGATGAGTCGGACATTAAATATCGATTCCTCAAATAATACATCATCGTAAATGAAATAACTAAATGAAACCTAAAGTAGAGCTCGTAATTTCTCGACAATCAAATGTTAAAAAAGCATTATGATGTCCTCTAAGACCGGAACAACTGCCGTAAGCAATCAATATAAGCGGCTAATTGGTGGCGTTCGGTTGTTATTGTATGCGTGATAGTTCATTAAAATTTGAAGGGTTAATTTATCCGAGAGAAATTATAACGTCGAGGTTAATAATTACGAGTAAATGCGTTGTACTGCAAGGGCGTAGTATTTGAAAGCGACGTAAACAGTTTCGGGTCCCCTGGTCAACGTAATATACATTTACATAAAGTTCTTCTTACTACGTAGTAGGGGTCGGCGTGACGTAGGAGCTGCAAGAGAAGAGTCGGACTCGTTGTCATGGGTAGCAGCGGTATAGCAGCTACCGGTGGCTGGCTAGTTTCTCCAATATTTGCCAACTACTCCTCAAAAGCTTCCACGGAGCTCCATCCGAGGCATCGCCACACGCCCCGCCAACTCAACTATAATTATAGCCCCTGCGGATGCTTTGCTCTGGCTACTGATACACCCTGGAAGCGTACTCGCGGCAAACAGAACTACGGTCGCGTGACCGAGTAGCGCGCCAAAGCTCGGCGATCATCTCAAAGCGAACATCTCCCCCGTATCCCGTTGTATTAGTGCCGGACTACCAAACTAACGCTTCTTACGGCCATTTCCCGTCGCCTTCAATCCATTCCGCGGTAATTAATATTATTTGACCGTCATTTCCGACCCCTTGGCTCGTCATTACTTACTCTAAATATCGGCGTATCGGGCGGTGGAGGGGGTAGGGGGTAGGGGGTAGGGGATAGGGTGTAGGGGGGAGGGGTAATCGTATTCGGTTGGGACAAAAAATATCTCGTTAGCTGCACGTGCATGCATTTCGGTAAATCTGTAATTTTTTGCATCTCCCGCTGCTCGCGCGTAAATTTTTTTCAATTGCTTACCATGAAAAAGCGTATATCCGTGCAACTCTCGATTTTCCGTTTGTTCCGAGGCGCAGATGTTTCCTGCGTATTCCCATTTCACTATTAATTATACTTTGTCAATTTTACCTATCATCTTAGCGTTAATTAAGATTCTTCAATTTACGCAGAGCGATATTTTCTTTTAATAATTATGGATTATTTTGATTAACCGTCAAGTCGAAATACCTCCGTTCTCAATGTATTTCTTAAAATACCGTAAAATCAATTCAGTTCCATTATTCTTATTCCAAAACTCTAGACCCACCCCTTAATTATTTCTTACGTATTAATAAGTTTGTGTAAATTTTTATAATCAAACGAGACTATTACAAGTACAACGTCCTTGCTTATAATAATTATAGCTTTTATTATTATTATTCGATGATATAAAATTTCATTGAAACTGCATAGTTTTACAGGACTTGAAGAAACTTTCTTCTTAGAGCACATCCTAAATGCATTAATCATTTATATTCAATAACGAACATTATTAATATAATATGCTAACATTTGTTATCCGAAAACGTTTATAAAAAATATATTTGAATACAATTCTCTCTCAGAATACGTATAAAAATATAAATGCTGCACTTACTTACCGAATCGCGAAATCATAATGAAATGTTTACATCTAATGGCATAACTAGTTACTTCCTTATATATTCGTATTCTAACATTAAATTACACTTTAAAAAAAAATAAAAAAAAAAATACTTTTCTGTTAAATAAAAGTATTACACTCGACAGTAATAATAAACCTTTTAATAAAATAGTTTGCTCTATTAATTCTGGGAGTAAGAAATTTTTAAACAGGTAGATGAAAAGGTTTAAATTTATTATACACGTACTATTTAATATTTATTTTCAAGTAATTTTAAATATCTTCCGAACGAATTAAAACTTTTTCTGGCATAATTAAAGCTCATATTTAATATAATTAAAAGATAATATTGCTCAAACATAGAAGAAGGTAAATTAAATACTACATTTACAATAAATTTTCCATTTATATAGACGTATAAAATAATTTTATATTTTATATAATTTTCATAAAAATTGACAAATTCTTTATGTATAATTTTCATGTATAATGTTTATAACGGTAGTAGTGTAAGCGTAAGCAGACTTTCTGTTTAACGCTCAATATCTCATCAGTGGTAGGAAAAATGTTGGGGAAACTCCATCCTCGGGAGATTTCAATTGCTCGTATATAACATTGACTTAAAATAATTACAATTTATGCCCCAAATTGTTGACACTATTATAAATGTGCTGTTAATGTGGAAGATATATTTCAACTTAGATACAATTAGCTTTAATAATACTACCCATTTAAACTGAACTACGTAGATGCAAATATTTATATAATCCCTCTAGTCTATATTCCCGCATCTAGAAACATGTTGTATTAAACAAATTTTATCGGACCGTTATTTATTATGTCTATAAATTACTTAAAAATACGGAGTTAGAAAGAAATTAAATGATAATCGTTGCTGAGAGTTTTAATTGTTGAAACTGATCTTGTTAATATCTATACGTTGAATATGAATCGACGTATTATGAACGTTTATACAAATTTGTAAGAATTCATTTGACGAAACGATAAAACTTTTATTTTCCATTCATTTTATTAAAATTTATATTACGTTGACAAGGATAAATTATATGCGACTGACTTCGACTGTTCTCAGCTTATTATTAACATTTGTTATTATTTTAACGTGATATTGAATAATTGCAAATTACGTAATTTTGGCAAATAATAATAATTGCAAGAATATATCTTCGATCGAATTTAATGTATCTACATTATAGGGTTCAAAACGCATAATATGTAAATAAAAGGCAATATGAGTCGTAGCTATGTATAAATGTCTGTTCTCGTGTCTCTAGACAAGACACGACTTAAAACTTATTCAATTTTTATAATGAAAATATTATAGCTCGGTAATCAATCAATTTCTTGTACACGGAAAGCAATAATCGATTGTATTAAAAATTCTTGTCGAATACTTGTTCTTTCGCATTCTTTAATCACATCTCTCTCTCCCTCTCTCTCTCTCTCTCTCTCTCTCTCTCTCTACCTCTCCCCCTCTCTCACCTCTAATTTCTTTCTTATTTTCCTACTTTTTCTATCGTTTGAACATCCTTTCTTACATCCTTTTGCCGCTGCTTTACCTTTTATTCTTATTTTCTTGGCGTAGAATTCAACTCTTTTAGCTCCTGCTAAAACTGACCTACATTTCCTAGGGTCTATCTTCTTAGAAAAGTAGTAGCCAATTCAGTCGAGTAGGAAAGGACTAGAGAATAACTTTTTAAAGGGTCTACCGGTATGCGAACGTATAGTTTGAAATCTAGTTTTTTTAATGAGGTATTTCTGTTAACCTATTGTAATTTGCTTCAACAAGCACAATTCTAATGTACATATTTTTCTGAATTATACTGTTATTGCTTGGAGAAACCCTTATTATCCCTCGTGATCACAAATCCTTGTTATAATTTTACGTATTGTACTTTCAGACTCATTATTACAACATTTCCTGTTTTTCATTATTTATACTATATTGTTATAATTGCATAAATTTATTTAAGATAAACAACTGAATATTTTCGTTAAATTTCTTTTTGAAATTGTTTAGAATCATCTTATCGTCGTAAAGGTTATAGCGTATGATATTCGATATACTAAAGCTTTCTGTATCATTACGAATTCTATGAAAATGTTTTAACGCAACATGTGCACTACATCGTATAAAACAAAAAAAAACATTGTTATATTTATTTAAATTGAATAGCTCAAGATGAGAATATAATATTAATAAGAAATATTTATTCCATATAAAGTTTATGGAAAAAAATAAAGAAAGCCACATTGAAATCATTATTGATTTCAGTTCGCGGACTAAATTCTTAAATGATAAATTATAGTAAATATAAAATCCATCTTATAATATGATTTACGGGAGTCAGGACGGATAAGAGTTGCCCTGTCTGAATATAAACAATAAGGCTCGGCTGATGATTCGGACGTTCTGTAACTCATTACAGAACTGTCCGATACGTAAATGTAAATCAGAATTTGGAAATTCGCTCGCAAGAACGAACGCGAATTATCTGCACCTTAATTTGCAATATACCCACGCTGAAATTCGCTGTCCGTAATACGCATTGCTTAATGGAATTATTTACAGATGATGATGAAAACATTGAAAATACGTTGTGTTGGATACACGTATATGCATCATAATTAATATAATTCAAATAGTAACTCTACGTGGGATTTAACATTTATGCTAAAAAAAAAGTTCCTGAGTCGATTCAAGAGATGCTTACAAACCACTTAATTTCTATTTTATTTTTTTTTTTTATTTTTTTTAATAATTTGAAACTTTATTTTTAATATTATAAAAACTGTTAGAAGATCAAATTGAAACCAACTGTGTTAAACAGGTATCATATCTGTAACGAATGATAATTTAATAACAAATAACGACGATGATGATGATAATGTTTGTGACGCATTCGATTCAGATAAATTAACGTGATTGATAACAAAGTTTAAATGGAAAAAGGGAAAAAAAATAAAAAAAATGCTAATAAAGATGATCGAGAAAACTCGGATCGAGATGGACGAATGAGCAATAATGATGATTACGTATTGACTTGGGGGAGGGAGGAGAAAGACGCATACTTAGTACCTCGAGAATAAAGAAATGATCTCAAACGTAATGAAATGTGTCCGTGACGTTTTTCTTTCCGATGTAGAGAAAAATAATAAGGACGGTGCATTGATTTATGACCTGATGATGTTTTTAAATATCTATGAACAATAGCTCAATGCATACGAAATGTAAGAAATGATTCCTTTCCAACGATTAATCGAACATCAATTTATGTGCGACAATTAACTAATTAGAGTAGGAAGAGCGAAGACGATGACGTCACTTAGATCGTAAGCCTATGCGTAAGAATTTAAGGAATTCTTAATAGTCCTAATAGTCCGCGACCTTGCGTTTCCGAAAATTTGATAATCCAGCGACGCGACGTCGGGGTCACCTTTGCAACGAGACATTTCGTACGTACTCCGGACTATTGTCTCTTCTCGAGAGAAGAAGATACGCGTTGAATAAAACCGTACAAGCTAAAAGCATTATTTACTTAACCCCCTCCTTCACCGCCGATAGACTTGCACAAAACATCGATTACATTAGCAATAAATTTTATTTACATTATTGGTAATAATGAACGTTAATTTGTAATAAATAATTTAAAAAATTAAATAATACGTAACAATATTTGACAGAGAAGGAAATTTTAGAAAGAAATTTACATTTTACCTTCAAATGATCATTTACTATTGTAGAAATTGCTTGAAATGCCGTTTGAATTAAATATAAATAAGCATAACCGTGTGTTTATGAATTAATTATATATATATATGCCATAAGTATGCCATAAGCTAATTAAAACTTCATCTAACTTGAGTATCGAGAGATAGAGCAACGATCGAGGGAATAAATATTGATATTTGATTATATTATAATGTTGTATTACAACAAAAAATAGTATTAATAAATTTGAGGTTACGTTTGTCGACTAATGCAATAGGAATCCGAGAAAATCCTCTTGTATCTTTCTGGTCTTAAAGGTCGTATCCATTTTAATCCGACTGCCAAGTTCGTATGGAAGTTGAATACTACCTCAGCAGACTTACGATTTTTAGTCTTTAGAGTAATCGGATGTAACCAGACAATATTCGCGATTCTTCGGATTTAGGTGATCGGATGCAGCATCAGCAGACCCAAATCTTATTTGAGAGCTCGAGAGATACCCCGATTACAGCATATCGATTCCCTCAGTACACGTATCATCGATCCGTGATATCGGTCACGTGATCCGATGAAAAGGATTTCTTTAAAAAATTGGAAAATTGAAGTTTTGAAATAAATAAATTTCTGTATTCATTAAATTAAATTTATTTTTTTATATATTATTTACTTGTAATAACAAAACTAGCACTTGAGTTATTATCATAATCTTTATATATATATATATATCAAATTTTGTACACATTATTTTTTTGACCTTTTTTATTTGATTCGCATTATATAAGCAAAACATTGTTTAATCCCCACTAATGATCCAACAATTTCGATTGCTTCCGAATTCGACAAGATTTATTGAGCAATTACAGCGAATTACAATAAGGAATGTCGAATTGGCAGAAATATGACGTGGCATTTAGAGACATTCGGTACGTGACAGGGAATAGAAAAGTATATTTTACCTACGTTGTGCCTGTATTCATCTATTCTCACGATTACGCATTAGTCCCGGACACCTCGATTGTCTTACTCTACTTCAATACTATCAGTCGATATTTCATAATTATAAGCTATAAATTATCTGGTAGTGCAGCTCGTGCAAAATTTATTTATATAAAAGCACGATAAATCTATAGAACAAGTAAGCCATAAAGCTTTAATTAAATATCTCGTATTATAATTACGTAAGTAGATGCTAATTAAATATAGTTTCGACACGTAAAAAAGTTTTGCGATCGCAAAAAGTTCTTCCGAATAACTAAAAAAGGTGTATTAATATAATTTTTTTTTTTATTTAATCATTCGTATTAAAGAGTAAAGTTCAAAGCACTTTATTCTCATTAGCTCATTATTGCTTGATTCAAATCATTGATATAATAAACTTTTCAAGTTATATTCTTTTACGAACGCTATTGGTTAAACCTCAGGATAATCCTCGGAAATTTTATTTCGAATTATAAAAGTGCGTATAAAATATCAGTTGTTCAGAATGCTTATAAACCAATACATTAATTGAACCGTATCATTTTAATACGAAATAAATCGTTTCAGTTTGCGCAAACCATTAAAATTTCATTGCTTCGTTTTCATTTGCCTACTGAGGATCAGGTCGAAATGGTAAATAGGGAGACCAAAAAGGGCAAAGAAGCTTCCACATTGGACAATGCTGTTTCGGAGCTTCAAAAGTTTTATTATTTATGGAAAGCGGGCACCTATACTGCATTCACATCGCTTACATTTACTTTGGCAAATATTCAATTAAATCACCTACAAAAAAATTATCTCTTTTGATGCACTTTTTTTTTTTTTTTTTTTTAATAAATAATTTTACACTACATTAAGAATATAATAATCTTTAAATATTTTAATTTCGTAATACTGTTTAATTATTGTATAGGAAATCTTATATTTAGACAAAAGTACTTTTTAGTTTAAAATTTATCGACTTTTATTATGTTGAATCGTATACAAACAATTTCTTAAGTTATCTTAATCTCAAAATTATGTTTTATACGTAAAAAAAGAGCTTATTCTAAATAATTAACATTTCTACTTAGAATTAAATATAATTTATCGACAAAAAATTTCTTAGCTCTTGTTTCAGAAGAAAAACATTCTCATATTTAGCCTGTAACTATTAGAAATAAGATTTTTCGGATTCAAAGGTAATGATTGAATTACGAACATTAATTCTCCCGCTCCTAAAATTGAGGATAAAGCGCGTAGCTATTGTTTCATAAATAATGTTTTAAACTAAAAAAAGTTGAATCGAGCCAAGACGGATAAATATACCAACCCAATCGTATAAAATTATAACTCAAACGAAATTGAAATAAAATGTAAAGCTAATTCAACGCACTATAACAAAGATAATAATGATAAAAAAGGATTTAAACTTTTATCAAACAATCAAGTACTGTTTATACTAAAACTGTCATTAAAAAAAAAACTATATATGTATATGCAAAATTGAGATATTTCAAGACTATGAAGCATATTTGTAAGAATAAATTTACAAAAGTTTATTGATTCTTAATTCGTTAGTGTCGTTCGTCGCTACTTCTGCACAAAGAAAAAATAATAATGAAATATTAATGAATAGAAAGCCAAGTTCAAGTATTTATTAGAAATTACAAATAAATTATAATAAAGTAAGAGAATTAATTTGCTTTGTGAAACCAGAATACAAAAAAAAACAAACAAAAAAAACATCAATATTTTTTCTAGACGTCTAAATATTTTATGTACACACCCTCGCAATATCTATTTTCATATTTCATATTTACTTAGATGTTCTAATATTTTTTACAAAATTTACTTCTGCCGATTGGCAGGAAAGCTTTCATTAAGCACAGCAAAATTATTGGAAGTATTGGAAGAATTATTTTATGTAAATGGATTTCTAGAATTCTCAGTACACGGTATACAGTAAAGAGAACCAATTAAATTATTCTATTGGATCTGAATATTACAAATAAACATAATGATACGGTGTTATTTAAAATAAATTCGTCATTATTGAGACTATGAATTTTAGAAAATAATTCGTATTTGCAGTCGTAGAAAATACTTAGCTATTAAATGTCCCAGAACCCACCATTATATGAAGAGGTATGTCAATAAAATTGAAAATCCGCGTAATCGAAGTTACTTGCAAACGAATGTACTTTACAGTTCCGTCCTCGTCACCTAATATTTTGCCGGCGCACCCCCCCTTCCCCCATATCCCTCCACTCTTTTCTAAAACTAATAATATATAAATATTACATCCCCTTTTTTTTACTACGCAATAAAGAATTTATTTCCCTTCCAGTTCGCTTGTTTAAACTTGAAAGGACGCTGCTGATTTTTTTTTTTTTCAGCGGGACAGGTGCATTTCACAGTTTTTAGATATATGTAAAAAAAATGGATGTTATTGGGTGATATGTTATACGTGCCCTGTGAACTTGATTCTATCTTTCACATTGTAAAACGTCATGAGATATTTGTTTCTTTTTTTCATAAACT
The DNA here is from genome assembly GCA_018883505.1 of Ceratosolen fusciceps. NCBI lineage: Eukaryota > Metazoa > Arthropoda > Insecta > Hymenoptera > Agaonidae > Ceratosolen > Ceratosolen fusciceps. The sequence continues at coordinate 1,590,604 of RCIC01000011.1, forward strand.
TTGCACATAATCTGGTGAGCTATAGTTTCATTGTAAACATACAATTATTGTTTATATTAAGTTTGTATTATTTCGTAGCGAATTCAATAGAATAATACAGTTTATTATTTCATAGAATAAACGTTCTTCGGCTTATATAAATTTTGAGTAGAAAAGTATTTTCAAAAAATTATCTGTGCGTTTACATTTGGAACGATGTGAATCAGCATCATCGCAAAAACGTTCCAAAATCATTTCCAATGATGTTATCTATTTAAATTATAATTAATATTCTTTATTAAATGCCTTTTCTTCACATATTCATGAAGAATGAAATCACAAGTATTATGAATTTTTTTTGTTTGTTTCTTTTATTTTAATTTAATTACAAATTATTTCATAAACGAGTCGATAAGTATTTAATCTTATCAAGAAGATAAAGGATTATATGATCTCATGTAGATATATTACACAATACTCCAAACTGCAGTCACAGCTGTTTGATGTAAAATAAAAGAGAGAATTAATAATGGAAATGGTCGCTATGAACGAATTCCAATCCGTTCAGTTGCGAACCGCGTATTCGAAAGAATAAGTAAACAATTATTAGAAGCGAAGCGATCGATGCTCGATAATTCTCTCATTCTTGGGAAAAACTAGTTGTTTACGGTCGATCTACCAATAACCGTAGATAGAGATAGAGAGATAGAGAGAGAGGGAGAGAGGGCGAGAGGGGGGAGATTTTCCGATGCAGTCGACCTTTTAAGTAGACATTGAGATGCTGGATTTTCATGCCACGAGAAGATAAGAGAATTCGGGAGCAATACGAATTCGCGACAGCATTGCCATCCACGCGCATTTCTTTCCTGCTTTTTACGTAACGTGGGAATCAGTAGAGCAACATTAAATTCAATAATTGATTTATAACTTTGATCGTTTTATGTGACTCCAGACACGTCTGAGTTTATGCGATACGGTGAGTACGCGGGATGGATCCTAAACTGATTTTTCAAACTTTTGCTCAATTATTTTACAGTGAATAATGATAAATATTCGTCTGTTAATAGCTCCAGTCTGTTTATAATATATAGAAATATTATGTGAATTCAAATAATATTTGCAGAATATTGCTTTAAATACTCTAAAGAAATTAATGCAAGAAATATTTTCATAGCTCGGAATATTTATACGAGTTATTCCTTTAAATTTATTTAAGACTTTAGACAAAGTTGGTCGACGTTCCTTTTTATGTGGCTAGACGCTTACGATCGGCGTACAAAAATGGAAGAGGCAAGTGGCGCCTTTAATATTTTTTTTTCCCCCTCTCCTGCAAATACGGCTTGTAAAAAGACTCCGTACAATGTCCATACTTGTTTTGAAATTTCTTTCAAACTATGCTATATAAATACTTTTGAACGCCATTAATACTTCTCACGCATTTGATTCCGTAAAGAACTTTTAGTTTAACTTAGCGATGTTTGTATGCGCTCGATAAAATAGCCCGTGGATGTAGATGAATTTTAATACAAGATTAAAAAATTCGTTTGAACTATAAACCATTATTTCTTGACGCACTTAATTAAAATGCAATTAAGAAAAGGAAAACAGGAAAGAGGCAAAGATGCAGACGACGATTTATTAAAGTTTTTACATATTTGATGTTTTCTTACGTAAAATGTAAAGCTCCCTTTGCGCTTTACGTAATACATTCCGGACAATAAACAAGTAGTTTGAATTTAATCACGCTTATATTATAAATTGACATGAAATAGGAATTAAAAAAGATTTGAGTCGAACGGGGACGAAGAAGATTTCGGATATCGAAAGGGTCTAATGTCCCTCTATTAACATAAGTCCGGATTACAAGAAGAATTAGTAATCGGGGGACAGGGGGGGGAGAAAACCGATTAAATTAACAAGCAAAGGGTAGAGCAAAAGTAGAGGAGAGTACGAAAAAGTCGCGGCAAATAAAGCACTTGAAAACGAATGGGAATGTCGAGATCGAGGAAGAACACCGAGCGATTAGCCGATAACCCCCCTGCGATATAATAATAATAATAATAATAACAATAATCCCCGGCTCGTGCATGGAGCGTCGAGTACTTAAAAAGTAAACAAGTGCGTTGGCAATTGGTATTCGCTATCGCGAAGCCTTATCCACACCAAGTCGTGCAGGTCCTTGAAAATATTATTCTCTCGGGCGGTCCCCTTGAGCCCGGTGACGCGCGCGCACGCGCAAGCACATCAGGAGGCGCGTCGTTGCGCGCGGAGTGACGCGGAGGGAGGCTGGGAAATTTCGGCGCGTTTGAACGGCTCGGAAACTGTCAACTTGATTAATGGAACTTGGCGCCGTCAGCGACAAACGGCTCGAGGCGGCGCGCGCGAATCCGCAGAGCTTCGTAGGAACAATAGAGAGAGAGAGAGAGAGAGAGAGAGATTCCGAGGTCGAGGTAAAACCTCCACGGCTATACACGGATGCGAGCTCTGCTTCTAACCTTTCGCGCGTTTCTATGCTCCGAGAGGATGTTTACCTCGCGAGGGGCAACAGAGAGAGAGAGAGAGAGAGAGAGAGAGAGAGAGAGAGAGAGAGTAGTGGAAAGAGGTCCGATTCTGGCAGCGGCGATGTATAAATCCTCAAGGCGGTGGTCCTTCGTCTTTTGTGCGATTCCCGAGCGGGTCATCCTCGGCCAAAACTATATTTTAATACGTCGAACGCAAATCAAAGCTCCTTCGCCATTTGTCAGCTACAGATGCTCCTCACTTCGCAACTCTCTGCAACTACCCGAACAATATAAATCGCTTGAGCTTTATTTCGCTCCACGATCCTCGGATCTTCGCTGCTAATGCCACTTTCCTAAAATACCAATCGCCGAAGCGTACGTCTACGTATACGCACGCGCACCAATGCACACAATCAAGCACCACTCAATTAGTTTAATTGCATTATTACTTTTTATATCAACAGACATGAATCGATAAGGGAGTGGTCCCGATCTCCATCGCTGCGCCTTTATTTACACATCACCTCCGACGTTATGGTTTTAAAAGCTCGATCTTTGAAAAAAAATCCTATTTTCTTTTGTTCTCTTCGATCCTTTCCACTATCATATATATAGATAATACTTACTAGATAGAAGAAAATACTATATAAAAAAATCATGCAGTATTGCATTACTTGTACTTTATGTCGTATTACGAATATGCTACGGTAAGATCTATATTCAATCACATTATATTTTAAATCTTTTTAGCTTACATGGAGTTCTAATTATTTTTTAAATTCAAACAACGTATCTGAAATTAATTATATGAAATTGATAAATCTCTCCATTATTTAAAGTAATGGTAAATATTATATTTCAAAATCATTAATTCTGCTAGTAAATACATATAACCAGAATAATATGTATTATATAACTTCACCGCAGAATGTCACGGAATTTAATTAATACAATTAGCGTAATATATTTCAGGATACCCACATCACTTAATGCCATTAATTATTTATTTGTAAATATAAAATACCTCAATATTAAATTTATCAAAAAGTGTTCGTTCGTTTCGTAGATGCAAGATATATTAACGTAATTATATAATCAAATTGTGCTGTTACACAATTTATCTGTAGGTAGCAAGTGTGTTGAGATAGCATTTACAAACAGAGATATGTATGTACACGCATATATCAGTATAAGCAGGAATATTGATTTAAGGCGCGTACGTACTTTCTTGAAATTTTAATGAAATCTTTTATAATAAAATGCTAATAAAAAGACTTTACAAAGGTACCTTTTGGTTTGGTTTAATAAAAGCTCTTAAAGCTCTTGGAATATTGATGATTATCGAACCGTCGGTATTTCCAATACAAAATACCTTCCTAATTAAGTTGAGAGTGAATTTTTCATTTACAACTTAGTCATGTGCGTTATAAGTTAGGCAGTTGTATTATATTGCTATATTGGAGATAAATTATTTGTCTCCGCGTTAATTGGCTTTATTGATTGTTGTTGTTGGTACATGTACATAGATTCAGGTACGGCAGAGTACTGTTCAATATTAGCGAGTGAAATTCAAGGACATCTTTTAAATAAACTTTATAAAAACGTTCTTTTTTAATATTTTCGTAATAGATAGAGGCTGTTCTCTTAGAGATTAGAGTAAGCAATACAATTGCGTTAACGCTTATTTATTTTCTTAATCGACGAGCAATATTCTTATCGAGGACTTGAAAAAACTTGATTGTTTGTACCTTGTACCGACTTGTTGAATTCTCTCGTTCGTCGCTGCAAAAAAAATTAAATTGGTCAACGAGTAAAATCATGTAAGCGATTCGCACGGAAAGCTTTATTACATATAAATACTAGCGAGACCGCTAAGATTGCCGTTTTTTATCTCAGGTGAACTTAAACTGACAAGGACGAAGCGATACCGAACACCAGGAAAGAACGAAATACGTCGCCGTGTAAGAAAAGGTAAAAATAACACCCCATACAAGCCCTCGCGATAACTACATCGCGAATTCGTAAAAAATATATCCGAGACATAGTGTAATAATAGATTCGTAATAATTATCACTCGGCTTATTCCATAAGAGGCATTAAAAAGTAAACGGAAGACAATACGTACGCTCCATAGTGAATTTATTAGATTTTAGAGCTGTGTTTATTATACTTTCCATGGAATTAGACATTCGGAAACGTTAAAACGTTAAAGGATTTAGAAAAGATTTGATGAAACTTTGGCAATGGGCTCCATGCGTATGAAATAAAGATTTTCTTTCCGCATACGAAATCGATAAGATCGATAAGATACGTATAATGACTTTTGAATAAACTGAGAAATATTCTTCTTCTTATTGACATAAATTTTAATATATATGAAGTATTTCGAGGCGAAAAGTGTCAATATTAGTTATAAATTTCCAATATTAAATTCATTATAAAAACTTCTCATATTCATATTTAAATCTATGAATTATTGATAATTTTTTTTTTTTTTTTTTTTTGTTTTTTTTACCATTGGAAATCTCTTTTCCAGCGCTAAAAGTATATTTGAAGGACAGAGATCAGCTTTTCAAGTGAACTTAATTATAATAGCAGACCTAAATGAAAAATTTTTTACCACGCGAGAGAAGCATAAAGTTCTCAAAAAGGTTCTATTAAAATTTGTTTTATGGCCCGAAATTTCATAACTTTCGGGTTATAGATGGTTATACATAGTTCTACATACTTTCTTTATCATGGAAATTTATAATGCCTTAGCGCTGCCTAAGCAGACATTAAACGTAATTACGCGTGCATTAAAAAAAGAAAAACAAAATCGAGAATATTCTTTCTGTTGACAATCAATCGTCAGAGAAGACAATTCTTCATAAATTTTGTATTTTTAAAAATTCCTAATTCCAATAACCGTGTCCGATAGCTTACTTATTTTTTATTTTATTTATTTATTTATTTTTTTTAATTTTTTTTTGTACAAAGATTTCACATTTACATCAGTCAATGTAGGAGACAAAGGATATTCATGCGCGTTGTGGAGACCTTCGAAAATAGCAAAACCACGTATTTGCCTACCAAATGAAATTTTAACCAATAGACGAGGTCTCCCTTAAATTCTCTTCGTCTGTGGTGGCTCACGCGATGATAACATGGTTTACCTCGAGGCAAGAAACGAAAGCGAAAATCGGACACATTATTCCGTGTAAAAAAATCCCATACTCAGACTTTTATGTAATAGACAGATGTTTCGAAGAAAATAATTTTCTTTATGCCTCTGTACAGTAATAATATTAATAATCTGAAATACTACTTTTTTATTTCACTCCACGTTTACTATTTCTAATTTAATACAATATCCTGACTATAAAATTATAATATTGTAGTCATAGTATTTTTAGTCTTATCATAACTAAATGTCTAAACTATTCGTCTACTTTTTCATTACGAAAGTATTTCATCGTTGTCGGAGATATCGTTGACTCGCTCTCTTCATTACGGTAATTACTAAGCAAATATTTATCAATAATTAGGAAATTCAGGTTATAAAACTGACCATAGAAATTGAAAGACTAATTGTAGTAAACGAAAATGATACACAATATCTGTTTATCTGCCTATTATGAATGATTTTCATTCAACGTGTGGATTACGACGTGGACAATGTGTACATATTAGAATTTTCATTATACTAGAGGAAATTAAGGAAATCGAAATAATTAACCTTGAGTTATTTTAGAGAAAACGACGATGAATTAAAAATTGATGAAATTAAAAACGCATAAATGAGAATAAAATTTTGCATTCGATAATCTAATCAGAAGTTGTGAAAAATAAGCTGCATTTAGATCTAGTCGATACGGCTTCTGCTTTTAACTTTTAATACATCGACCTCTTTATTAGAGGAGCATAAAAGTTTATAATACGATTAATTAACGGACATAAATTGATTTATATTATAATAGATCTAAATGCCCGTGGCTACATGCTCACCAGCTCTACTACACAGCTGGTGACATTTCCTGAGTAGAAACAAATTTGAGGCTCCCCTCTGGGCATATAACAAGAGTCATATATTCCCTTCCCTTATATAATTACGGTCTACTGAGTTACTTGGGATGATCGACCATCTAGAGCGTAAGATGATGACCGAGGAAACAAGCAAGATAATCACCTGAGATCGAAACTACGTGCACGATAGTTCGAAATGCTAGCGAATTCGTAAAATACCAAATTAAAATCAATCAATGTGTACATCAAGACGAACTTGAGACTCGGGAAATTAAGAAAATGATCCTTCTCTTGTATTATTCGGCAATATATTCATCGACGTATAGAGGAATCATATTTTCAACGTTTTTAATGCACCCATTTATCACATTTAACACATTCGTATCCCGCCTTCAAATAAGTTGTTTTATCCAGTGTTTAATTTTTTTTTTCTGTTTTCTTCTTTTTTTTGTTCTAACTAAAGTTAATTTTAATTCTTAGCTATTAAAGATCCATAACTTCCGTTGGCTAAATCGAATAAGCGCCAAAAAGATTACGACTTATTCCGTGAACTGACGCTAAATATTTCCATATTTATGTCAAGTAAAATATTAATTACGGGTAGGCAAATGCTTGAAACGAATTCCCATTGCGCTTTCATTTAATAAATAAATATGCGAATAAATTTATTTCAGCGGCAAATCCTCCATAAACAGAAAACTCGAGTTCGCGGGAAATTGCGAAAATACAAGAATCACGTTAATGGAAGATACTTGTACATCGTACGAATCAAAGAGTGCATTTTATGCATTTCCATCACCTTAAAAATAGAGTAAACCTTCGAAAAAAATCGTAAAAGCCGCAAGTGCTGTCTTCTTTGACTTCTGATTTTTTATTCCGAGGCTTCTTGTCTATAAAAGTTTTAAATATAAAGTGCTAATATTTGTTAAGACGGGAGATTAAACGGGAGATTCCGTTTCATAAACATTTATTACTCTTTGATCGATCAATTAATATATTATCTTTCGTTAGACCATAATATTCTAAAATATAGGGGCTTAGTATTTGATGTTTATCACGTTTTCATTAGATCATTATTGTATCATAAATATTCAGTGATTATTAATGCAGCGCAAGGCATTACAATTTTTATCGCGAACGTTTTCCATGATTTTCATGCCGAGTTAAAAATAAAATCATCCATATAGTTAATGATCCTTGTAGTTTCGTATAATAAAATGCTTATAGTGAAAAAAATACAATCTTAATTTAATAACTGCGTGCGTATTTCTCTTTAAATTGAGACAACTTTATCGAAATAGTTATATTCTGTATTCAAATTTTGAAGTCCATGTTACCCCAAGTGACGTTAAAAAAATGTTAGGAGATTATAAAAATTCTTTTTGATAATATTTTATCGCGTTATTAAAAATTTTATTCGTGAATTCCTTGTTATATAATAGGATTAAGTCCAAAGCTTCGTAACGTACGTTACTTCAGTTTCTGAACTGAATTATATAAAATGATTTAGATATTAAATGACGTAATCAGGTTAATTTATTCTCAAGTTAATTTATTTTTCATTATAATATTGTTTATTTTTGTTAATAAAAACTTATCATTTAATATTATAGAACTGAACAATAATGTTTTATTTTCAATAGAATTTGAATGTGCAATATACTGCACATAATAATGCATTAATACAGTGAATAAAATTTCATTATTAAAATAACAATACCGGCCAATCAGCAATTCAAGAAATTAAATCCTTTGTAATTGATGAAGTATTTTTCAGCAAACCGCAAGAGATTTGCCGTTTTTTTCCACGTTAAGGAAAATGTCAAAACGTAATAAATGGGGCTACGTAGAGAATCATTATAAAATTCATTGTATGACTTTTATACAAACATATTTTCTTTTAAAACAAACATATTCATATTCATTTATTGACTGCCGTATTTTAAACGTTCGACTACAAATACAAGATGGAATCGATATTTATTTATCTGATTATGGAATAAACAACAGATTAGATATCCGAAAAATATTATTTTTTTTATATAAATCATTGTACATGAAACTCCATATTTCCATACTCACTCTATGCCTATCATAAGACAAATCACAAAAAATTAAAAATATTTAGTGTAATAAGTTTTTTTTTTTTTTTTTTTTTTTTTAGAAAAATAATTTAATTAAAAGACTTAAATAAAGTAATACTTTATACGGAAATATAGATATTTCCCATTGTCATATGCTCTAGTAAATTAATTCGTTATTTTCATATTTTAAACATAATTAATCAAATTTTAAATAAATACACATTTGAATATTTGAAATATTTGTACACATAAGTTTTGATTAATATGAATTTTCGTATCAAAAATATAAATATTTGATGACCGTAGGATGATGGAAGAAAATTTATTTGCTTCAATCAGAAATTAAATAATCTTGCTTAATTATATTGAAATATTTTTACATCGAGTAAAATGTAAGTGCCCTTTTTTTCGTTAAAAAAAAAAATCAATGGCTTTAATAATAATGATTGTAGAAATTAAATAAGAAAATTTTACATTAATTATACATTGGCCAGTAGATGTACGAAAATCATATAAACGATTTTCCTTTTACATTCGTAGAAATATCTGCTAATATTTAAAAAGCTTATAATAATATTTTTAAACGTGTAATCTCTTTCAACAGGCAGTCGTAATAAAAAAAAATATATATCTCATATATTCAAAAGTATTGAGAATTTTTTTTGATATTTCATAACTTTTCGTATTAATACTATTAAAAACTTTAAGTTTAAATCGATAATTCTATATTTTCGTAATTATAAAAATTGATATAAAAATTACAAAAATAGCCTTCGGCTTATTTAAATAGATTTTAACTCGTGAAGGAAAGTACGAATAATGACAATAAAGATTTATATATAAAGATACGTGGATAGATTTTTTTCACGTAATCCGTATTAATTAAAAGTTTGAACTATAATTTCAAGCGTGACCTATTTTCTCGATGAATTTGAATTATTATTTAAATTTTGACCATTTATATTTATCAATTACTAATGTGAAATCCTATATGACTAGTGCACCTGAAACTTTGACTTAAAATTGGGGAGAATTTGAAATTATTGACCGTACCGAAGACCACGAACCTTCATAGCTCTATAAAATACATATGTAATTCATGGATCAACGGCTTTAAGTGAGTATTACAATACTCAACCCACCTCTCCTAACTAGTTCAAATAGGTTACGCATTATTTCCTTCACTTATAATGTGAATTATCATCGAATATACTAAGCAAACGGACAATTTGCCATTAGGTATTTCACTCAATATCTCAATTACAGTTGGAGTAATCTGCATTACAGATATCATCTATTAGATTCTAAATGGTCTTAAGTCTAAATAATCTTAATATCTTAAGTACAAAATCTAGTACAAGATCTAATAATACTTTTTTATCCTCTGAAACTCTTACACTTTAAAGAATATAATGTAGATGGATTATCGATTATTTGATGTTATATTGTAACGAAAATTGAAATTATAATAAAATTTAAACCTATTCTTTTCAAAATATCGATCAATTTTATGAAAAGATTCATATTATTAAGAAACACTGATCTCTATTTACGACTTGAAAAGAAAAAAAAAATTAATCTAAATGAATACAAGATTATATAATCCAGCTAAAATACACTTTATTAAAGATAATTTTTTTTTTTAAATAATAATTAAAAATAAAGCTTTACGAAGTAAGAAGTAGAAATTTTTTACTATTAAATGAAAACTGGGCTTCAAATTGCCTTTGGACGTTAAACAATAAACGCATGCTGGAAATAAATTAACATATTTAACATAACTTTAATTAAAAGTTATAGGTAAGCTCTTTATAAAAAAACTTTTGGAGACATTTTAAATGAATTCCTAAAATACTCGAGTCCTCCTCTGTCTAAAGTGGACAAAAAAATTAAGTTTGTAAATAACTAAATTTCTATACTGTATAAATTATATCATTATAAAAACCATTGTTTTTTTTTGTCCTTGCTTACAAAGTAAGTAATTTATGCGCGCGCGCGCAGTCAGATATTCGAATATATGTATATCGCATATATATATCGCATAAGAAATTTATTTTCATCATTACGGTGACATTTTCTTTTCATAAAAAGAGTTCGAAATACCTCGATAATCAATGAACAAATTAACAAATGTACGAAAAATAAGTGTAACAAAACTCCAGAGTGTATATTGAATGAGATCGATTATTACAAAGATTTAGAAATAAAATGTGTGCGCAAGTATATCGCATTCTAATAAGCTGAAATTTACGGGGTCTATAGATATATATTTAAAATATTAATAATACACGTTGTAAAATAATTGATATTATTCATACTTAATCTGAAAAAGTTAGATTAAGTTTGCTTTATTGTCACATTATTGTAATACGATTATAAAAATTTTGAACTAAGTATCATTTTTAATAAATATAGACGTAAAGTATTGGAATAAGTACAATATATTCAATGTAAATTGAATTACTGAAATATTATATATTATAGTAATGTTATAGTTAATTTTATAGTTAATATAGTCCTATATAGTCAATTTATTTGTAAAGCAAATAAGTAAGATCAGGAAAATATGAAAATGTCAGTGTTAAATCGATATCGTTCATTAAAAAAAAAAAAAAAAAAAAAAAAGAAGCAAAAAAGAAGAAAAGGAAAAGAAAGAGCCATAGTCGTCATTGTATTTAGTTATTGTAATACAGATGAGTTTTTGGCAAGACATTTCAAATGGATTGCCTGGCTTATCTAAACTCGTGTTTCGAAGACTTCGAGGAACATTGATCGTAGAAAATCCTTCGGATTAAACGATAAGACGAATTAATGATTCAAGTCTTCTTCTTCGCGACACTTCAGCTCAAATTTCAAATACGTTACGAGCACAAGCTTCTAGGAATTCTATTGTGATTTCACTTATAAACAGTCCATTCGCTTGGATTGGTAATGACTTTCTAATAAATTAATTGCAATTCTCTTAGAAATACGATCGTTAATACTTTGGACGAAAATATGTCGCTGCAATAAAACAACTTTGCGTTCAATATCTACTAATTTGCTAAACATAATCAATTTATTATGATTACCCACTTCCGGAACGAAACAGAGTATACAATTTAAAAATGCGGATTGTCGTTTATGGAACGTACCGAGTGCCATTTTTATATTTTCAGCGATTATTGATCAAAAAGAAAGTATTACAGAAATAAACAGAATATTTGAAAAGGCAGGATGACGTAATGGATGTGCCATCACTGCAGATAGTGTACGTACAGATCAAGACAATCAGAATAGTAAATAAGAGCATTTTATGCAACCACGTCGAATTCTATTGTAATAAACTTTCATAAGTCGTCTTTCGCAGAAGATTTTATAGAACTTTCAAAAACTATGAATAATTTATGTTATCATTTTAAGTTGCTTAAGTTATTATTTGTCATTATACATTGCGATAAAAGAGTTTCCGTGAATACGTCCCATTTTTCTAAAACGTTTAATTAAAATAAGTATTTCTGTTTTGTTTTTTTGTTTTTTTTGTTTTTTTTTTGTTTTGGTATGTAATGTCTAAATTATATCTGATCAACAGATACAACAGAACCAAACGTGTAGAAGTCAATGATCACGGATCGACGTAACGAACGATACAATTACGGCTTCCTAGTGCGACTGCTTTACGTTTCGACCTTACAATGCTTGATTTAATTTTAACGAAACATCGAAGTCTCTAGAACGTGATAATGAACCTGTATACGCTGATTTATAAGTTTTCCAAAATAAAAAAAAAAAAAAAAAAAAAAACCAATAGTTAAATAATGTAAGTTTGATTGGCTGGGTGAAGGAAAAGTTCTAGCAGGTATCGAATATATTATTCGAAATGATATTCAAAGTTTGTTAGAAATCCAAAGAATTTCCAAGGATCATTCGATACTTTTATTACGTCATATTTACAGCGGTAATACTCAATCTCTAAAACTCTACATGAAAGCAAGATGCAGATCAATGGAATTCCAAGTTAAATCACATTATGTAAATCTAGGAAAACAAATACGGTGCAAAATTATCCCGTCTTTCATATTTTTAAAACAACGAGGTCTTACTTACTGTAAGTACTTCTTGTTCAAAGCTCAATATGTTCAATTAGCATATAACTGAAATTTTCCGCTCCGGTGAATCTTACATAAGTTTCGAGCTCGTAAAGTACCTGCTGCTACCGCTGCTCAACACTTACACTAGCTTACTTAACTCGACCATATTACTTTCTCCACGGCCATGGGCCGATCTTCATTGCGGTTATAGAATATTAGGGAGAAAAATGCACGTGCGTGTATCCCGGTTGTCATTTGCCTGTCACTGAGTTGTCTGGCTCGCGGGGCTAATCGGACTTAATTATATTTCACGAAAAGATAATCAAGCCAAGACGATGAGGAAAGATAAGCCGTAGTCCGTCACTGCTGTGGGACTTAAAATATTCTAAAGGATTTCGCTGATCCTTTCGCGCAAAAAGATTATCATTTACGTAAATGAGCCAGGAAAGCATTAGAATCGATCAAAGGAATTTTTATAGAGCTTCCCGGAGGAATTACCTTACGTTTACTACCAATACGTTTACTTATAGTCCATTCAAAAGAAAACACGTTCTAGAATAGTTTTTGTACAACAATACGAATGGACGGAGATTTATTCGGACTCGATAGATCCGAAAGTCCTGGATTTTCATGGTTTTTCAGAAAGAGCGGTAAAAATTGTTGAAAAAACAATCGAGTTGATTGATCTGAAAATATCTGATAAAAACGAATACGTTACGATTCTCAGGAAGTGTACAGAAAGAAATCGAGTCGGAATATCGTTGATCAATGGAAAAGGGTAATGGAATAATGTTGGACATTGAGGTTATAAGCCCAACTGGCAAACACCATTACTCATCTCCTCGTCTTACTTGACGCTAGTGCAGCCCCATGAATTTCCGCAGAGCTGAAGTAAGAGACCGGAATTTGAGAGAGAAAGTGTGTGTGTGTGTGTGTGTGTTGAGAGAGAGAGAGAGTGAGAGAGGAGAGAGAGAGAGAGAGAGAGAGAGAGCGTATAGCGTACAGCGTATCCGCGGAGATGAAAACCATAGCCGACCCGAGATGACGTCTTCGGGGAGACGTTGCATGAAGTTCGGACGATCGCAGCTCTGCATCCGCTACCGGATCCCTCTCTACCTCTAAGTACATCCAATTATTCTAAGCTTGATCGCCAGACTAAGTATAAGCTTAAATGTTGATTCTGTTGCATTAGCGATTAAGTTTACGCGACGCTTTCCGAACAATGCCCATAAAGAGCTCGTAACGAACAATATACCTATTTAGTCCAATTATTCTTTATTAATAAAGCTTCGACTCTACGGAGAATTAAGTAAATTCTTCGATTTCTATTTGGCTTTTAAACTAAGAAGAGTTTCATTCTATTAATTAGCATTACGTGCATGAAGGATTACTCTACATGACCCCACCCCGCATTAACAATACATCAATAGATGAAAAAAATGTAGTATATCGGTTTGCTTAAATTTTACTTATTTTTGTAAAAGGATTCACCTTCAAGATTTTACAATAGTTGGACGAAATAATTTTTTTTTTTTTTTTTTACTTATACTTATAATTGGCTCGACAAATAATATAATCTCGTAAAATTTCATATAATTCCCCTGTCTGCACAAGAGTCTTCTTTCTTAACAAGCTCCTTTTATACCTTGACGTATGAGTAATTTATACTCCACCTGTAATCCTAGTGCATAATTTTATTTCTAGTAATCTAAGATAATGAATTATGGCGATTTTAGGTATAACGTTAATGGCTCTTTTAATACGATCCTCATTTATAATTCCCCACATTATTTATTAATAATCTTCTACGGGGTATATCGTATAACAACAAACAACAAATAATATAATAACCTACACTTTTTACATTTTACAACCTAATTACATTCGCGTTCACTCATCGTTTTTTAATAAAAATTAATAAAATGTAGGGATCGTTCGAAACAATCGTTTTATGTTGATTTAGATCGTTTTTCATTAGAGAAATACAGACAATTTTGACGTCGATATACTTCGCTTATTTAAATAAAATAAAAATGTTCGTTTATTTTTAAAACAATTGTATGTCTGATATTAATTTATATAAATACAAATATCGAAAGACAATATCAAACAATATTCTAAACAAAATATTTATTATTTAATTGTTTAAATTGTCACGCAAGTATTAAAAGGAAGACTATCATCGCCTTAGACATTATTTCTTCATTAATAACGATCGAGTCCTTTGAGAGGAGAATATTATTAATATATTATTGTTAACGTTTCTTTTTTATATTTATTTATAGCAGCGATAGCAGTGCAAGGCTTTAAAGTATAATATTGTATATATTGAATGATTAAAAAGACAGTATTTGTGATCGAAGAATATTAGTCGTAATCGTTTATATAATTTTACCATTTACACATGGAAAAAGATTATATTATGTTTGAATGGAACGAAATGAATAAAGAAAGAAAAAAAAATGAAGCTCACTTAATTTTAGTTGAGTCAAGTGGCTCCGTAGCTTTTCGATTCTAAAAATGATAAATTTAAAGAGAGAAAATCCTAAAATAGGTTGAGTGACACGGCAAGTCAAGCCGCATACACTGAGAATAAGAATATTCAAAAAAGAAGAAAAAAAAAAAATATCTCCACCGCAAAATCGACGTGTAATAAGAAGCCATTAAGGAAATGGCCTTCGTTACTTGGGCTCTTGAAGTTTAATTAAAACTTGGTTCCTCACTGCGTGGCGGGGAACGGCGTGAGGGGGAATGGTGGGACGAGTATACCTTTCATGACGTCGATTAGCCCGCGATTCTTCCCACAAACGGATGCAAGGGTCATAGAATCTCTTTAATCTCGGTTTACGAAACGTACTGCTCGATTTCTTTGAAACTCACGCACTCCTAATGCAAGTATATTAATAAATGAAGCGCAAATTACTTACCATTCGCGTTAATATCGATTCATCCCAAGATCATTGATTTTCTTTACCAATCAGATAATAATAGAAGATGCGTTACAATATCAAGTGCATATGACCGTTTGATAATGCTACCTGTCGTTGACGCTTCCTATTTTAATAGTCCGTTAAATAATGATTCGAAGCGTCGTTTTTTTTTTTTTTTTTTTTTTTTGAAATAACGAAGCATGAGTATTAAGAAAAAGTCTGACATTTGTCTGAGAGAGAGAGAGAGAGAGAGAGATTCGAGGGAAATTGAAAAATTGCAATCCCTAGGAAATTAATTTCCCTTTATCTATCATTGTAAAGCGAATTCGATAAATCGAAACACAAGCTCCGATGAAATTTATTACCCATCTGCGATCCTCATTCTATTTAAACCATCATCAACTCCAATTTATCGTCCTTTACGTATCGCTTTGAGGGCAACGATGATTCCCTTCGTGTCTCTTCTCATTAATAATATCTCCTCTAGCTTCCCGTAATTCAATATTATGAAGTACCACCTACGTGACCTTCGCGTTTAATATTGCAAATCTATATCTTTATTCTCTGGAGCTTGGAAGAATAACTTGTGAAAATCATGGAAACGCATTCTTTTGAATTGCATATTTTATCCAATAATTTATGAAGAAGAATCAGGATTAATTAATACTCATTAAACTTCTAAACTGCGTATCTGTGAAATTAATGGACCTTAAGTTTTTAAATCGTTTTCAAATAAATTAAATATCAAGTCAAACCTACCGAGGAATAAAATTTTAATTTTAATTTCATGTATTTAATTTCATCTATGCGCACTGCATTTCTGTCACAAACAGCTAGATTTCATTCTATCTATGAATCGAATAGAATTTATTTACTTACCATTCGCGTATTACAATAAAATTATGCAAGTTTACTTAACGTTTTATTATAATAAAATATATAATTTTGTTGTCATTTAATTTTTTAAAAATTAAAAAAACAAAATTTGATCAAAGTCATTGAATTATTTCAAAGATAATTTTATTGTTTGTAATTATAATTCATTTCTGGCTGTACTGAAAATCTTCGTATATTCTTAGCAGTAAATTAAATAATTCATTTTATTCAAATGTCAAATATTCTGCAAGCTTTACTATAGTTTATAAAGGATTATTTCTATATAAATATGAAAATTTCGTTAAATACAAGTACGTTACAGTGTAGTTTCAAAGGAAATTCAGTATGTTTTAATAGCCCAATTTATTTAAGTTGTGCACTTAATTGTGAAATGATTATATTTATAGAATCATTATTAAATTTAAATTTAATTTGCCTTAAAAGTATCTCTGGATTCATTAAATACGTAAGCGTTAAACGAACTCTTAAAAGTAAGTAATATATTTATCAATAAAAACTAATGAACATCGACATCGAAATGATATATAATTATTGTTATACCTATAATTATTGTTAGCACTGTAACTATAGATAAATGTTAAAATAATTTACGAATGCGTTTAAACATAAATTAGATGTAGAATGATGTTGAAATGGTCTTATTCTCGTATTGAGGGAAGGGAATTTTACAAAATAATTTAAACTTTTAAAACGATATTAGTATAATTATAGTTCCTTTGAAAAGAAAATGACGAGTTTATGGAAAGTTTAATAATTCGTACAAATCGTTCAAACATTCCGGCATAAAAATCGAAGTGGAAGGTTTTAAAAAGACGTTAATATTGATGTTTGTACTTTGATGAAGGAGTCGAAGAAAAAGTAAAATAGAGATCTTGGGAATAAGTTTTGATGAAGCCGACATTGTAATAAATATGTATGTATACGTAGAAAATGTGAAAGAGGAAAAATAAGAGAGGAAGAAAAATTTAAAAAGAAAGAAAATGTCTAGAAAGTTTGTCGACATCCGCTAGTTGTCTCATTAAAGTTCCCATATTGTCTCATTAAAAGTTGAGGTAAACATGACGAGACATAATTTTTATTATTTTAATAATTCACTTTTCCTTGTCTCGCGTATTTACATGTAAAAATGTTTTAACTAGATTTATCCCGATCTTGGAATACATCATGCATTTGAATGCTTTTATTTCACTTATCTCAATAACTTCAAGATTAATTAAACAAATTTTTATATCGATATCTATTATCCCGATTTTTACTTATATTTTTATTTAATTAATTTTAACCTTGGAGAGCGTAAAGTAACGAAGATTACATAAAAAGAGGCATATATATATTAAATTATATGACTGCAGTTCTAGTTCATAAACTAGAAGTCGTTAAGGACCAAGAATCCTTTCCCTACTAATGCTTTTTTCTTCGATTAAGTTAAGTAAATAAGATACGTTATGGGTTTGGCACGAAGTGCACAAAAGGTCATTGTACATACAATTTCCTCCATGATTATTGCCAATATTCAAGATACGCGGATGCGCCCCCTTTATCGTTCGCTTATATTTACTATGCGTTCGCTTCTTTAAAAAAAGCTGCAATCCCAGCCATTCCCGTAATGTTATAATATATATTTTCTAAAGTCTACTCTTCGCTTTTACTTTTTTTTATTCTTAAAAGCTGCAGTGCTGTAAAGCTGCATTCAAACTTATGGAAAATCTTCAATAATTTATACGTTTTAGCGTTTAAAATTTTTTTTTTTTCTTTGTTATAAATCTTTTACATTTTATATTGGAAATCAAGTATAATGGAAGAAAAATATTATCAGCGTAACATTATTATATAAAATACATTGAATATTTTAAATGATTTATTAGTTTATTACTGTTCAGTGACAGATCTATTTGATAGAAAATTATGCGAAGACTGTCTAATTACATAATTCAATGATTACCATTAAAACAGTATTTAAAAATTATTAAGTTGCAATAAATTTATATTTACATTAATAAATCTCTTTACGTGTATGCTCATTGTATAAATATGTTAAAAATTTACGATAGACCTGAGTGTTGAATTTCTCAAATGATCACTGCTTAACGTAATGTATTCGTTCAATAATTTTTATGAGTCCGGAAAATATTATAGGCTTGTGTAGGTTTTTTATTTATGTACACTAGTGTATATATATATACGCATCAGTTTCGATACACAAACTTAAAGAATTTAATTTAACACAATTTCGTTTGTTCATAATCCATAATAATATACTATTATGAGTTATAAATGTAATCAATACTTTTCCTGTATATGCTAATGCCCATAAAATGAGATTCTTTTTAAAAGAAGCATGTATTTTTATGTAATATAAAATTAAAATTTAATTTTTTTTAATGCTGTTATAGATTTTATATTGATACTATTTATTTTGTAATTTATTGCAGAACATTAACGCATTTCAGTAGAACAATATCAATTTTAAAATATAACAGAATTCCCTAAAAAACAATTAAAGTCATGGAGATAGATTGATCATAATAATAGATTTATGTATTATTAGCGAATTAATAATTTTTAATGATAAATATATAAATTATAACTATAAATATTGTTACCATATAAAATATAATATTCATGATAACAAATGATTTGTTGTGATAATATCTTGATAAACACAATCATACCTAATTACTTTTTTTAATAAACAATAATTAATATATATAATACTCGTATACAAATTACAATTTGTAGTATTAAAAAGTAAAGAACTTGTAGAAAATTTAGATTTAATACTGCAATTTTACATAATGCAAATTTATATAAATAATATCTTTTTACTAAACGAAGTTTGCAATGATTTATATCGTGTTCATTTTAAAGTAATAATTTAATAAAACGTATTCTGAATTCTGAAAAATAAGAAACTTTAAATTAAAAAAATTAAAAGTTCAAATGTTATGTGAATAAATGTTCCAATTTGCTTTATTACCAAATATTTTAATCTTTCAAGCAAAGGCTTCTTTAGTTAATTCTGTAACTTATTTTAGAAGTTCTCAAATTATTATACGCCCTAATCAATTTGCTTAACTTAGATTGAAAATGAACTTTGAAACTTATAAAACGATTAATTTTTCTAGGATATTTATTCGACTCTTCGTAAATTTTCTAATTGCAGATTCTCATTATACATGTTTACACTATGCAATCTACATGTAATACAGAATAATACTATTCCAGCACAATGTAAATAAAATATGAAAAAAATTTTTAATTTACATAAGTTTCTCACTCAAATTTTTATCTTGAACAATTAATTACGTCGTCATAAAATGAGGTAAGTTTCCTTGATCTGACCTTTGGCCTTAGATTGTGAGGTAATATGAGAAAAGGAGGGGATGATATAATTTATACGAATCCTTACCCGATATGAAAATAAGTGTAATTTATCTATTCTTTCTATTATTTACATTATAATAGAAGCAAATAACTTTTTAAACAAATTTATTTGTTCCAAAATTGTTATTCTTTGTGAATGTATTCACAATATTATGAAATAACTAAAAGAAAATAGATTTTCTATTTCATCGGTTTGATTTGTGCGTTGAAAAAATTTATTAATCATTAATAATTGACGATTATTACTCATATATACCAAGTTCCCTTTTGCAGACGAATTATAATAACAAAATTTTAATATAAAAATATCAGGCATGAATATTTTGAATTTATATGACTTACTATTAATATAGAAAGATTTCCTTTAAATAACGAGTCATTATTATATTTCATGTGGGAAAATTTTTTATCCGCAAGAAGAGAAATAATTCAAATATTCAAGTATTAATTTCAAACGCTTAAAAATTCATTAAAATTACAAAGACATCACCATACAAAAAAAAATGATATGAATATAATGTAAAATTAATTTTTTATTCTTATTTTATAGCGAAAGGAATATGTACGTAAAATATATATCTTATGTCGGAAAAATTATATCAAAACACCTTATAAATATTATTATTATTGTTGTTGTTGTTGTTGTTATTGTTGTTATTGTTGTTATAATCATGACCTTCGTTTTCAGTTTAAATAATTTGAATACGTTCAAACTATACCCAGTTAATATGAAAATTTACTACTTTATCGATAAAAATTTTGCTAATGCCGGAATCGAATTTCAATAATAAAATAACGAAAAACGAATAAGACTCGTGGAATACTTGCCCAGAGAATTCGACCGGAGATATAAACTGAATAATTCATAATGAGCGCACATCCGTCTACGGTCTCGAGACGTGGATTTCCCATAGGGCGACGTTGGCCCTCTCCGCTTTTCTTCTTCTTGCTGCTTTTATAAACGAATATCTATATCAGTCTGGATATACTGTGAATTAAAAGGCGTCGAAGTGAAGGGAAAAAATTTCACCTGCGAATAATCAGAATTAAAGAATTGCCCATTATTTAGATTTTCTTAATCCTAATGATATTTACACGTAAATGTTATGGGGAAGAAGAGGAATCACATTCCTCCGACATGTAAAGAAACTTTTATGGACTGAAAAATCCATGATTTACTTGTAACCGTTATGAATGTCTTAAAAAAAAACTCAAACTTTACAAATAATATAATTTAATTTTATGTTACTTAGTTTTTTATTCTATTATACATAACTTATGAGTTTAAATTATTAATGATAAGAATCATAGAATGGAAATATTTTAATAAGCATGACATAAATCATTATATCCCAGATTCTTATTATTGTTTCTTCTATATAATTGATCTTATTATCAATCATTTAAAATAAATGCTCCAATCAGTAAAATATGATTTCTGGACTCAAACGATTGTCTTAGATAATGAGATAAATAGATTATTAATTGGTCTACTAAAAAAGTTATGAATCACCTTATTATTGAGTCCATTCGATCAGAGAAAAGTAATATAGCTTTAACAATTTATGTAATATATAAAAAAATAAATATTTATTATACGTTTTACCATATGATTTGCGTCGCAGTTCTTGTTATGAATTTATATAGAAAATTTCCAATTCTACGTTTAATTAGATCTATATATGAATTTTGAAGATGTATCTTGTGCTCTACTAGACTATAAATGAAATAATATTTCCATAAAATGAATACGCTCTCGTCTTACTGTGGCAGTGGTAATAATTTTTCTCGCATAGTTTCTCCTCGCCTAAATTCATTAACAAAATGAGAACAAATTTCTTCCGTACATTTATAATGGCAGATATAATTTTACCTAACTATTAAACTTGGTATTGAATTAATAACGAAATAATTGCAGAAAATAAATTATCGTGAGATAATTATAAAATTAAAAACAAATATCTATATATCATTTTAATTATTGATTAAACACGCACACGCACGCGCACACAGTTTAGTAAATATAATTTCATACGGTAGATGTTAATGTATTAAGTATAAATTAATAATATTAGTCAGTATTAGGTATAATTAAGGTAGCCATTAAAATCACAGATAGATTAGTACAAAAAAAAAAAAAGATGAAGAAAAAAATGAATTGTCACGTATGTAGGAAGCGATAGGATAGGAGTTAAGAGGTCGTGCACGAGCGCGCATTAGAAATAATTAGTAAATTTGATAGAAACTTGGGAGGGAGAGAGATTTTGATAATGCAAGATGCGGGTAAGATTTAATTGTGCAAGGAGCGGATCAGGAAAATGAACCACCTTGACAAAGTCATTGTAAGGAGTTGAAGGGTCGCGGGTCGAAGGGAGGGTCGAAGGTAAAGCGATCCGCTTACGTTTTAGTTAAGAGACGAGCTACGGCCCGGTAAATGAATCCACTAATTTCCTTTTGGCCAGGGTGGAAGATTTCAAAGTTTTACATTATATATTATACATCGAGGAACGTTCTTTAACTAAATTCTTGTCGTTAAGTCGTACAGTTACAATTGTCTCATCCACAGCCTGAAATTTCAAGGATTCCCCCTTTCCGCCCTTCGTTATTACCTGGATGTATCGGCGCTTTATGGGGAAGCTTTACTTCCAATTACGTCCTTAAGAAAATAATAATAATCTAATACTTCGGGCATATACTACCCATTGCCTGTATAAAAATACTAAGAATTGCAGGAAATCCTAAAAAGTATTTAACTTGCCGATGGACGAGTTTAATTTATCGAAAAATTACGAGGGAACAGTTGTTGTCTACTTTTTCGGAACTATAGTCTCGAGCCCAGGCTGACGTAGTCAAATTTTTTTAATTATCATACAGAATGGAATACGAAAATTGTTTGCATTCTTACGACGTTATCGTATAAAAAAAAATTGATAAATTAACTAACTAAGGGTACGAGAAATTCCTTAACGAATAATCAAATGGGAATTCGTTAAAGTCGGTTAAAAATAAGCACATAAATCTGCTCATGCAGTATGAAAATCGCTATCGCGCGTAATAATTAATTACATTTTTGTAAATTCTTGAAAATGGGAGTACCGGTTGTTACTTCGTTTTTAATTACTTTTTCAAAGCCAAGCTTTTTTCTTTTTTTTTCTTTTTTTTTTAAAAAGTCGTAGAAACAAAAGAACGAAACTTAAAAATCTATAAAATGGAAAATTCTTCTACATCGTGGTGTTTTAAATAATTTTGTATTCAAACTATTGTTTATTGACTACTCGTTAACGAGTCGCGAAGCTCGTCCACTTACGGTGGAGAGAAGAAGAAGCCACGAAAAAAAGTAATAATTAGCTGCGGGGGTGGGGTGGAGGGCTATAATGTAGCATGATCGAGCGTATAATATAATCGAATGTAAGTATAATCGAAAACTCGTTCAAATATAAAAAAAAAACTAATTGAAATTTAAAAAATTTGTTGTTTCGATTTTCTAATTAACGCCCGCCTAAGGAGATTTTTTATTCTAATGAACATCGTGTAATCGTAATGGACGAAGTCGATCAGGAGAAAGGACATTACGCGTGAATGAGTAATTAGTAAATGCCGTTAAAAAGGATCGTGGAAGCCTCAAGAGACGTATATCGTCTTTCGTTTGAAAGAACGAGCCATTCGTCTTCGATAGCACTCATACTCGGCACAGACCTGTCGTAAGCAATAAGTTTCATGGAAGGGGTTTTACAAATTTATACGATCGTAAAAGCATCCTTCCAATTGTACGAACGTTTCTATGTACTCGTAAAATGGTCTCGGCGCGACAACAACTTAAAAGCGATACCTTAAGGACGGCATATATTTTCTTCCCTTTTCCGTAAGAGATCTTATATAAATCTTGTACGCACTTATTCTTACAAAATCGTGCGCTTATCATTTAAGGAGTCATCAGTAAAATTAGTGTCAGGTATTTATAAACAGTTTCGCCATCCTTGTACTCCAGCCCATCCCCTTGGATGGCAACCTGTCGATGGGGAATGGCGGTAAAGAGGCGAAGGATACGATTTTCCAATTGCATTTTTTTTCTTACTCAATACACAGATTTCAAAACCATTTTATCTGCTTAAAGACCTTAAAGCCTTTTCAAGTGGATATATATTTTTATCTAATTTTAAATAAATATTTTTAAAAAAATTAAAACCATCATTACATTATTCACATTATATTAATCCGGTACAGTTTTTTTTTTTTTTTTTTTTTTTTGAATTTTAAACGAATAATATTGACAAACAATTGGATAATTTATTTATAATGCAACTAAAATAATAGTAAAATAATGAAGAAATTTTGTATATTTAACATTTTGTATATTATATTCTAAATTAATGGGAGAATTCAGTTCCGTTTCATTTTTAATGAACAATTGAAATAATAAAAAAAAAAATTAGAAAATTACCTTATAAATTATCGAAAACATTTTATTTACAATTTCACTCACTAGTATTTCGATTATAAACGTGACGTCCTTTATACGTAACTATATACAAATGAGTAAAAATTCCAATGAAAATAAATAAGCCGAAATGCGTTATTGAACACATACGTTTAACTGAAATTAAATTCTATTTTAGCCCGATAGAATATAGAATTAAAAACGTCAGTCTGGCATAGCACTACGTTAAAAGTGAATATTTTTATTTGCTTTTATGATAAAACTATAATACGCTTTCAAAGGAGTTTGTATTCAATGATAATAAATTAAATTTTCTTAAAATATTATCTGTACTGCGGAAACGAAAAGCTTAAAATATTAAGAAATTCTGAAATATGTAATATTATAAAAAGCAAGTAAAAACGATCCGTTCGCGTAGGTCTGACATTTTATTATTTAAAGTTTCTAAAATTCTTCTCGATAACGCTATAGATTTTTTTTTTTTTTTTGTTTTTTTATATAAATTTAAATGGTTATTAACGTTTCAAATGTTCATATTCTAAATGAAAATTATAAGCTTAGATTATTTCAAATTAATAATTAATGTTTTTATTTCAATATGCATCGTTGCAGCTCACTGTCAAATTCATATAATATTGGATTTTTCAAAATACCTATTTAAATAATCCCTGCGTAATCTCGAGCTGAAAATTAATTTTTTTTTTTTTTTACTATATGTACATACTTCCTATACCTTAAGTAAATTATGAAAAGCTCGCTCTTTATCGCGAACTGAATTTTATAAAATATTTTACAAAATTTATCTTAAAATCTAAAAAATTTTAATTTTCTCAAATATAAGTATACGTTCGCACGCGCTTGTTAATGCATATACGTGTGCACAACACATGAAGGTTATTGATGCGCTGCAAGTAAAGGGAGAACAGTGTTTTTATAGTTCGTCGAGACAAAAAGAAAAAAATGGATGCCTTTCAGTGACTTTGCCGTGTACATTGGACAACAAATATTCCGTATTATATCTAGTGTTTCTAGTGAAAGGAAAATCTTAGGCAATATTAAATTTCGTTTTATTAGCAGATGTCCCGATAGAGCAATCTGTGTATACTTGATAATCTGGATTATGAAAATCGAAGAATACGGATGATACGTAGGCAAGTGTACGTGAACGTACAGAGATAAAGGAGTAAAGTAAAAAAGGAGTAAAGTAAAAAGTAAAAAGGCGAACGAACGGATTAAAAAGATATTAAAAAATATCGATTTATCAGGATAGCCTCTATGTAGTATATATATATATATATGTGTGTGTGTGTGTTTTATAAATGATTGACGCGTATTACAAAATGCTAAGGTCACTTAGCTCAAACGGCTAAGAGTAATTGAAATGGTTACGCCGCCGTACTTTCTTCCTTTCAACGTGAAATAATTATATTGATAAATAATTTTACGTAGACAAATGGAAATTTAAACTATATTTTCTGAACTCTCTATAAATGCAATCATTACAGTGAATGAATAATTTTTAGTTTTATTATGATTGTTCTTGTTGTTATGAAATATATATATATATATACGGATAGATAGATAGATAGATAGAGAGAGAGATTAAATGGAAGAATGAGGAATAAAAAAGGAGTTATTGTCGACGAACCAATAAAAAAATATAAGATTCGACAATGAGAATTGTGAAGTGCAGCTTAACGAAGGATTCTTAGCAAATGAAATCTAAAGAATTTTTTAAAAGATTATGACACAGAGAGGGGAGGAGAGAGAGAGAGAGAGAGAGAGAAAGTGAGACGAGACAAGTGAGACAGATGAAACAATAATGAATGCTTGAAGGATGCGACGCCGGACACGAAGTAGGCGTTGGCCAAGGGGCTGGAGCTCCAAATTTTATGAAGCCGGTGCATTATTGCACTCGAGTACGCGTTCTCGACTCTGACATTCTCTTTATCAAAAACTCATCTCTCGCTACGTAGATCTCCGAAGCGGCTAAGGGCTTTAAAAAGGAATTATAATATCCACCTTTTATCCTCCTCTCTCTCTCTCTCTCTCTCTCTCTCTCTCTCTCTCTCTGTACTATTGTTGCTGCCGGTGCTGTATTTCACTTCAGATCATTCCCCGTTGTCTTACCTTTTTACTTACCCCCTCATATCCTACTTAAGCCATCGTACCAAAATTCTGTCAACTTCGCTGCAAGAAAAAACAACGAAATATTGTGGTATTGTGGCCTGCGGATATATTCAAACGATACTCAAAGTCACGTAAAATAATGCGCTCTCAGATTTTTGTACGTACGAATTCGAAATTAACGAAAAAAATAAATAAATAAATAACATTTACTGGGTTTTCTCAATCGGTTCTATTTTTTTTTTTTTCTTTTTTTTTCTGTTTTAACGAGAGCAAAAGCTCGGATATCCTTTACGCTTTATTCGTGCACTAAATTTGACTGACTTGATTTAGAAGATTGTTGTGAAATCGAATTGGCACGTTGAAGCAACTTTTAGCTATTCTAACTTTTATACTGTTTATTGTATTCTCGAATTCGTTTATAAATCTTCAACTTGTATAGATTTCCTTCCTCGGTTATATTTAAGAACGTGAGTTTAAATTCATATTCAATTTGCCCTATAAATTTTATAAGTATTTAAATAAATCTATAGCTGCTCTTAATGCGCATAATTTACAATTAAAATCCGGAGAGTCGTTAAATAATTTATATTAAACATATAACGTCGTATTTCAGAAGAAAGACAATTTTTATATTGAAATAATTACTTTTAGAGTTCGAAGCTCCTCTAAGACATTATATCACAAAGAATGCTTTTCGTGCAATATTTTTACCTTTTTGAAAGGCTAAATTTATATTCCAAAACAATTCCTAAAGAAAAATATAAAAAAGCACGTAAAAAAAAGAATTGAAATCGAAGGAATTTTTCTCATTTAAATTGAAGCATCAAATAAGAAGGTGTTTTATTAGAAGAAGAAGAATAAGAAGAAGAAGAAGAAGAAGTTGCTCTACTACCGATAATTAGTTTTATTATAATTTATATCGAGGGATACACAACAACGATAACATTTATTATTTTTCGTCTGATCAAAGCGCCGAGACTTTACGTCCAACTCGGCTAAATACTCTTTATTTTTCCGACAAATGACAACCGTACGTACACACACACACACACACATATATATATATATATATATATATACGGATATAATCACGTTGCTTTTAAATACAAGCTAGCGGTAGGATTCTTTTATAAAGGGGACACTCGGTAAAAGCGGTAGAGCGCGGAGACGGTGGACCAGTCTCTGCTACCTTATCATTTGACCAGCCGTGCGAAAATTTTCTCAGTGAATGCAACGTAATCACTGGCAGCGAGGAAATGATTGACTTATGGGAGGAAAACAATATTGTCCCGAGTTCTACAAAGTAAGTAATAATCGCTCTCTCTCTCTCTCTCTCTCTCTCTCACACACACACTTTCTCTTATTCTTCTTAACTTTCAGTCTCCCGCGTCACCTTTTACTCCCACCACCGTCTCCTCGGTATTCCTGTATAAGGAATAATACTAAGGAAATCGCTTAAATATCGTAACAGGCCGAGCGAACGCGGTTTAACAGATTAAATGTGTCACAATAAATGGCGAGCAAATATAAATTTTGACTCCTTCTCCACGACAACAACTAATGTGTAAATAAATTCAAGTACTTAACGCGCTCAGTGATTTATTTGTTCTTTATAAGTTAAAATGTTGAGCTTCGAGCTTTCGAACGCGTTTACTTTCCCGTCGCCTTTTAATTAATGAAAAGGCTTTTAAAACTCTGCAAATTAAACAGATATATTTATTAATTTTAAAGGTAAATTGCACTACGAAATATATCTCAATCGCTATCAATTTTTTTTTCGTTTTTTTTTTTTTTTTTTAGAGATTTTCTAGAAAGTAATCAGCAAAACGATGATGATCAATTATAAGCGTTTTTCTGAAATGGAGCCTTAAACGACTGAAAGTAGCATTTTACCGGAATAACCGTAAAAATTAGGCGACCAAGATTTTTCCATTAAACATTGATTGATCGTAGCGGATAAAGTTCTGATGGCGCGTGCGCCCTACGTCGGTGATAAATGAATACTTTCCGAGTGTCTGGTGCTACTTGTCTCCGGCAGCTATTCCTAGTCTCATTTCAACTGAAATCTGAAGACTGTGTAACGTCACTACTCCATTCTTCCTTCTTTTCCACGTCTCTCTCTCTCTCTCTCTCTCTCTCTTCTCTTTCTTTTCTCTCATCATTTTACTTATACAGCTACGATTAAGGTTTAAATTTCTCTCATTCATTTCTATTAATCAGTTCATTTGATATAATTATGCACAGTACACGTTAAATTTGAATAATTTACTTTTTGAACAGCGTAATTACTTATTTAATGATGTCATTAAACTTATAATATTTTAACGTTTCCATCGAACGCTTTCGTTTTATAATATAATTTATAATATAAAGATTTCGCGTGCTTTTCAAAAATCCAGTGCAATTTTTCTAAACGATGCAAGTATAATATTAAAATGATTTCATGATTTATCGTTTATTTCAGTACCAAATTTGCTGTGCGATCTATTTCATGCTATTTAGATGTAATTTTAACTTGCCCAACATACAAAATTAATTCATGAACTTTTTATTTAACTGTAATAATTAATTATAAATAACTTTAAATTACATTAATATTTAACAATGCATATTAACATAGTCTTTTCTAATACATTAATAAGTAGAAATTAACAGATAAATTGTGATCATCATTTTCTAATACATGTATACAGATAATATACATAATTACAATTTTCTGCATACATGGCACCTAATTTATAAAAACAATTATTATTTTATAAGTGTATATTTAAAAAAAAAACAACTACACAGTAATTACTACAATGCTATGACTTTTTAGTTTATATAATTATATATAATACAATTACTATTGCAGTCATTAGCGTATTTTTAATTGAATAAATAAAATTAATTATTTCGAGCTTTTTTTAATTTAAATTATATCGAGGTTATTAAATTTATTTTGTATTCGTAAATCATTCACATAAAATTCCCTAACTTGCCTATACAAAATAAAAAGTTCACATTTTTACTGTCGACGACAGATATAAAAAAAAAAACACATTTGAGTCAATGGTTCTTTATAATGTGAAAAAAGAAGTTTAGAAGGGTTAAGAAAAGAAAAAGAGAATTTTTTGAGATAGAGAAACAGAATTTTCAATACCACAAAGCCAAAGTGCTTTTCTTCAAGAACTCTCGAAAATGCGGGGACAAAAAAATAAATAAAATAAGAAATATTATCATCGCAGATGCGTTATTTTCTAGAATTTTTAATACTTCGTCTGATAAAACAAACATAATAGTATACGAGTGCATTTTTTTTTTATTGTAAAAAAATAATAATATTAAGGGATTTAAATTAAAGATTTAGTGAAGTAATAAATAAATTACAAAAAGCGATAGATTTTGAAAACACAAGTATCAATGTATTCGATGTAAATAATTATTAAAGGCAGATTTATTAGTAGTATAAGTCCTTGTTTATAATTCGATACATAATGTATGAATGAAGGGGACACATTTTAATTAGGCGGAAAATCATCAACGTTAGCATATTAATATTACTGATCACAAAGTAATATTACTTAGAGCTTTAAGAAAAAAGTTTTAAAATCAAGTTCATTAAAAGCTTACTTTTAATATACAAGATATTGAGTAAATATAAGGTATTAATAAATAATAGAAACGTTTGTCTTTAATGAATAAAAATTATAAGGAAGAGAAAAAGGGTGGGGATTATAAAACTTATAATAAAGTTCATTTATCACATATAGGTTTAATTATAAATTCAATTGTAAGTATATTTTTATAAATTTAAAATTCAGACAACGTCTGATAGAAAATAATTTACGTGAAAACATGAATTTCTTATTGCGCAAAATAAAAATATGAAATATGAGAAAATTAAAATTTTAAAGAAGGTATTATTAAATTAACTATTAAATTACTTATTTCTTGTGCTTGTAATTATTATTTAATAAATATTGGATGTAAGCAAAAAATGGAAATTTTGCCAACTAAGTGACGAGTACTTAAAATGTGAGCACCTAAAACGAGTGCACCTTTTGCACACGATCTGATATTCTGATCGAAAGCTCGATTCTGTGACTTGATTGGCTAATTTAAAAGAAAACTGATCCTACTTTACATATAGATAGAGCCGTAGTTGTCAAAATTTTCGAGCCGTATAATATACTTCTTATGTAGAGTGCGACATATTCACGATAATCCCTCGTAGTATAATAATATTCCTTCACTTTTTCCTTCCCTTATATTTTACTTAACGATAACAAATTTCCTTAAACACATTCTAGTTCTTTTTTTTTTTTTTTTTTTTTTGTTAAAAACGAAGCATTCAAATGTTTTAACCATTGAAAATTTTATTTCAGTTCCCGTCAAATATTGGCCCTTCAGAATAAATTATTCTAATCTTAAAGAAAGAAAAAAACTTATTTCATTTATAAGAATTACCTATTCAGTTGCTTGTAATTAATTTAAATGAACTATACTTATTATTCTATATCTATAAATAACGAAACAGCGATACTTCGAGCGTTATTATTATAATTTTTATGTAATTTTCTTATCTGAAATTCATAAATACGCAATGCTTTGCAATTTCATAAATGTAAAATAAATCAGTAAAATGAAAAGTAACGACAAAAAAAGTAACTCAATCACGATTAAATAATATTCTTGAACGTTTAATTTGAGTTTTTATTTATTTCCAGCATTATTTTTATTTATCATCATCTTTAAAGTTATTTAATTTACTGGCGTATTGTTCATAAACTTCGATTCATACTTCGGAAAATTTTTTATTACTGACTACCAATTCACGTTTTTGTACAGTTTTAAAAAATATTATTATTCCAGTTATTTAACTTACATATTTTTTTAATATATTTTATTTGTATTTTCATTTTATTTACAAATGCACGAAACAATGTAATAATAATCTACATATAAACAAATAAAAATACGTGCAATTGTAAAATAACAGAAAAATAAACTTGTATTTGTATTTTTAATAAATAAAATATATTTTTACTTACTTAATTACCCAATTGCATTGGGGGTTACTTCAATTATTACCTTCCATTATTTCACTTCGAATGCTATCTTTTTTTATATATATGTAATGTTAATAATAAATTTATAAAAATCGCTTAATTTCTGACAATATATTTTCACAGTTTCATTTTAATAATACTTTTATATTTAAATATATTATAATTTTGAAACAATTTTGAAATTTATGTTATAAATTAATGAACTCTAATATAATTAAGATGCCATTGGTTAAATTAATAAAGATTTTTTACATAAAAAAGATTCAGTATTGAAATTAAGTAAATTTTACGTAAGGGTATCGATTACTCTATGTTGACTATAACAGAACAGCAATTCAAATTCTGGTTTAGCAACATGCAATCAAATTCTTGTTTATAAAAATAAAATACAGAAGGAAGCAATAAGTAAGAGCACGTGCAAATGAAATAACTTTTCGTATGATTCAAATCAATTTTTACGAAATATTACATAAATGCATAACCAAACAAATACATAGGCATATGCGAGCACACAGACAGTCAAACATACATGTATATTTAATAAATCTAGAGTTTTTCCTTATCTTTTACATAAATATTTTAAGTTTTGATACAATTTCTCTAAATACGTTTTTAGAAATATAAAAAATTAAAACCTGAAAGCATACATTCCTAATTAATCAACATAACGTATATGAAATGAATATAATTTATAGTAGTACTTATTCAGTAGCTTTTTACATCCGATATTACTTAAAAAAATAAATAAAAGATATACCTTGAGAAATCAGCTATTATACTATAATATACAGTCTTAACATGTATATTACGCGTATACAGTAAAATCCAACGATAAATAAGAACGTTCGTGCTCGTTACTAATTCTAATATATATATGCAAATTTAATTAAATTAAATTTCTTACGTATTTGTATGAAACCGTATAATTTAAAAAATGTATGAGTAAACCTAGATAACCATGATTTCTTCACAGTCGTTCCAATTTGTATATTTAGTTTACTGGATCGTTTAATTCTTAAAGTAAAATCAATTAACGTATTTAAAAGTAATGCGATTGAAAATTCCGCCGAGGAGTATTTTCATCATTAGTCGAGCATTGTGAAATTTAAATTATCTTTTTACGCATCTACTATTACGATTCCAGCAATTGTTTCACAAAGAGTAAGCTCGTGTCAATCATATTTTATTGATTTGGGCATCTCGATCGATGCGCATTGGAACAGGGGGGGTGGCGAGGGTGGGGGGTGGGGCATAGTGCGGGGCATAGTGCTAAACACATTAAGGCACGTCGTATTCGTCATAATCTCTGTAAACTACTGGGATTACCTCGTGGCTTCAGCTAATACTCGTATCGCTAATCTACGACGTGGCCTGATCGCTGCTTGTCGTACGTTATATTTCGACCATCAAGTGACTATCGATTAACTGTTTGAAGCCGCATTCGCTTGAGAATTATTAATAGTAATGAAACAGGTGAGCCGGATTCTTTGGCCGGCAAAAGTATCAGGCTCCGACTGCATTTACTTTTTTCGCAGATTATTTCGTAGGAAAGTTTTTAAACGTCTCCGCGGTCGAAATTATCGAAAAGGAACGTGACAACTAACTCTTTTGAATTGGAATAACCCGAGGAGGCCTTACGCGAGAAAGGACGATTTCTATTGAAAATTGTAATTTTCGTGTTTTCAATTTACATTGCCGAAAGCGCTTATTATACATTTACTATCGAAGAATTTATTCGTCGTGCAGCGTTAAAGATTATTTGAGGAAATCGATTTTGTAAAACGACACTTTAATTTCTCTCCTTCGAAAATTCTGTTTCGTTCGTTCGATACGAGCTCACACCACCCCGAGCGTCAAACTTACGGAAGCATAGCCGGTCAAAGGAGAAAGACGGTGATTGACGGGGGTGGGGGGGGTGAGAGAGAGAGAGAGAGAGAGAGAGAGATGCAAGTCGTACCTGATTAGTGGAGCAAAGCTTTGTTCTGGAAAAGAGCCGGAGTAGGAAGACGTTAGGGTCCCACCTGTTCGGCACAGGGCTGCCTTCCCCAAGGAAATAAAGAAGGGCACAAAGGATTCTCAAATACACGGAACCACAGAGAGAACCGCAGAAGCTGACACTCGATACTGTGGATCAGCTATGTCACCCTCGCACTACCAGCGCCACCTTTTACCCCCATCTCTCTCTCTCTCTCTCTCTCTCTCTCTCTCTCTCTCTCTCTCTCTCTATCTCTATCCATCTCTATCTATCTCTATCTATCTATCTATCTGCATCTCTATTTGCATCATTAACGCTATTAAGACACCTTCAGCAGGAAACGAGATTACGCGTCGTTGCCCCCTAAAGAAGTGAACAGCCGTACTGCAATGTCTCTCTCATTACTTGAGAGAGTCGGCTGGACATGTCAACGCGATTTACCAATAAAAAGCAATTGTTATCTTCCTAGATAAACAACGTTTACAACAAGTCGAGCGCTCGTTCTGTTCTTAACAATAACCAGCAAACGTTTATTACTCTCGGTGGATCTCAAAATTATGTTTGAGAGGATCAAATATTGCCTGATGCGCCAACGTCCTTTGAGGCTTTATTGCAAAATTTTTCACTCCGTGGAAAATATTTTAATGAAAATATCAAGGAATCCCGTAAAATCTGTAAGGATGATTTGTAGCTCCATAAACAATACGGGAGAAGACGTTCCCGAAGCATTTGCGTCTCCGACATTTCCAGCTCTCGAATCTTCTATCGCCCGTGTCATGGCTGACGTGCGCGAAAGCTGCATGTGCACAAAGCTTTATCGCGTTTCATAATTTCACAACGTACAATTGCTGTTTTCCCTTCGTACCAATAACCTTCCGGAGCTTCGGCATTGTTTTGACGGGCGCATCCTCTTCGACGGTAAGACCGCGAGGAACGAGGCTTACCTCGGATGCGAGCTGTAAGCCTCCAATATTTTATCCCCTGACATTTCTCATGCATCCATTTGATCTATTAGGATCGATAGAGCACGAGTGACCAATATTACGATTTAAAGATTTACACAGAACAATTATTACTAATTACTGCATTATTGAAACGCAACGCTTTATATTCCGTATAAATAACAAATCATAGGCAATTTTATAACACGTGACATTAAGCTTTCGATACAGAAGAACAAATACAATAAATTAAATAATTGCACTTTTTTTTTTTTTAAATAAAAGCAATGTATATTATTGGGATAAGAATATTATTGGGTAATCTGTTCATTTATTATAAATATAAATCGATGTTGTGCATTATTTTTAATTGTGCCTAATAACGTCGATCCGCTTAATGAAATGAGTTTTTAATTTAAAATGAAATTTTAAATTAAAAAATGTAATTCCCGATACTCATAAAATATTTATGAACGCGTTGAGCCTCATCCGCTATTGGCATAAATAAACCGTATAAATAAAGGACTATTGACGAATTGGCCTTTCCCTACGAAATCTTTGACTTTTAATATTTCGAGCGGACGCACTTAAAAAACTTTGATGAAACGAAATTTATGCTCAGGTAATCGGTAAACAATTTCCATATCTATTATCCCTCGGAAAGCGTGAATTAAAATCAACGCGCCGGCGCGTTTCGCTTAACAATGTAAATAAACGAAGGATTTTTTTATTTATATAGGAGAGGAAATGTGTTTTTTCGTTTTATATGAAAACATCGATCGACGCGAGACCGATATTTCGATATTTCAAAGCATACGGCCGAATTCACAATGATTATTAATAATTTATAATTAATTCTTGAATGGCTAGGTAATTACAATGGAATGAATAGAATAACCTCAACGAAGACTCTTCGTTCCCAAGTAAGTTATTGCTGAATCGTGGAATTATAAAGAATTGTTCGTTGACTAGCTCGAGAAACTCTGTAAGCTTTGGATGCAGCATTTAACGGACGATTTTTGTAAATTTATTCATTTACCTTTTTTTCCTTTCATTCTTTTCAATCAATCAGAAGCCATAGTAAATCAAGTAAATACATTTTGCAAATGACTGGAATAGCCGCAGAATAATCCCCGGTGTATGCTGGAGAGCTTCCAGCCTACATTGACATTATTCCAACGGGGCGAGCAGCGAATTCGATGCGGTAAATAAATCCCACTCATTCGTAAGCCATAGCTGCTGGATAATCAAACGCCAGAGCGGAGAAATTGCGAGCGACGTCGGTGGGGATGACAAGCGGGAGAGAGAGGGATACAAGCCACAGCATTAGGTAGAACTGATTAACACGCGCCGACGTATGTGTACGATCCATAATTAGGAAAAGCGCATTTACCGCAAAAGATTCCCCTTCCCTCGCAAATCGTTTTGACGGATGACTTATTTTTGAATTTATGGTTTTCTGCGCCCTTTACCGCCTCCCGCACCCCATGCCGCAACCACCAACATCCATTATATAATATTTTCACCGATTCCGTAAGAGCTCCTCGACCTTACGATATTCCATTGGTTATTTAAATTCGGTTATACATTCAGCCGTCGATCTTTTATCATATCCCTATGCTTTTCAAGTTAATTATTAAATCGACGTGTCGTGATGTACGCGTGCGCGTGCTCAGACCTTACTGGATAAAGATATTACCGAGCGAGGAAGCACGTGACTTCCTCCTTTAAATACTCAATAAAAGCTAAATAAAAGTTCTTAAACAAACAGTCTGCTTTCAATAAAACTAATTCCCATCTCTTGAGCTCACTTAATCCACTACGAATTTCTATTGCAGGTCTTAATTTTGCGATCTTAATACAAAAGAGCCTGTAAAGTTTTACTTTAGTATTCGTGCACAACATCATGCCAGGCATTCATTACACTTTCTTTCTTTGTTTTTATTGTTTTTATTGTGTGTGTTTTTTTTTTCAATTAAATAATCGAGCAATCATGGAACTTTGTTTAAAAATAGGTGGTAAATGTTTATCTCGGTAAATTTGTACTATGCGAGTAATATTGGAAAAATACAATGCAAAGCATTTCCGGAGCATCGTATGCCTTTGCCCATTTTCTTTTCCCTCATAGTCTGAATAATCTAAAAATTAATTAAAGTCTTGTGAATTGATTATGGTTTTCGGTACTCTTACGTCTTGGTCAATTGAAAAATCAATGCGCACCGACTCTATATAGTGCGGAAAATTTATCAATAATAAACTGCGATTGATTTTCATCGTACGAATATGAAAGTTGAACGATACGAGGAACAACCTCGGAATACAAAATCGATAGGTTCTTTGAAAATGACGACTTGGCTGATCCACACGTTGACCTCTCGCAACAACAGAAATGCCCGAATTAGATTTCAATTTCATTTTCCATCTATCCTGTTCTCCAAACTTGAGATCGATCAACTTCTTTCTGTTGGAAAACATAACCCAAGGATTGGCGGAAAACAATTCTTATCTAATAAAGATGTCAACGGAGTTAGTGATCTGAATTTTCTCGCTTTAAGGAAAATCTACTTTTCTATGAAAGGGAAAATTGTGAATTTCACAAAACTAGATATAAAAAAAAGAATAATAATAATAATAATAATAATGTGTTTTTAATAGAAATTATTAACATTAATAAAAGTTGCGCCCGTTGAATTGATAATTTTTATACAAATCAACTTTTGTATTGAATTCTTCTCGCACGTATAGTTAGTTATTGTAGACATTTAAAAATAATAGTAAAAGTTGTAAATGCTTTTTATTTTTCAAAAGAAATTCTGCACGTGCAAATAATATTATTTCAGTTCGAATTAAATATTTTTTGTACCAAAGAAAAACGTTAAGTTTCCTTTCTTCCTTTATCTGATATTTTTAATTTCAAATAAATAGAGAAAAATAATTGTTGTTAATCTTAATCGGATTAACTAAAATTTGTAATTTGCATTTGAAGAAAACGTGAATACATATTTAGTAATTAGATTTTTTTCAACATATTATCTTAATAAGAATAATTTCGGATATCAGACGCCGACGAAATCACTTTCTAAATATTAAAATTTAATTGGCTTAGTACGTTTTAGCTTAACTTATTTAAAATTTAATTACGTCTGTATTTTTACTTATACATTCAATATTGGAAAAATTGATAATTTACATATATAATATCATTTTGCATTTATTAGTATTACTTATAAGGACTCGAAGAAAAAAGTTATTGAATAACACTAAAATTATTTCCAAATATAATCTTTTATTTTGAGTCTACTAATTGAAAAGATCTTTTCCTTTAATATCTTACCGTATTTTATTTTATTCGTAGTTAATGATTAAGTTATTACTGATATTTACATTATAAGAACTTTGTAATTTTCGTATAATTGAATAAGATGTATTTAATGAGTTCGAAAAGTAAGATGAAGTAGGAATATTTTGTTAAATTGAGGGAGGGAGCATAAATAATAAAAAGGAAGCGAATTATATTATTAATAATTAGTACAATGGAAATTAGAGCTGTGATGCAGAGTAACCGGAAGGATGGCACTTACTTATCGCGACGATGACACTGCATGCGCGTCCATTAAATTAATCCTGTTTAACATTTCAACTTGTCCACAAAATCGAAGCTGCCCTAACATCAATAGCTTATAAAAGCAATCAATATCCAATAATTTCACAACTTCGCACCTTCTCTTCCTATCGCTTCCTGTCTCGGTGTTTTATTCTAATATTCTCGGTCTCTCTCTCTCTCTCTCTCTCTCTCTCTCACTGTCTGCATCATCAACGACTGAATTGCGATAATCCACCGTGAAATTGAACCTTTCATCCGCACGTGTTTGCCATTTTCTATTCGTTGTCAAAAAGTGCGAGCATGAATTTTTCCGCTGACGTGATACCTTCCTATACTCAACACACACACACACACACACACATATATATATATATATAATATGTATACATACGTATATAGATTAACGTTTCAACTTGCAGTCAAAAATATATATTCTCGAAAAGCCATTTTAACAGCAATTCAAGTATTATTTCTTTATGGGAAACAAAAAAATTAATAAGAAAATAAATAAAGATGCCAACGCGTTTAATGACTATGAAGGCAGAAATGCGTAGGCCGAAACGGACATTTAACTGCGAAATACAATACTTTACGAAAAACAAATTATTCGTTAAAACAAGTCGATCATAAATTTTAATTGAGATATTATAAAACTTTATTATAAACTGCGACTGTTATTGTTTGTTGCATTTCAAGTGCTCGAGCGTTTCATACAATAAAATAATATTTTAAGAAGTCGTTAGTATTAGTGTTTTATGCCGCAAATAAATTCAAACGTCAAACTTTTAATAAAATAAGTTGGAAATAGATTTTTATATTAAAGCATTAATAATTTTATTATTCACCTCAATTTATATAGATTTGCATTTAAAAATATTTATATACTAAATGAACCGCTAAATTACGTCTTTAATTGTGTTTATTAAATAAAATAAGTAACACGGTCAATCTGCTATTAATAAAACTAATGCGCGCGCTAGAGATTAAATATCATATTTCGGCAAAACAATGACGATATACTAGCACAGCGTTACCTTACGCAATTATAAGCTTAATAAATCAAATATTTTGTTGTATTATAATACAATAATTAATATTATACGAGATTATGAATTGGAATATTTTTATTGTTAAAAACGTAAATTATAGGTTATTTTTCAGTCCGAAAGATATTATTTATTTCTTTTGAAAAATTCCACATAACTGGACAGCGCGAGGTTTTTTATTTATTTATTGATTTAAGTTTGAATAATAATAAACATTCATCTTGTAAAATCCATGCCCAGCATTACTTGTAAATATAAAAGTTCTACGTATTCTTGTAGAACTGTTGTCTTTAATACTTGATAGTTAAAAGTTGATTCATCAAAACGATCAAGCTTATAGAAAACAAGGCTATAACGACAGAATAAATCTTTTGTAAATAGCTAAAGAATCGTACGTAGTCTAGTGATCATCGAATATCTGATTGTAATAGCTTCCGTGTGAGGGAAGTCTTTAAGGGAGATTTCAGTTGCAGGATCCTTAGAAAAGAGGTTCGGAACCACGGCAATTGATGGAAGGAGGAGGAAACGTGGTAGGAAGCCGCTTGATGATCATAGAATTAAGTGTATAAGTATAAGCTCGGCTGGATGCTCAACGTGAACATCGAGTCGCTAATGAAGATTGATTTTCATTCTCCGGGGGATATACGGGATTGAAGTATCGTTCTCAAGTGGCTCGGAACAAAAGACTTACCGACTTTGACGATCCTTATATCAAGCAGTTTCAATAAAGATTTAAATCTAGTGGATCGCCTCTCTCTCTCTCTCTCTCTCTCTCTCTCTCTCTCTCTCGACAAACGAGGAATGCCTCGTTTCTCGTAATTTACTCATCGCACGATATTGCATTATTGTTGTTATTGTGTTAAGCGGTCACAATAACAATGAACCGATTCGCTTTACAGATTAAATGACCTTAAAGGATATTCGACGAAAAGAGAGCGACAGCTTCTTGCGGCCTTTGATGCATCCCGGCACAAGACGTCTGACGAGTTTTATCCAGGTTGATACCCGTGGCCGCGGTACATTCGCCACGATATCCGCTACGAATGCGCTCTATGAAGCGCGAGTCGTGCAGCTGCGCACCCGACTCCGCTGTCGAGCTGTAATATATACCGAGTTATATATCAGTTTGCATATTGCCACTCCAATTTTGAATGTATACGCGTATGTGCGTAAATGTGTATATGTAGAACGATCGCGGCCAGCTGTATGTAGTATGAAGTGCAGTCACGAAATATATGACTGGTCTAATATGATAGGTATAAATCCTACTTTGCGCGTCGAAAGGGGCCATAAAACTTATTTAAAATATTTTTTCACTACCGAAGCGAGTCTGCAATAAAGCGCACAGAATGTTTAGCTTTACAAATGGCCTTATAACGCTCCTGGGTATCAGGAATACTGGGCAACGTTTGTTCAAAATTTTTCCCATAAACTTACTACTACTCAACTACTACGCAAAGAATTTACATCCTAATGAATAAACTCGGACTGCAAACTATTCTTTAAAACAAGGACTTACTTTTTTATTTTAATACCCGATCGCCACGTTTACTCGTAATTATTTTAACCGTTGCATATTTTATTATTTGAAATTTATGAAACAATCGAAGCCAACGCGCGAAGGTAACGTATACTACTTTAACAATAGCGTTAATAATAGAATGCGTTTACTCAATTATAATTTGTACAATTGAAGTTCTTTGTGATAAAAAGCTTATTAACGAGTCGAAAGACGCATAAACAGAAATCGGAAATTGAAAAAAAGCGTTTTTTATTTAATAAAATAACGCGTGCGTACGATAATTTGCTTTGCGAAATAAAAAAAATTACTTAAAAGTAATTTATTACAATGTGAATTGATCGGCATCGGAGAAATTCTTTAGATACAAAAGTACGTTCTCGTCGATAAAATGAACGAAATCCTACTGGATCTTTGACCCGTTGCATCAAGTAGCGGTATTTTATTGTATTGTCAGTCGAGATCGCGGTATCGTCAGTCGGTACCGTATTTAGTATTTAAAATTTTTAAATCAAGTGTTTGTAAAATCACGTATGAGCAAAGACTAGTGAAAAGTCTTGAATATGAAGTGCTTTTTCTTAAATGTTGATAGTGAAATCGCGACAATTTATTATTATTATTATCATTGGTAACGTGCGAGAATAGAAAATCAAACGTATTAGAATAAATATTATTAGTTGTGAATGCGGCTTTGGCTCTGTTAAAAGGCAATAATCGATAGCTAGAACCGTGATGATATTGCAAAAGCACTGAAATTAGTAGTTTGAAGGGAAAAGGGTCGAAAGTTCGGAAGACGTGTTGGTGAGGATGACGGCCCTCGGTTGAGAGGTTGAGACGTGATGCTTCGTCGAGTTGCTCACGACGTGATGGATTTCCCTAAATAGTTATGCAACGTAGTCCGAGCGTTGAGCCAAGAGTGTCACGTAACGTTGACATTTATGCGTTATTAATGCGATCCGCGGTTTTCCCGGCTAACGACGCCCATAGGCTAGAACAAAACGTTACGATAGAGCCGCTCCTTCGAGGAATAGAAAAAGAACCTCAAGGTTTTGAAGGATCGATCGCCTCTCAACGAGAGATCTTTTATTTTCCAATAACGTTGGCTGAAAAGTTAGCCCGCCTCCTCTTCCTACACTCCCCTCCTCCCCCTCCTACACCTCCGCGGCCCCCTCCCCCTTCCCGCTTCCCGCTTCTTACGCTCAACTCGTTTTATCCAATTTTTATTGCCGGGATAATAATTTCCCGTCGAGCTGGTCAAAAATAACTTTATTATAATGTTACCGAAGCCGGCCTACCGTATTTTATATTATAATATTGGATCCCTAATCGATGATTCCCTTCGATTCGACTCACATTATATAAGCAACGTTTTTTTTCTTTCTAATTAGCTTGTTTTTACGTATATTTCGTTCGTAAACGCGAGACCGTTTACGTATTAAATTCAATCGTTCAAAACCTTTAAAAATTATGGCCACTTTCAATGATCGATACTGTACTAGTTGCTTCGGATTCTTAATTTTCATTTAGCGACGGTAATTCGGTATGTGCAACAAAAACATTCAAATACGTCGGAACGCCCTTACAAACGTTTAAGAAAATAAAATTATTTTAATTATTTAATTAGTTAACGGTAATGCACGGTAGATTAATTAAAGCTCGTGAATTAATTGCAGAAGAAAAAAGGAAAGAAGACGTTTTACTTACAGTGGTATTAAACGCTTGAATATTTTATTTTTCTCTTTGCGGCTTGTAGAGCAGAAATAGGTTTTTAAATAAAGTATTAAATATTCCTTTAGAGTGAGAACCGAGAACCAAGAAAGATAGAGAGAAATAGAGAGAGAGAGAGAGAGAGAGAGAGAGAAATCAACAGCTCTCGGTAAAATCAGAGCGCAATTCCCCTAATTCGGGAAAATCGCCTTACCGCTCGCTCGGCCATTATAAAACTGACGGGCATTTCCTTCCATTCGTTTGCTTCTTCTACTTTCACCCCTTTATTGTTTCCTAACTCACTGTCGAACGTGCTAATAACAAATGTATTTCTATTTAAATAAATGAAATATTTATTCCCAAGTATCCTATCTATGGGTCTATCAAAGCTTTTAAAGGGGTGGGAAATCAATTTCCCGAGCTCATAAAATAAATCTAATGAAAGGGGGGAAGGGAGGGAGGATGTTATTGAAATCTTGTTGGGGAAAAGAACAAGCCGCGATTAATGAATAGACGCTTCTTAATAACATGTCTTCTCTTTCGTTACGATCATTTTCAGTGCATTTTTAATCTCTCTGTTTTCTGCAAAACTAGATGAATGCGATGTTATGACCCAAATTTTTTCTTTGTTCTATAGGCAATTTCGTTGTTTGTACTCCGATGCTTTCGCTTTTTCTAAAAAAAAAAGATTCTTCACTTTGGCATTATTCCAATCTATATGCTATGTTCTTCTTTATTTTCCCGAGACTACGTAATCTACGGAATAATTGATTGTCTTAACTGTTTAGTGACCGTCGTTAACCGTGTCGTGAATGTTTCTTCATGATGTTCTGATTCGTTGATTTAATTTTTCTTTTTCTTCTTTACGCCATTCGTGTATAATAAATAAAGGATGGCTTAACGAGTAAACAGTTTTAAAAGAGTCGATTTTTCGAAAACGATATTCCTTCATTCGGGCTAGTCGAGCTAATCTTGATCGGCTTTTAAAGATTAAAGAGAAGCGATTCGAAGCAGCTCACAACCTGTTGCTCCCGGCCAGTTTAAAAATATATATTAATTAGATTTTGTTATTTGCGCGCGGCTAGTATGTAACTAGTTTTCCCCAAAATGGGAACGTACTTATTCTCACTCCAATCCAAATAACGGTTTCACTTGCTTACATATTATTCCGTACGTGAATTATTAAACTCCATTAGTTTATGCATCTGTAGTATTAATAATCTCAAGCCATAGCCCGTTATAATTAATTCCTTATAGTTACAATTGCTTATAAATATTTTTTTAATATTATTTTTATGGAAAATAATGAAAGAAGAGAAGTAAGAGAAAGACTTGCAAAAATAAATATCTTGCTTCGTTCTATTCCAATACTCTTACTTAATTGCACTTTGAAATTTGACATTTAGACATAAGAAACAAATGCCATGTATTGTCGAAAATATTTATGAATAAAGAGCCGATTGTGAAAAATTTTTTTCTAACTAAAGGACTTGGTTGACGATAAAAAAATTTTTTTTAAACTATATAAAGTAATTATACAGGAAAATAAATTGCTACGAATAATGTATTCTAACAATAGTTGAATTGAATATTGAAAATTTTTACCAATTACACTGTTTACATGTCATAATAGAGTAACTTAGACTAGATTTCAGCCTTTATCTGTCTAGTAATAATAAATTACAAGTCGGAAAGTGGTTACGCTAAGAAGAAAGATAGCATATCAACTTGCGTTTGCTATAACTCCAAGCCGAACAACAATATTTGACTAGCACATCGATTCAAGCTCAACTGCAACTATTTCTCGGGGTAACTGCTGAATCAGCGAGCCAAAGCTAAACTCAACGTTGTAGAATATCAGATAACTTTGGCTAATCGGAACTACGAAGAAGCTTGCGCCCTTATTACCACCGATACTTTCATCCTAATTCCATTGGATTTGTAACTTGACGCTCTTTTACCATTTCTCAAGTATTTTTAAATGCTCTGTATCCTATATACGTCCTCTGTCTCCTGGGATGATAAATTTCGAGGGCGCGAACAATCTACGGCTGTTTATCTCTCATCGGTATAATTTTTTCATTAAAAGGGACAACATAAATTTCCACAAAATTGATATACAGTGAAATAAAAAATACAAAGCTTTACTTATTTATAAAACAGGATTATTTTCGAATCTCCTTGTTTTTCTTCGTGCGCTTTTCATACGTTAAAGGGGGGTGTGGTGGGGTGGGGTGGGGTGAGAGGGGAATAAGAGAAATTTTTCCCTCTGACCCGAAAGGTTATAATAAAGCTTTGAAACAAAGTGCCCTGTCTTATACTTACTTCCTTTTCTACAATTTCGGATTAACCGAAGATAGAATTAGAGTATTATATCTATATATTTACTTTAATAATCCCCGAGTTTATCGTGGAGAAAAATTACTATCATACGTAATAGTATTCATAAAAAAAAAAGTACTCACGCTCTTCAACCAGATAAAATGAAATGTTTGAAATCGAGGAGAGAGAGAGAGAGAGAGAGTTTCTCCAAGATGTCGGCTCGAGCGTATTAATCAAATAAAATTTCC
Organism: Ceratosolen fusciceps; assembly: GCA_018883505.1. Classification (NCBI taxonomy): domain Eukaryota; kingdom Metazoa; phylum Arthropoda; class Insecta; order Hymenoptera; family Agaonidae; genus Ceratosolen; species Ceratosolen fusciceps. Next base: position 1,635,438 of record RCIC01000011.1, read on the forward strand.
AGGCTATTTTAATGATACAAAACGGAAGCACAGTTTTCGAAAGCGACATTCCTTTCCGTTCGATCATGCCGGATGTTTGATAAAAGTTTCTTATCTCGTAGGTGGATAGGGTATTTTAAAAATTCAAAAGTTGCTTACGCCAGACCGTGGCCACTAACAACTACTCTTTTCACTCTATATTAAATTGTTTCCAAACGAAACAATACTCGCTTTAATCACTGACAGCCTTGATCTTTCTCACGCGAATCTGCGTCGATACTCGACGATACGTTAGGCGTTAAACAAAATCCTACAGCGCTTACATTTCCTCTCTCTCTCTCTCTCTCTCTCTCTCTCTCTCTCTCTCAGTCTCGACTATCGTTCGGCTCGACAAAATCCGAATTAATAACAGACGACGCGTTACGCTGCAGATGTCCTGGCGTTATTGCGTAATATCTGCAAGGTGTTAATCACCCACGAGGAGTAAGAGGAGGAGGAGGTGAAGAGGGAGAGGCAGGGGCTGGTTAGGTGGTAGGACTAGTAGGGCGCACGTTGAAAACGACATTACCGTCTAGTGAGAGAGACGAGCCAGTGCTGCTGCTGCTGCTGCTGCTTCATCTCACCGCTCAATTTTCGTCTCTTTTAATGAGACCGACGTTAAATTTCGTCCTCTGGCATTGTCACGAATCACCTCCCACCTTAACTGTTATCAAATTCTCTCTGATTGTTCATGTATGTAATAATCTTGTCTCTCGACGTTAAGCGAAGCCAAGATCTTACGAATAACGAATGGCATTTGCATTTTTCCTACAATTAGTACAATTAGCCAATTCCTTAACCAATCGATATTATATCATTTGATATTTACGAGAGGGTTATTGTTTTCTTTATATATATATATATAATTTGCTCAACAATGTTTACGAAACTGATGCTTTCGATAATTAAAGCCTCGATAGTTGCTTCGTAAATAACCTCCCAAACGATATAATAATACACGCTCGATTCGTAATGAAGGTTTTAAAGAATTTTTGAAAATATCCTGAGACAGTAAATTGCAAGATTCCACTAATATACGCGCCTATTAAATTATAACTTTAGCCAAATACTTTAATAAACTTCGATAAAGTTAATCTTTTTTAATTCAACTGTAAAATCGAGATAACTTTTGCTATAAATATGGAATATCTCGGCTCCTATTTCAGATTAGTTTACAAATAAATATTAATTAATGCGTTATTCATCCTTCGTTGTTAAAAGTGAATTTCAGAAAAATATTAATTATCAATTTGAGTGAAATATATCGACCGACGTAATTAAAACAACTTCGATTATATTCGTTTGAAGCATTATAACTTTGTACATTAGTAGGACTAAAAATGTCTTTTCTCGAATGATTTTTCTTCGTTAAATTACCTTGAATAAATAATAAATCAGTGTACGTTAATTAAAAATGTCCCAACATTGAAGGACTTAAGTGTTAAATACTCCAATAGTAAATATCAAAATGATCTTCGACTATTAATAATGCAATTAGATAACATATTTCAAATGAAATAATAGCCGTAGTTGTTATGGGCTGAATAAGATTCCTAATAAATAGCCGAAAATATTCTGTCGAACAAGATGTTAATTCAAAGGTGAATTAAAATTCATTCTTAAAGCTCATTCGCAAACAACTGTATCGATGCATAAGTAATAAAATTTCTAAATAATGATTCACAGAATAATTGTTGAATATACGAATGCAAGGAAGGATACTCGTATCGGCGACCTTGAGCCCGAGCTCTCGGGGAGCTCAGAAGGGGATAATGAAAGGCAGGAAGTTCGTTGAACATTAAGGATACAAAGAGACATGGTTAAACGCGCTGTATTATTTGACCGCGACGGTGAGGCTGAATAAGGAGGACCGGGGAAAGCCGGGGCATTTCCCGTTTATCGTCTCCTCTTTATCGCCTAACTTTACTCCCAATATCCAGTGCAATTGCCAAATCCTCTTTTATTTAAGTGAAATCAAACGATTACGATGGCCAATGCAATAATGATAAATAAATAGAATGCCCGTTATTTTAAATGGATTCAAAATTTTTCAACAAATTTTACAAACCCAATGGCAATAGATCATTCGTCCAATTGTCATTTCATCGTTCTATTTTTTTATTTTCATTTAATAATACAAATTCCAAAATTCTGCTACGCTTAATAGTATACGCGAAATATGTATGGTGCGTTTCCTTTTTCCTTTATCTAAGCAATTGATGTTAGTTTTAACGGTTACAATGCACACGTACGATATTTATAAGTACTGAATTTGTTATTAACTAGCTCGCCATTGAGAACAAAATTTTCCTTGACCAACATTCCCAATATAATACGTATAGCCGTATTTTAATCTTGAAAGGGGAAATGCAGAAGATATTGAATTTAAACTTTGAGGTTTTGTGTTGACAGTTTGACGTAAATCAAACGATACTTTTTAAAGTAATATCAAAGTTTGTTTAGGAATTGTATAATTTTAATAATAATTTTTATAAATAATAACTTGGCTTATTAAGTTGAATCCTGCTAAGAAGAAACTTTTAAAATTAAGATTTTTCTACATCTACTATTTCGCATATGTCAAGATATTTTTCTAAGAGAAAGTTTTGCAATTAATACAATTCCATACGAAAGGAAATATACGTATTACACATAGAGGTCACGATATATTGTAAAATAAAGCTGTGAATTTGAAAGAATTTAACTTCATAAATTTCACTATAAGTAGAGAAATACGTGAAAATATTTAATTTTTTATTAATAACAGTTAATAGTATATTGTAGTAGTTAGTATTTATTATTAAAGTAATTATTTAGTTAATTAATAAAATTAATTCGATTTTTCATACCTTTTTACGTTATTATGCTCCGAAAATCATAAATTTATGATCCTTCTTCAAATTATTGTAGGTCTGATAACATTACGTTTATTTTCATTTATCTATATGTCTTTATCGTAATATCTTCATTTGATTTATCGTAATATCTTTATAAAAATAACAGTACACATATCCAAAATATGAATAAGATTATAAAACAGGTAATTAAGTATTTTCAACTATAAGTATATATAAAAGAAATACTTGGACCGAATGAATCGATATACTTCAATTGGTACACTCCTTATCTTATATTTAAAAATCTTTCGTTATCAATATATGATGTAATAGCATGAATAATAACATTATTGAATTTAATTAAAACTTAATTGTATAATAATCAATGCTTTAATACATATACCGTTTCAATTTTTGATAATGATTATAAAATAATTCGATTATATAATTTAATATCTTTGATTCATTTTTTAGAAATAAATTATTTATTTCATGGTTTTTTTATTCGTATTTAATTAATGAATTATAATGTAGCACTTGTCGATCATCATAAATATCTAATACGAATGGAAAATTAAAAAATTATGATCATTAAAATCTTCGAGCTTAGCATCGTTAAAGAATATATTTAATGAAGATTACAGTTTTCAATTTCATTTTGCATGTTGAGTTAGGTAAATATCACCTAAATATACCCGGGTACGTTAATCAAATAAAAAGGCACAAAAATTTAGCCTCAAAATATATAAATGACGTATGAAAAACAATCGCTTTTACCGTTAAGGAACAAAAATAATTCATAATTAATATTCGTCGATAAAGCTCATATATCAATTATAAGATTTAAAATTCCTTTTGTATAAATAAATATTCCATTTTTGTTTTAAGTAAAAATAAATGTGAAGAAAAAATGAGAGGCAGAGAGAAGAATGCGAGTGAAAAATATAAATTGTCTAGTTTAATGAAAGAAGGAAGAAATCGGCCTGGGGATGCAGCAGCAGCTTAAGAAAGCGAATCTCTGGCAATAAAGATTCGGAGAGCCGGTAGCAAAAAGTATTTTCTTGTACAAATGGCGCATAATTATAAAAATAATAGGAATATAAAGAAATTACGACAATTATATATATATATATATATATACGTGTTTGTACGTTTAAGCGAATAGGTTACCATTTTATTAAAATTTTTAGTAATTCCCATTAACTTCAAAGTTATAAAACCATTTTGTTAGTTACCCAGTCAAAGAACGGCTTCAATTAATTTTGATATCTTTGTTTCACGTTTATTTAAATTTAGCCCAAGTCTAATACGTCCTGAGATAAAATTCATCTTTTACAGAACTTTATTTTTTTTAACGCATAAAGCGTACTCCGTATTATATCGCTAATGTAGAAATACAACTAACTGGTTTTTAAGATTTATAACGTAAATATTGCCAAGCATGTTTTCAGATACTCTTATAGTATAAAAATTGCAAGTAATTTGGTAAAATTTATTAGGCTCATAAATAATTTTTTCTCAAAAGTCTATAAATTCCCGATTCCAATACTAAAATGAGATAAAAGTTTAAAGAAGACTTCATTATTCTGAAGAACAATTCTGAAGGATCTACATCGCCAGAAGAGAAAACTGTGCGAATTCAAAAGTCATCGATTCATAAGAACGAATAAATTTTTTAAATGCCTTTGAGACTTTCATTTACATTTATTAAAATGTAATATATAAAAATCAATCTCGGAATTAATGCTCCTCATAATAAAAGATATTGTAAAAAGTTGTAAAATTCTTCCACGTATAAAAGAATGTAAAAAAATTTATATTAAATCTTATTACTTACTTATAATATAATAATTCAATTTTATTGTTCGACGTATTCGAAAATGTGAAATTAGAATTGATAAAATCTAAAAAAAAAAATAAACAAAAATAAGAATAGATATTTTAAGCTGATAAATAAAATTTAAAATTTTCCCAGCGATAAATATCGGCATATATTTATCACGAATTAAGGACTTTAGAACGTCGTTTCCTATTTCTAATAGAATATTATAATTATAACTAATGGAAGAAAAATTAGTCTTTCTTCAAATCCGTAAGTAATTTACGTTACGTAAATTACGTTCTCCCTCCATATCTTCAGCTCCATTCTTAATTTTTCCTTAATTTTCCTTGACCATCTATCTCACCATCTTCCCCGTCCTATTACTTAACCTCCTACGAAAGCATAAAAAAAAAGTCAAGGTGACCTAACGAAGTTTTACAGACGTATACGTGAGGGGAAGGGCTTGTTCTAAACCAAGTGAGTAACAATGAAATGGCCGAGGATGAACGTCATGTTGGCACTTGGCAAAAAAAGTGCATGAAAAATCAAGTTCCCAGTCGAGCTATAAAACACGGAAAATCTGTGAATGCAACGGCATTTTTTTCCCACGTCACTCCTTACTGTAAATGTTTAAAAGTTTATTTAAAATTTGGAAATGTTCTATTCATTGAAATCCAAGACAATGCTCTCATCCGGATTTTAAAATCACTTTCTAACAAAAGAACTTTGATTCTGGACTTTTAAAATTAGTATGATAATAAACGTCTTTAAAAAAAAAAAAAAAAAATCCTACACAGCGATCTTTTCTAGAAGTAAGTACTTCAATATTTAAAAGGCATTCGTAGAGTAAAATTAAAAATTACGCTTATTCAGTTGTTAAACAAAAATAACCTTGTTTGCGCTTCTTAACGTATACGTACATGTACTTTTACATTCCAACAAATAGGTTTTATTCAACTTTTATAACAAATATAAAAAAAAAAAAAAAAGAAGAAGAAGAAGAAGAAAAAGATATTGATATGCAGTGGCGTCCCGAGCCCGGGATAGGAACCCGTACGTCAACCACGACTCCCACCTCCTTTCATTTTCTTAAAACTTTTCTTCCGACTGCGCAGTTGGAAGAAAAAAAAAAAAGAAGTGCCCTTTGATCCCATTAATCAAAGGGTAGATTTTTTCCTCGGTCAAAGAAAAAGGTTCGCCATGAAAAGTTCTTTCGTATAATATTATCGAATACCAATGGAACAAAAACAAAACTTAGTGAATATGCAAACGATCACGAGGAAAAAGTACGAGTCCGTTAGCTGCTTTGGGGCTAACTACTGCGCATGTAAAATTGAGAAGAGACCGACTCGGGATCCCCTTTGTTAACATTTGGCGCGGGTCTCATTAAAAAAAAAATCGTCTTATCCATCCTTCCGGGTCATCGTCGAGGACTGCCGACATTCCTCGAAACCGCTGTTACCGGAGTAACACCAATACCCAAGCAATAATGGCCGCACTCCAGTGTTCTATCAATATTGAAAATTTCACCTGCATCTTCCCTTTCTCCTCCTTTCCAGGCCACCAAGACGAATACCATTGTCCCCTCCCCCCTCCTTTCGTAACTACTACTATGCCCATAATCACTAGATCCGAGTGATCCGAGTCAACATCCTTCGGCTTCATAAATGTAGAAAGCTCACGCTCATCGCGCTCTCAAGTATTTTTATTATAATGAATAGAAAAGATAATTTATTTATATTTATGCGAATATTTTGAAATTCTCTTTTTCATAAAAATATATTACGCTCGAGCGATTACTACATCTTGTTAATTACTTGTTTCTGTTAATTTAAATGAACGACTTAATGAATATATATATATATATATATATCATCCGTAAGAATTTAATGGAATATTTCTTAATTATTATATTCTTTAATGCAAATGATCAAGAGCTCACATTATGTGATGAATAAACATAAAACGTAAACTCTACTTTTAGTTTGAGGAATAATAAATTGATGGAGCAATTGATGGAATAATAAGAGATGGGATGCCGATGGAAAGGAGTAACATTTGCTTCAAACGTCAACTGAAATTCCTATTATACGATACGTTTTTATTCTTCTTTATTTGGAATTGTAACGTTATTGCGCGACTTGTGAAATCAACAGAGTAATTAACGTAACGAAGCGCTTTAAGCGATTGTCGAGTAAGCGAGGATCAAGTACGGGATGGAAATTATCGTACACTTTTTATAAAACACGATAACGTCTTGGGATATTATTACTACTACTGCTACTACTACTACTACTACTACTACTACTACTACTACTATTATTATTGTTGTTGTTGTTGTTGTTGTTGTTGTTGTTATTATTATCTCGGCTTTTGGATAAAGATTAATCGAAGCTTCTCTGAGATTTCTTATCCTCTTGGTTACAGCATTTCTTGACGCATTGCCCGTGTCGCATTGCTGGACGTCGATCGATTCTCTTGCAGTGAATCCCGATTGTCAGTACGGATGCCATAATTTTAAAATGACGCTGCAGCGGTTATCCAATTGGTGAATTTTTAACGTTAACATAACCCGGGCTCGGTATTTCAAGAATCAAATCAGCCTTTAACATTCGAAGCGAGACCGGGAATAGAAGAAATGTCCATGTGTGAGTTTAGATTATCAGCTCCGGATCCGCAAACGTATTAATATTAAAACTACATCGATTATTCGCGCAAATAACGTTCACTCATTATGGTCATAAGATAAGCTTAATATCCTCTTCTTTTTTTTTTTTACGTCAGTCGTCATTAGCCGCTTATGCTTAATAAAATATACACATCATCAATAGTTTGATTTAATATAATTTAATAATTTTTAAGTTAATAATAATTTAGTATAATTTAATAATCAATAACAAAGTCCTCGAATTTATGAATAAAAATTAAAAGACGAAAATTCGCATTAAAATCAAAGTATAGGAACCATAAAGATACGATATTTTAATTAATTATAATTGCGCTTGTCTTCGGCGGGTAAATTACGTTTCAAAGTTCGCACAACTAAGCTTAAATTTTTCATGAGATTCAACGTAGCCGTAGGGGGGAGGAGAAAAAAAAATAAAATAAAAAAAAAATAAAATAAAATAAAATAAAATAGTTAAGTGTACGATTTGTTCTGACGGAAGCCGACGAGGCAGGAAATTGAATGGTAAAGTCTTAACTGGATTCCATAGTCTCCGTAATCTATCCCAATATTCTTGGAGCTTTCGCGAAAAAAGTTAACAACTCCCTCTCGTCTACTCGGCTCTCCGACCCCAGCCCACCCCCCATCACCACCGGTTCCTCTCTTCGTCGCCCCCCCCCTTCGAGCCACTCAAATCCCGTAGCCACTCGCCGCTCGCTGTCTCTATCTCCGTCTCTCGAGCACTACTTGCTCTACTGTATATATATATATATATATATATATCGCTCATCGACCCGCCTAAGTGAGGAAAATAAGTCCTGGAGAGTTGCAGACACACGCGCCGGATATCCAGTTGCCCGCTCCACTTCCTCGATCTTCGCTGCGGCTTGGCTTTTTCGATTTCCTCTTCATATAACCAACGATCCCTTTCAGTACTTCCACTCACGGTGTCGCTCCTCTTGCCCGCTCTGATAAACTAACTTTCCCAAATACCTCCGACCTTTCCGATCCCGCCACCGCCCCCGTACCCCATCCTGTCGCCTCGTTACGCGCCTACATATACCCTTTACAAATACACTCAACGCTCTAATAACGGTCATCAGTTCGATACGAAATTAAATATTATGCTAAAGACGCATTGTTGGAAAGGGCTTAGAAGAGCTTACAGAGCTTAGATAAGCTGTCCTTAAAAAAAATTTTCATTTCGACACTGCACCCTCGGAAATATCCAAGCGTTATAACCCCAATAACCTTTATATCCGAAGCTTCAGCTATCGAGCCACCTCTGTTATAATTTTTCAAAGTCAATCTTGGTAGAAAGATTTATTAGATTTCAAGTGACAAACGCTTTCGCTTGAGTCCCAGGCCTCCTTTTTATTTTTATTTATCTTTCTTTCACTTTTTTTTAATTATTATTATTATTATTATTATTTTTAATCAATCTTATTATTGTTTCAATAGTTTTCTGCTATAAGAACTTTCTGAAAAAAATTAATACTAAAATAATTTGTTTTGGGAACTTCGATAATCTAGTATTATTAATACTTTTAATATAATGAAAAATCCATACTTGTACAATCATTCGAACGAAATTCTCAAACTTCATTTTATAAAATAGAAATTTTATTATTATCGATTGTTAATTTATAAAAATTATGATTTTGTCAACGTCCTCCAAATTAATAATTTAAACCTTAATAATGCTTATTTAAAATTAAAATTACGAGATATTTAGTATCAAACTTTTAAATATAATAAAACTGGTCAAATTTATTATATTATTACCGTATTTCTTCAGACTGCTATAGCTCTTTATTTATAAATTCTAAATATTATAATAAGTACACGATATACAATTAACGATTAAGAATGTACAAAATATGTTATATTTATAAGAGAAAATTTAGTGTTATTATGTAATTATAAAATTACCAAACCAAATAATTTTAAAAGAAAAAAATGTAATATTCGTATATTTATAACTATTTAAATATATATATTCTTTTTTATAAATATACAAATGAAATTTTAATAAAAATGCTTAGATATTTTAAAATTTTACAATAATAGCTTTACATAATTCTGAAATAATAATTCAACTACGACATTTCTGATCTGCAGAATAGAAATCCTGTAACTTTGATTTAAAATTCAAACTTTAGAATATACATATAGAGTGCGTAAATAAAATATTTCAGTAAAATTAATGAAACAATATAAATACCTTTTTGTTTTCTTTGACATAATTTTTCAAAGGGGATTTTTAATAATATAGATCGTATATACGCATAAACCTATTTTAAAAATGCAAATTTAATAAAATTTATTATAAAAGGGCTTCATTTTTAACATATATATATATATATATACAATAGTTTGAAAATATAAACAACAATGCTCTATATTAAATTATAATTCGTTTGTTGACACGGATGATTTTTTGAATAAACTACATGTATTCAAATTTATGAAATATTTAAGTATTGTGAAGTACATTTTATTTATAACAATGAAATGTGATTAAGAATAAAATATAATAAGGAACTTGAGGAGAAATAAAAATTTGATTTCCTCTGTTGAATAATTCATTTAATCATTTTAAAATAAAAATAATAATAAATATTTTTAATTAAAGAAGTCCATTAATTATAAACTGAAAATATTTTTGTGTTTAATATTAGATACGTTTATATAATAGTTTATATAATTATTTAAAACGGAAGAATAAATAGAAAAGGATAGTAAGAAGGCGGCATAAATGCAGTAGAAAAAACTCGATTGAGAAATATCACGTGAGGAAAAACCCTTGGCTTGCGCTGCTCTACCATAGAAATAAGAAGGCTGTACTCGAATTTTCGTAGATTATGGCATCAAATACATTGTATGAAAATAAGCTCGACATACATTGTATGCAAATGAACTAATGCAAGTACAATACTCTAATCGATACAATTCATAAACTGTGTAAACTGAAGTAACAGAATTCCAAACATAATGTCATCCATTTACAAGGAAACGAAACATAACGAAAATTCTTGATATATTGCTGTAAATGCACTAAAATTAAAAATTCGGCAAGCTTTTTTATAAATGAAATTAATTGTATAATGGAATGTAATTTAAGTGCTATAAATCACGAAAGGAATATTCGTGATAAAATGTGTACATTTGCATAGTAATTTGTATAGAAGAAAAAGTATTTATGCATTACGTTAATGCAGACAAAAATCACATCCCTATGGTAATTCACGTTTTTTTATTAAATCCTTAAATGGTTCTATGTGTTATATCATAAGCTTTTGTACTGGAATGCATAGATTTAGTTATGATACTTGGGTAACGCGTATAATGTGGAACGTACAACCATTACATGAAAATTTTTTAATTTTATAAATTTCGCTTACACTAACATATGTGCATTAAAGTCCAGAAATACTATTTAAAATACCTGTTGCGAATAAGTGATTAAAAAAATCATTAAACATATTTTATTTAAGAGCTTGAAATGTTGATAATTTTAAATAAAAAATTTTAAAAAATTTGTCGTTAAGAAAAATGAATTATAACAACATTAAAAATTAATATTGTTAAAATTCTGTTACCGGTAGCCAAACGAGGTTTAATAAAATTAATTATTTTATGAGAATAATTAAAAATTCATTGTCATGTAATAGTTACTAGAATGGATAAACGGTGATTTGGTATCGATGAGCATCGATGTGAGTAGGATTTTGCTTGAACAAATATGTCGTAATACAAAGTTCTCGCAGAGTGCATCATCGTAATATAAAATGATCTATAATTGATAAGGCCAGAATCTAGTAGTTGGTGGAGATTTAGTTTTTGCAGGGGCGTTCGGAAGAATATTTGATGATCGATAAGGGAGAAATTACCAACATCATCGAGCTCAAAGACAAATTTAATCAAGCAAATATCGGAAGGGATGAGTAAATATCAAAAACATTCACGGCTGTGAAAATTAGGCGCCTCTCAAAATGTAATAAGCTCCGAAAATAGGCCACTTATTATAATAATTTCAATAAGATCAATTACTTTGAAGAGAAAATAATGCCGCTAATCAAGGAATGTGTTGTTCTTGTTGAATCTCTCCTTCTAGTTTTATGAAAACTCGTACATTACGATATTACGTGCTCGCCATTAGCATAAAAATATCTATCGATTATTATTTCAAATGACCAACGCAAACAATGTTTTATAGATAATGAATAAACTTTTTACAGGAAAAATTCATAAGTCGTGACAGTGTTGAAAAATAAATCACAGGTATACGTACAATTTAAAGCAAATCATTTGGGAAGAAAAATCTCAACAGCTAAAGCAATATTATAAATAAAAAATGCTTTGTTTGTCACATCGTTCGAAAATGTTATTAAAAACACGGCTAAATACGAATACTTTATTCCTTTTAAAAAATTACAAGAGCAGTATTTATTAAAAGCTTAATTATCATGGAGAAAAAATCAATTTCCAAACATGTATGTGTCGGTTAGAAAAATTTTCTATGTAATTCGTGTAATAAATCCTTGAAATTTGAAATGAAATGTATAAAAACTTACGATAAAAATGTAAAAAAGATTTATTTTTATTTGATAAAAATAGTTTAATGAATTAAGAGAAGCCACGGAAGGAAATAATAAAGACGTATTTCATATATATAAGAAAATTATGTTTGATTATAAGTATTTCATCTAATGGTGATTGTGTTGTAAAATATTTTTTTATATAAATGACAATCATTTACAAGTATGCATTGAATAACATATGCTGAATTGAATAATGAGAATTAATAAATCTGAAAGCTGTGAATATGATAAAATTTAACATTAGATCGGAACACGTGATATAAAATATTAATAGTAATTGATAAAATAAAATGTGTCTTTGAATAAGAGTGGCGAACGGTATTATGATGTATAGCAAGTATAGAGGCGATGATCCATCCATAGTTGAAAAGAACGATCCATTGGAATGATCAATGTAATGAAGGACAAAGGTAAGAGGCATAGTGCAGGCGCGTGTGATCCACAATTGGGATCGTGATGTCAGTATAAACCTTTTACGGGACTTAATCGACAAATCCGAAAGAGGATTAACAGGTAATAAAGAAAGGGAAAGGAAAAGGGAAAGGAGGTCGAATCGAAACTGGAATAGAGTTTTAGGCAATTACGTTAAAGCTCTGATCGAAGGAGACCATAAAAGGACAATTGGTGTGGGAACAATTGCCATTGTATCCGATAGTAAGACGAAGATAAGAGGAATTTCAGCGATATCAGTTGTGGAAACGTCCGAAATTACCCAAGTAAACACACATAATGAACCTATTTACAATTATACAACTACTCTAATTCCTTTCCAATACTTATTCTAATACTCGAGATATATTTAACATGTCCATTAGCATTGATCACGATCACGTGCACGATCTATTCGAACTTTTATGAAACCTAATAAACAAATAAACTTTCGTAAAGAAAAACAAATATGTACATATTTTTTTATAAACAAATAAAGAACAATATTTCTTAATTAAATTGTATATTTTTAAGCTCTGCGATCACGATAATTTACGACCGTCATTCGAAACCATCGATTTTATTTATATAGAAATTATCTTAAACCAATAATCAAATATCGTTTTTGTATACTTGTATAATTAAAGGTTAAATTAATTCTTCTTACAAAAAAAAAAAAAAAAACTGTACATAAGTATTAATTTTAAGTATTAAAAATTGACATAAAAATAAAATATATTTGCTTCTCGTTATTATTATTCAGAATAATTGGCAAAACGATTTATTTAATACACGATATACTAATACAAAATGAAGGTGTTCAATAAAATCAGGACATTTTGCATGAAAAAATATTTTATTTATAAGTTTTTAATTCACTCTGAAAATATAGATAAATAATTGGTATAGATACAAGTAATTTTTAGCCTTTTACAAACACGGCTAAAACTATTTGTGTACATAATTTACAAATAATCATTGTTCTGATTTAATTTATATCTAATATTTTCATTAAAAATTCTTCTGATACATATTCAGAAAAACATCTTTTCAATCATCATTCTTATGAAATAATTTACTTATCTTTTAAATATATATATATATATATATATTTATTTTCATTTAAAAATAAACTCTTTAATATTTAGATAGTTTTTAAATAATTGTATTTGTAAAATCGTGAACTGAAAATTAATATAATTTATCGTAGATTGTTATAATCAAAATTTATTAATAAACCAATCGACATCTGTAAATTTTTAGTAGATCATTCAAATTGATCTGACTTGAGACAATAATTAAATCAGTAGTAAAATCCAATTAAAAATTGAAAAACAATATCTTCTGATCTAATAATTGACTTGTATTATTAACAGCTATTAATTCTTACATCCACTTTTAATATGGAATCTACATTATTGTGTATGTGTATGTGCATACGTACGTTCACATCGCTCAGAAGGTACATGTAAGTTTTAAATATAAGATTCAAAAATATATCACGATATGAATATTTTAACGATTTTTATCTTATTAAATTTTATTTTCTCACTGTAGTACTACGATGTATTCCGTAATACATTATTATCTTTCATAATGTTCAATATATTAATCTGAAATGTAAACTAATTCATGGTATTATTATTTTTTGTTTTTTTTTTTTTGTAAAATTTGTAACGTTAACCAAATAATGATAAATTAATAACTATTAACTTAATATTCATATTGATGCAATTATTTGTTTATAATCTTGACCTAGCCAATATCTGAATAAAATAATTGTACAAAAGTATTAATACCTACTAATCGAAATATCAGTTTTATCTCACTGTTACAAACAGTTTCATAGCCGCTTATGAGAAAGCATTAAAGACTATGAAATTGTTGTCTAATGTACAATTATTTAAATAAATATCCAAAATCTAAATTATTTTTTGGTAATTTTTCATTTGGAACAATTTTATACATCATTTTAATGTACTAAATATTTTCCTTCAGTTTAAACTGATCAATATAATGAGATAAACGTGTATTTTATTTTAATTCTTTCACCTGACTTTAGATAAACAGAAATGTTTATTTTCGTAATTTTCATATGAAAATAAAATCAAGTTAAATTCATTATTTTAAATACATTCGTTGTATTATTAAGAAATTAATTTCAATAATTCTTTTAATCGATAAAACGTAGTTTTCATTATAATTTAATTTGTATGTGGAGTTCGACATTCGAGTTTGAAATTGAACATTTATTATGGAGTAACTGTCTTTATTATATTTAACTGGTAAGCTCTGGTGTCGATATGTTTTTAGTGATTTGTTCATTAACTTTTTCGTTCAGACATGATTCGGATAGCTCCTGTAATATTTCACTGGTCTGCTTAGCACTCCAATGCTTTTCTTTAAGATGTTGTCCATAAGCCACTCGTGATAAGAGGATTTCATGACATACTCGACACCTAAATTTCTTCTGTTCAGATTTTTGCGGAGGTTTCATGTGCTCTTGCATGTGATGCGTCCTTTCATCCTGCGTAGCAAATGTCTTATTGCATACCAAGCAAGAAAATTGCTGTACGCCAAGATGCGTCAGCACGTGATCCCTAATGAAATATAAAATTACATCAGTACCAAAGGCACTTGCATTATATCCGCTATCGTAATTTTAAAAAATCAGAAAACAAATACTGTTTGTAACTAACCTGAGAATGTTTTTTGTAGTGAAAATATTATCACAATAGGGACAAGGATAATTTACATGACTCTTCATATGTTCTTTTATGTCATCCTGAGCGACTTCTAATCCACATGTTTCGCATGTTAACTGAAGTTCTTGTGAAAAGATCCGATGATCTTCATCTATGTGATTTTGAAGACCGTTCCTATTCTTAAAATGACTTTCTCCGCATAACGTGCAAATCAATTGTTTAGTAATAATATGTTGATCTAAGTGATTCACAAGCGTTTGAATTCTAATGAACTTTTTCGAACAATCATGGCATCTCAGCTCACGCAAATCCACATGCGTGTGTAAATGATCTCTTCAAGTCAGAACATGAAACAATACATTAAGAAAAATATCAAAATAAGGATTCGCTAACTTGTATACAAATTGTTTAAATCATCATAGATATTATTTATAATTTCGTTTCTACCTTAAAGTCTCTTCTGTGTAAAAATTACCAAAGCATAGAATACACGCGTATGAAAAAATGTCTTTGTGCTCATTCAGATGTTGAATGAGATTGTAGTTGGAAAAGAACTTTTCATTGCAAATTGGGCAAAAGCAATGATCTTCGTCAGAGTTCTGATGAGTTTCGATTCTATGTTTCAAAACATCCAAATAAGTCTCAAACGATTGTGAACAGATTGTGCATATTTCTGGAAACGTTACTACCAACTGTTTCACTAAATTTTGCATTCTAAGCTCAACTGTCTTCTCTATATCATTGTCAATTGGATTCTCATATGGCTCAAGGTTTGGCATTGAACTTGTCACTTTATCAGATGTATGATCTGTAATGATATTACCATCTAAAATATCATTGTTCTGAAAAACTTTTTCCGTCTCATTCAAATTTACAACATTATTTAAAACAACATCGTCAGCTTTGAAATCTACATTTTCATTCGTTTTGCCGATTTCGTTTTCAGATACTTCAATAAATTGTATATTTTCGTCATTATAATCATTTTCTTTGAACATTACTTTTTTTGGTACTTTTGATAACTCATCCGTATTGTCACTATTTTCTAATTTTCTTTTGAAGCCTGCTTTCACTTGACTTGAAGATTTTTCAAATGTCTCATGCTTTTGATTTTTAAAAAAATTAATTTTCTCAGACGTACTTGCTTTTTTATGATCTCTTCTGTTTAATACATTACATGTAACATTACTCAATCCTTGAGATGTAAATAAGTTTTTCTCAATATCAGATTTAATGAGATTCTACAAAACAAAAAAAAAACATTGTTATTTTATTAAACATTTGAATAAAATCGTATTTATAACTGAAATAAATACGTCATCAATTTCTGAAGCTTTATATTTAGAAGCTGATATAATGTCTTTAAAATTCTTTGATTCTGAAGGTAAAATTTCTACTGACTTAACTTTAAGGCTAGACAGTTTATTATTTTTTTTTTTTGTACGACTTCTTCTTCGAGCATTTTCTACTTCTAGTCTTGCTTCTTCTGAGACATATTCTATATGATATTCATCTTCACTAGATGTCATACCATCAGAATGAATATCAGCTATAATAAATAAATATGTTCTTAATTTCAATAGTATAATTACAAATTACAATATATAGAAAACTGTTTAATTTTATAGAAAATAAACAAAACTAATAGTATTATAATTTATATTTATAAAGAATAAAATTTGGTCGTTAGGAATATTAATATGTAAAATATTACTATAATTAATATATATATATATATATGTATAAACTATTTTATGTATAATTGTATCATAAATGGCTTGTACCTTCTTCAATATTATATGAATCGTAACTTCTTTCATCAAAACAAGTTACATTATTCGATGTAATAATGTCATTTTCAACAGACTTGTTAGTAAGTGTTTTTTTTAATTTAATCTCAGCCATTTCGCACTGATCTTTAAAACAGTACAAGGAATCGACGAGAAATATACATTTTTTGCACATTTTTTTTGGAAGGTCATCGTCTCTTCTCACCTAAAACCATATTAAAAGTATAAGTGATTCATAAAAATAAGGCTCAGCTGAAGCCTAAAATTGAAATTGATATTGAAAACGTGGACAAGCTGTGATGTGGGTATATAAAAATAAATGATTAAACAGTGATGAGTGACTAATAATCGAAGGTTATTGGCAATCATGCGGGAAATCCTAAATACCTTCGAGAAGAATAAACAAAGTAGGAGAGAGAATCCTAACCTCAATTTTAGTAGTATGGAGGAGCTTGTCGGGCAAGTCGTGTACGTAATATTCATCAGAGAAAATCGAAACCAATTCGCCGCACGTGGCAAGACACGTTCTACAAATTTGTTCCAGCATCTCGGTACACGATTATAATTAACTTCTCAGTCCTCGACACTCGCGTAATTCACAATAAATCCGATCGCTGCCCGGGCCTTTATCAGCATGTAATCATATAATCATCGAGGAGCGACGGTTCCATTTTCAGATCAAAACAACTGCGTGTACTCATTATGAGCTTACGGACTTGCGCGGACCGCCATAATTTTTTCATGGCGAATCTTACGCTTATGTCCAGACGTATTTTACCATCGGGACCCAGTAGGATGAGATGCCCGGAGTCGAGGCTTTCTCTTGGATTTTCACAGGAGCCAATTAAATTCGAGCTCCGCTCGAATCTTCCTCTCGAATTAAGAACTGCGATCGCGAGTGATCCACGTTACTTTATTTCATAAATACGAGCATCATGCTCTAGCCCCGATACATTATTTACGTCTCCAATACGACTCATTAAAGTTAAGCGTCTTTTAGTAGGAGTAAAATACACAGGAATCATTCCTCCTCCCGAACAATGTAACGTATTTCAAATGGTTTCTGATTGGGAAAACGCAGGGAAGAAACGTTTACCTATGCAAATGGTTCTTTAAAGCAAGTAGATCGGATTCGTACTTGATCTACACGTCAATTACATTCATAATCCTATGTATTTATGTATTTACATTGGCATTTACATGGCATTAACGTTTGAGACTAAATACACACTCGAGTACAAGCAACGATCTATTTTCCCGACGTATTCCAATGACATTCAATTGGAAATTTATATTATTCAATTATGTTGATTCATTCTGATATATTAAAACAAAAAAAGAAAACAAAAAAAAAGAACAAATACCGACTTGCAGAGCCATTAGCTAAGGACTTCCGTTCTGCATATTTCTTTATATTCGAATCACAACAATCGATAGAATTTATATATTCTTTCTGACGTTTTGTCGTCAGCATGAGGCCCGTATACATGAATTTTTTTTTTTGTGTACTGTTATAATCCGATTCGTGAGTTTTACTCTCTGAGCGCAGTCTGCTAATATACAAGAAAAAAAGAAAAAAAAGAATTCGATATAATTTTATAAACAATAGGATAAATTAATATTTCACAACGTTGTAATCTATTTTAAAATCATTTATTTCTGTTTCACCATTTCAAAGATTTATGCATAATAATAATAATAATAACAATAATAATAATAATAAAATCTTTAATACATTTATAAAAATTAGTTACAGTGTATTTTTATTTTAAATGCGGTAAATAGATTATTACGGATTAAGATTATTGTTATCGTCGTTATATTTGTATTAGATATAATAATAAAATATGTGTACAGGATCAACGAAATTCTCTGTTATTTAATTACCAAAGTCGGAAACGATTTTATTTGCTTTGCTTGAACTGTTTTGAAGAAATGTGTAAAAAAGATTATTCATGAATACATATTTAAAAGTATGTAAAAAGAAAAAATAATATTTAAAGCAAATAATACACATAACGGTAGATTGCCTGTGTGGCTCGCGGGGAGGGGGGCGCTTAGCAAAAGCCTTGTATAGGCTATAAAATATGAGATCAATGAGATCAAGAAATAAATAGGCGATTCTGAGACCTTTTTCTTACCGGAAAATTTGCTATTTGAAGGCGTATTTGCCGAAGGGAATGAAAGTAAGAAGAGAACGTCAATTTATTGATAGCAGAGTTTGGAAATCTCCTTTCGATCGATCGGATCTCTGATTGGATCACTTTTTGAAACATATAAGCAGCTGATGAAAATTCGAGAACTTTTAAAAATTAATGGATGCCCGTTTCGGTAATTAAACCTAGACGAAAAGAATATATACAAAATAATGGGCGAAAATAGGTACCGGCTGAAAAAATATTAAGCTTATGAAGCCTTAAACGTATGTTTAGAGATAAATATGTGTTGTGAATGGTCACCGTGGTTACAGGGAAAGAAAGTACCGCCGAGTTAATGTGATAAAAATGTTGAGGAGGAAAAAACTTATAATGTTTAAAGAGGGATAAAAGGAGATTCAGATAGATTATTCGCTGTTTTATTATTAGAGGTAATTCTTACTTTCCATAATTATAACTGAAGTCTATTACCTAAAAATGCTAAATGTATATATCTTCTTGTGAAAAAGCTGTTAATTCTAAGTGTCCCTTATTCGTAGTTTTGGAAAAATATTACGAATTACATTAATACGTAATCCTGCTTTGGCTTAAAAATGTTACGAGTCTTATTCAATTTCATTAAAAATTCAACATGCAAAAATAATTTTTTTATTTATATCATGTATTTTCCATACTTTAAAATGTTCGAGTAAAATACATGTCTCAAAAGCATGTGGTAAATATTTATAAAAGATTGTATACAATATATAAATGTATCGGTTTCGTCTATTACGTGACTATGACAAAGAGATTGATGAATCTTAATATATTACGGAACTAATTTTAAATCGAAATTTTTACTGACAAATCGATTACATTACATACGAAAATTACTCAAGAGCGTTTCAATTGTTTTTAACAAATAACTTTTTACTGACTAGAAAAAAATCTACAAATTCAATGTAATTTTACAGTTTTAAAGACGTAAATTTAGTTGGAAATATATTTTTGACCTTTGCCTCAGAACTGTATATCTTTCATTTAATTTAGTAAATTCATAATCATTCGACATATTAAACAAAACATTGGATATGTTATACTTTCAAAGCTAATTTTTTTAATTTGTTTAAAATATAATTATAGTTTAATGTATAAAATTGCTACATTCTATTCATTCGCATGGGCTTAATATCGTTATCACTTGAAAATATAATGTTATTATAAAATTATTCTACTTTCTATGGTAAAAATACTTATAATATCATATATGTACATATTATAGATCGAGAAGTTTTTTATATTCAGTCGAAAAATAAACTTTTTTCTACAAATTGTCTTGAATTCGTATAAATTCTAAATTTCGTTTTTGTTTCTCTGTCGCCTAATGTTTATAATCTATTATAAGATTATAAAAATTAATATATTTCGGGAATGTTAAAGCTTTTCTTAATAATAATAATAATAATAATAATAATAATAATAATAATAATAATAATAATAATAAATTCGGGTTTGTAACCGCATTTTTGTTGTCGCATTATTACGATATTTTACATGGTTATTTTCTTAGAACTTATCATTTTATATGACGAAATTTAATACTTTTTGTTTTATACAATATTATAATGAAAGAAAATATGATTTTTCGAACATCGGCGTATAAAAGAGTGAGTATAATACACAATGAAATCTCATAAAAATTATATAGTAATCAAATGTATCTCAAATTCTATTGAACTATTGATATTAATGGATGGATATTTCGGTATTATACGAATAATAATTCTATAAAGAATCATTTTTATATTCATTTCTAATACATCTGATAAAAAAAAAACTACATATTATAAATAAAGATCATTTTATCTTATAGAAGCAGCAGCGTAATCAATGTTCAACGAAATTATCGATTAAAGGTAAAGGAAAGATAAAGAACCGCTCCGTTTTCAATTAATTCCGATTCAGTTGTATACGTCACAATTGTATAAAAAACGTTTTAAGCTTTTATTTGATGCACATTAATATCAAGATTTCTTTATCACTCGTATCTAAGTACATTACACAATATCATTAACAAAATAATCCTACGTATAGAAGAATAATGACTATTACGTATAATTGATATTACATTTATTGGTGAAACAGTAAATCCTAAAACGTGTAAGAGCTATTTTTTATACGTATAATGCTTATCGCGTGTGTACTACTAAATACAAAAAACAGCATATAAACACAAATTGATTTTCTGATTAAAAATAAAGGACTAATTCTATATATTTAATTAAGGTTGTATAAGAGATTATAAATGTAAAGATGAAGAAACATTTGCGAACGAATGATTAAATGATTATCGTGGCATCGGTTATGAATATACGAATATGCTGAAATAAAATTTGGTTCATCTTCTAATTTTAATAAAATAACGTTCTATTTGCATAGAATATTATTATTGTATTTATCCCGAGTGAATATTTAACTCGTAGGATAAAAAAAAAATTCAATCCACTCTTCCGTTTCATAAAGCAGAAGCCATGCCGTATATGAGAGTAAGTGTGTGGGGGAGGGGTGAGCGAGAGAGAGAGAGAGAGAGAGAGAGAGAGCAGATGTCGTAGTAAGTAAAGTTCCATTTTCGTCGTCTTCACTTAGAAAATTCGCAGTCGAGACTCTCGTAGGCTAAGTTCCTGGAATGACAATCCGAGATCGAGCCGCAGAAATCGTAGGACGCGAATAACAACGGAGCGGAGAAAATATCACGAGTCAGATATTAGTCGTTTTAGACCGCGACGTCGCCTCGGACGGGAGCTCAGACCGCGACAGCCACCAGCTGGGAGTCTCGGTCCTCGCTCACGGGGGTCGAAGGTGCTTCGGTTATGGGGGTCGGGAGGTCTCCGCTGCTTCCTTGTTGCTCCGTCGTTCCTGCAACACATTTACACGGACGCCTATTTATTTATTTATTTATTTATTTATATATTTATTCGGAAAGGGATCTATTGATTTGATATTTAATTGCTTAAAATAATCTATAATCTTCCTTTCCCTTATTTTTTACGCTCCTTTAATATTCCACAGGTCTTGACAGATAAGTAAAAATGCTTTTTCTAATTCATCTTCGCGAAATACACAAGTGACACGCTCATGCGTATACGTATGAAATGTATTATTTTAAAAGGTTTTGTTCGTTACATTCGCTGTTCATGTATTGCATAAATTATTCGAAAAAATAAAAAAACAAGTTAAGAAGCTCATACGCAGGCAACTTTTATTATCAGTAGAAGAAAATTTAGAAAAGTTTACAGAGATCGAAGGTAATAATGCATACGGAGATACATAGTATTCACGGAGAGGCATTAAGCAAAATGCGCAAATTTAATGCATTGCATTATTAAAGTCGAGTAATTAATTTAATTCTATGATATATCGACTTCTAAAATAATAAAAATTATACAAGTTATATTACATTACAGTTTTAATATAAACATTAGTCAGTCTTTTTAATGACCTAACAACTTAATAGCAATAATATATGAGTATAAAATGTTTGAAATTGTTTATGTGAATTTCCGGTACAGCGTACCTACATGTCCAATAGCAATTGTATATAATTGAATTTTAATGTATTTTCTCGAAAATGGGGATGTAAACGTACCTGTGAATGAGCTGGAACGACTCCTGGCTGGCCAGCAGATTCGGCAGAGCGGCTTCAGGAGCGGGAATCGCGGTCGAGGCATCCTCAGGAGAACGTAAATGTAGGGATCGAGGGTAAAGTGCAAGCAGAGCAATACGTCGGCCACCTTCTGGAAGCCAATAATAAGCTTCTTCGACAGTACTCCTGCCGCCGGCATCTTTTGCATGTACTGTCCTAAGGGGATCGATATCTAGAGAAAGAGAGAGAGAGAGAGAGAGAGATAAAAAAAACTCAGGAGGCGTTATTACTGAATGGAGCCGTTCTTTGTCGAATGGAGGTCCCCGGCAGTTCGGTAGCACTTGAATTATTCGCACTTTATTCGAGTAAAGCTTAGCTTCCTTCTCAATCGACTCATTCAAGTGACCCCGAACTGCGGATCTCGAGTAAATGGTCTCTTGTTAAGAAATTTCATTTATTCTCTCTGTATTATCATTATTGTTATTATTTTTCTTCTGATGAAGGGAGTGTCAGAGAAATGTGCGAGAGGACATGGGTATTACGTACGAATCGAGAGCTTTTCAAAGAAGATTTTTTATCGTTGTTGTTGTTGTTGTTGTTGTTATTGTTGCTGTTATTAATTAACCTACATTATCTTTCAGGGAAGCATGTTTTCAAAGAGGGTCTTATCAGTCACGGCTGAAGATAACGATCAGTTCGTATATACGAACGAGTCATTGGATTGATTGTACATTAATATACACAAATTGACATTTAAATTAAACATAAGTAGGTCATTATAAGCATTTTCTTTTAGGACCAACATATTTTTATACAAAAACTCTATTTTTAATATTTCTAAACGTATCTTGAGTTATTATTGTTTTAAATATTTCATTTAAAGTGTTGAATAAAGCCTTTGTAAGTATGATTAGTAAAACACAATTTTAAATTACGGTTGTGAAAAGTACAAATTATGCAATATACGCTGAGCATTTGTAAATGCCAAAAAATATTTCGCTACCAACATTTCATTCCAAATGCAACTTCACTTTGCCTACAAATCATGCTGCACGTTAAAATCCAAGCCAATAAAACAAATGGGGAAGTATATTTTAGGTAAATAAGTGTTACATTGAACCACATGGTTTTGAAATCTATTTTTTTTTGTTTTTTCTTTCCTTTATAACAATATGGAATAATTTATAATACGGAACGATTAATTAACGCTCGAGAGATTTATTATTATTCATCAGGTTCGTTAATTTTCAAATTTTATACACTAATAATTATAACAAAATGCATAGAAGTACGTTTTAAATTTTAGAAATTTTAGAGATTATTCGCTTGTAGACATTTAGAAAGTAAATAATGTCTTGTGTGTTTACAAGTGTTGGTAAAGATTTTCGACTCCGCAAAAGCAGATGTCAGTTGTGAACGTGTGCACGAATAACAAAAAATATTTTTAGAATTTGTGGAAAAAGCTTTCGACAATCGTTTGCATCTCCGAACTTTCAATGCTAAATGCTGATCTTGAGAAGGAGTATCATGACGACGAAGCAAAGAAAAAACAAACTGAATGGTTTTTGTTTAAAAAAACATAAACACACACACACACACACATTCGAATTAAAAGTACTTTAATGACTTGTCTTTAGAAATACTTGTACATACGTATATGTGCCTCGGTATATATACCTCAAAGCGATGGTTAATTAATTAGACAGACGACAACCCTCGGATTTTAAAGAAAATGTATAAATTATTACGAGTTATTCATTCTAATAAATTCCCACATATACAGCATTGTATTGTAATATTATAATATTAATTAATAGCCATTTTAATTAAATTAATGATTAAATCAGGAAACACGAGACATGGATCCTTATCGCTTTATACTCTGTTATGTAAGCCCAATGACACGGATTATCAGTATAATTAAATGTCTGCTTAATAATATAATAATATAAGCTCTCTCTGTTCAAAAAACTTCATTAGCTAGGCTTTTTCGGTTAATCGGTACCATTAAATTCTTATCGGCATAACTTGTAGTATAAGACAATGAATTTAATAATTTCCCGTTCATTCGCCGTGCAATACAAACGCAAATGAAAAAGATCGATAAGACTTCCTCGTTTTTAATAAAATAATCAACTCTGATTCTTAACCCTTTTGCAGTTCACACAACATACGTACGCCTTTCTACAATAATCTTTATACATTCAGCTTAGGTCAAGATCTCACGCATCCTACTACGCCCTATTCTAGCGTCTATTATTTTTAAGAGAAAAGTAGTCACGTGCTCGAACGATTATAATGCGATCAACGTTTAGGGCTATGGATCCGCTATGAATAATGGAGTGTACTCATTAGCTAATCATTCCATCCTTTCTACAAGCATTAAAAATTTAACTATAATCTGGAAATTACGGTTAATTATAATTATTCTAACGACTTGTTTGAAGTAGCTCGGAATTTTTTTTTCCTCGCCAAACAACGAACCTTATTTATTTTCATATTAATGATTGTTTGGTGACACGTTTTATAATTATTTGTAGAAATATATTTACGTAAGGAACGATTACGTATGTACGATTATTATTAAGGGATGTTGTATGGAGCTTCCGTTTTTCTTTAGCTTTGAATAATAAAATTATGTAAAATGCGAAAAGGCTTTTAAAATAATGCAATGAAAACAAAAGAGGAGTAAGTCGATGGAAGCACTCGGCATTACAACGGAAGAAAGCCGAAGAGGATCTTTGATAGGTAATGCAATGCATCCGTCCCGTTGTTCGATTGATTAACAAGCGAAGAGCCGCTTAGAATTCGATCAACGGGTCGAAGGGAAGAATGAATACGTTATACGAATTTTATAGGCAAACGAAGGTGTCCGTCGGGTACGTTTGTCACGTGTCGAGGACGTGTACCTGTATTAGAACCTGCTCCCACAGGATGCTATACTACTACTACTACTACTGCTACTGCTGCTACTACTACTCCTCGTTACTACTACTACTACTACTACTACTGGTGCTGCTACTACTACTACTACTACCACCACTACTACTACTACCACCACTACTACTACTACTACTGCTGGTGCTTCTACTGCTATTCCTCGCTACTACTACTACTACCACTACCACTACTACTAGTATTTATCAATTAATAATTTTAATTACACGTCATTTATTAAAAGATCAAATACATAAGCTTTTAACAAACAAATTATTCAATATTAATTAATTATACTGCATTTGCGAATCCATATTCTAACGAAAAATTTTCTTATTATATACTTTAAATACCCTATAATTTACTGTATCATGTCAGGGATTACCTCTTTACAATGTTACTTTATATCATTTCGTTATCGTTAATAGGGATTCCGGCTAATTGGAAATCTCTGACGGTGAGGGATTATTGCAGTTTTGATAAAAGGTGGAAATTTTCAATCAATCAGAATACTTGAAACGTTTACTGAAATGTAAAATAACCCATAATTATTCAAATTGAATTTTTTTTATTTAACATACGTATCTAGCACTTTGTACTTATTTTTGCAATAATTATACCTTTGATAATTATTTATAACTAATTCTGATTTTTCGGAAGCTTTTAATGGCTATTAATTCGATTTCCCAAAGATACTTGTATTTCACTAAAAGATTAAATAAATAATTAGAGTAGGAAAAATATGAAACTTCTTTGATTTTCTTTAAGATCACATCAAATAATAGGATGGATAAATATGTTTAATCCTTTATTCCAAGTATTTTTATTTCGTTATTAATTTCACCATTGCGTCTCGTATAAAAAAGTACTAAAAAAGTGATTATTAAGTAATGTATCGTTGTTTAATTGTAAATATACAATTTCTTTTGAAATATATCGACAGCCAGATGAATGTCCGAGATGTTTTATGATCCTTGAAATATTTGAACAACGGGGAATTATTTTCTCATCTGTCTTAAATAATCGATGTACTTGTCCGTCTTGTTCAATGTACTCGAGCGACTCTGCCAAGTACGGAACAAAAAACAAGTACGAAGTGAAGTACGGAAAGAAAAAGGAAAAAGTAAATTACGCAGTTGTCGGAATGAGATTAAGAAAACCAGGGAAGGGACTAAATAATCAAAAAGGACATTCTCTCCCTTGTGTTGCCCTTGAAAAAGTGCTTACTAGGTCCTCATTTTTGCCTCGCATAGATCACGTAGTATATATGCTGGCTTTTGGCCAACTGTCATTGGTCTAGAGCCGTAATATATGAAAAATTTCATGCAAAGAGTAAAGTAACGTTTTCCATATGTCACTGTGAATTTGGTAATTTCACTTTTCTATGCAGCACGTAAGGGCACGCAATATCACCGTTCTGAAAAGCGTTTACGACACGTACGGCAAATATTTTCCATTTATCGTCATTTCATTCTATTGCGTTTATTAATTTAAAAATAACACGGTGCCAAGCGTCGTATATCAGAAAGTAATAAAATATATTGCATATACAAATGTTTATACAAATCCGATAACACAGCGTCGCAGGCCAAGTAATACGTATAATAAAAAATGATCTTACGACAATTGTTGAGAGCAGCGATTAATGAAATTATCCCGCGTAACTTGTAATTATTAGAAAATGTCATGGAAAATTGATAGCCGGGGTAACGGGCAATGAGGGCATTATCATGAAGGGCATGTAAGGTCTAGGCGGGAGCCCAGGTGGAATAAATCGCAAGGGTCGTTAGCTCTGGCCGTGCGCGCACGTGTACGTTTAAATATACGTGACCGAACTCACCATCTGGGGCATCCAACAAATTAAGAAGGATATGGAGAGCAGAGCCATGAGCTTAGCGAACGCCCTCTCCTCGGCGGTGATGCCGACCTCGGGAGGCGGTCCTGCAACGGTCAGCAGCGGCTTCGCCCGCGAAGAGGCCCTCGAAATCCTCCTGAGGGCGCCGTTACGACGCCCGAGTCGCTTCAAGGCTCTTGCCACTGCAAGGTTGCACCAAACGATCGACAGACAGAGGACGGTACCTGCACACCACGAGCACTGCATTATATATTTAATAATAACGTCATGTGAATTACGATCAAATGCGCAATTACTATCCTTTGATGCAGGCATTACGTAATTTAAGAATAGAAGTTTATAAAACAAAATGATTTTATTCCATGTAAAATACAAGGGCATTCGTATAAATACGGTCGAATAATTAAAATAAAGGGATGGGGTTGGGGATGTGGTTGGGGATGCGGTTGGGGAGAGAGGGTACTTACCAAAGAAGAACCAGACGTAAGCGTAAGCGATGTCGATTGGCTTAATGGCATCTCTGTACCGCTCGCACTTCAGGCCCGTCTGAGTCATCTTCTGATAAAGACCGAAGCCGAAAAACGGTAGGAACGTCAGAGTCAAGGCCACTACCCATAAAAGCAGCATGCACCGGACGATCATTGGGTACGTTACCTGCTAAAAATCACACACGTGTCACCGATTTCTGTACCTCGTTCGCAAATCGTTCGCATACAGCATTGCTATTTGCAATTGTTATTTGCAAATTACTGGACTCTTACAACGCCATTTCATAAACTTACATGACTTTTATTGACCTCCTACACGTAAGTTTCTTTCAAGGTCTCGTTGAACCTTTTAAAATCTCACTTGTATTTATTGTTTTTAATAAAATAATTTATTATATTATTCATTCCTTTTATGATATTCGGTCACCTTTTGTGCGATTTGACTCAAATTAAATGGCTAATAAAGTAAGTTCTCATCGGTTTTTTTTTAATAGCAACCTTACAATCAATGTTAAGCGAATCTGTATTGTTATAAATAGAAACAATTTCAAAGATACGATGTATATTGAGTCGATACTTTGGAGAATAAGTTAGCGAAAAGTCGTTCGAGTTTTCCCTTTCATAAAAAGTTCATTCATGTTAAAACATGAATTTCCGATGATAAAAATACTACGTAACGAACGATAACCTAGAAACGAAAAGACCATTCATGAAATTTTGCGAAACTCGTAAGGTTACCTTCTAAAATATACGGTAGAAAATCGTATCCGATAATCCCTGTTCCCCAGGGTGTTATTCGACTTTAAAAGTACTTACGGGGACGCGACTAATGTGACATTGAAGATGATAAGACGAAGCGAAGTTTGGCTTCGAACGTAATCTCGTTCGCTACGATCGTCTCGTGAGAAATTAATAATAGACTTGCACTTACGCTACATATTTATTTAAAATAACATGTATAATTATTGCGTTTAATGGATTAGGTGAAATTGAACTTTGAGGCTCGAGCTGCATGGATACGCTCGATTTAATTATTTCTTTTTAATTTAATAAGTAATATTTTCAGGCTTAATTCAGAGGACTGGATCAATTTACGAGTATTTTTGGTATTGCCTTAATGGTTTTCGAACGAAGCGTCTACGGACACGGTCAAGTATTGACCCGTTTAGCTTCCTCCTGTCTAAATGCTCTACCGTATCAGTGTAAACGTGTCTCAAATTCACAAACAGCATCACAAGACCGATGATTCCTTCTCCATGGAATAATACGAAAATTGATTGATTCTTCAATTATACACTTTTAACGTACTTTTATTATTCATATTTACTTAGTAAAAAAAAAAAGAAAAAAAAAAAATACTCGTCTTGCTTGGTATTTATATCCCCGAAAAGTCTGTACTTTATTAATGGAAAAAGAAAACCATTTCAATATTATTAACTTTTCAATTCATTCAATTTAAATTACAATATTCAAAGACTATAATTTACTATAATTTAAAAGGTTTTAAAGCGCTATTTATTGTAGTTCTTAAAAGTTTAATATTATTTGCCATTGTTAGATAATTTGGGGGGATTTAATTGAATAATTTAATTATATTGGCTCGCTCGAAGATGTTTTCATTACAAATGCACGAGCTCGCAAATAAAAACAAAGGTTTACTGCAACAACGCGTACAGCAGAGTTTTCCAAAATAGAAATTCTCTGAAACAATTTTACTTGATTAGACCTTGACTTAAAATTATGAACGTCAAATGTCAGCATTGAAACGCGCGAGTCAAGGTCGCAGTATCTCTTCTACTTTTAATTTAATAAATTAAATACCTGAAAATGTATTTCGTGATTCGTGTCTTCTTACCATAGAGTGAATTACAGGTGGATACGAGACGGGAAAAATAGTCTAGTGCACCAGACCGAACATTAAATTAATTATTTACTCCAACAATAAAATACAGAAACTCAATAGACTTTTTTTATTTCGCATTCGATCTTAAATTTTTGTACAATAATATATTTTACTTGACAAGATATCAAATTATTTTTCTATATCTTATAAAATATTTATTTATTATATTATATTATAATATAATATAAAAGAACCTTTAACGCGCAGCTTTTATTCGTATAAATATTTATGATAATAATGTAAACGAAAATATTAACTTAAATAAATCAAAGAGGCTTGTTCGATATGCATGAATGGAGTCTCATTGCTTTTCTAAGTATCACTCGGCTCATCTTCCTATGACTTTCGTACTCGCATTTTAATTAAAAAATTAGATATAATGCATACTGACTTTCGACGTCCCAATTTTCTCTCGTATACAAAATATCAATAAACTTATTATATATATATATATATATATAGAAATGCTTATAAAAAATAAAAGAGAAATAATAATTGATTTATGGAAATTAATGTAAAAATAATGAACGGTAATAATTAAATTTAAAGTCAGACGAAAATAATATTTTTTCCAGTCGTGGCAGATCCGTCAAGTCGTGTCATTGTGTTCTATACTCATTGAACGCAATGAACTTTAAAAATTATTCTATTCTCATCTGAGCTGCGTTAAAAAAGTTACGGACCCCGGTTATTTACCTCTACATTCAAATGAGGATGCGCTTCCGAATTTCGTACAATGTATCAATGACTAAACATGAATAGTAGGTGTATTTGTAAAGACTTTGAATTTCTAATCCGCGTCGTTCGTGTACAAATTGTTCCTGAGAATATAAACATTTCTTTAATGTTTTCATTAATAATCCAAGGTCTACATTATATATATATAATTATATGTACATGTATATGTAAAAAGTTTATGTTTATAATATTTCCTTATAACAACAATGTGTGCAGATAATAATGATAAGGAACTCAAATTCTATGCGGATTTCAAGATTTAAAATGTCAAAGTCCTCATTACCTGAGAAGAAACGCGAGTCGACGGGAAAAAACAATAGCCGCTTTCTTATAAGGAATAATCGAAAAACACACACGATACATTGCTCGAGTAAAACATAAAAACTTATGGAATATAAAACTAAGTGACTACCTACGATTATTCTTTACGCTTTAAATGTAAATGTATCGTTAATCTAATAAGAATTATGTTATTAACATATAGTCCGCTTGAATACTCATTAAATCAATAAATAAGCAATTAGCTGAAAATAAAGGTTTATAACATATGTCGGTGATGTAGAGTGGGAGGGGATATATTATCGCTTAAACTCATTTAGTTCGCGTATAAACTATTATAAGTGAATGAAATAATTTATATAAATGAACCAATGGGGATTACGAATCAATCATAATGGATCTCATTAAACGGTAATTAAAAAAGTGTCACAGACCTCTATCTAATCTTTTCTATTGCATAGCTCTTCTATAATCGCACTGTAAGTGAATTCATAGACTATTATCGATAAAAAAATAAATACACCATACACTGATAGAGCCAATGAAATTTATTGGAGGCAAGTCGCGAATTAAGCCATTCGAATCGATAAAATTGTTCATTTTTAATAATGAATGCTTTAATTGTGAATAACGTATAGAAAATGGTTATTATTTATATATATATGTATGTATATATGTATTATTAATCTTCATTTGCCTCTCGGTATAATTGTGAGACGCCAATACCTAAATATTATGGGGAGAGGAAAGTTCGTAGGTTCGATGCGTACGTGACATCTTGCTACCCTTATCATTCGTAGCGCTCATAACTGAGACCGTGTTTATCTTCTTGATTGTAAGGAATAGATTAGGTGCAGTTAATCGAAGTGGCCAAAAGAAAAAGTCGAAGGAACGTATAAGTGGAGAAGGCAGACAATTTACTCGAATCAATGGCGGCGGTGACGGCGACAATCGAAATGCTTCGATCAAACGATCCGGCGGCAACCAAAAAACTTTATTCTGAGCGATACTTGCTTTTTATACACTCACTTCTGGGTGAATGAGCGAATGATTCAATTTAGTTTTAGGGAGAAAACTTAGTCGACGAGGAGACGAAATAGGGATAATGTTTAAAAGTTCTGCAAATTAAATAATAGTTTCTTATTTAATCGAGCAACTAATCAAGCACTTCGTACACTTATTAAGACTTATTAACGCTATTCCTCACAATAATCTTACTTACTTATTATTTAAATTTATTTAATATAACATTTAATATAGCAAATAGAATATACACGTAAACACGAATGAATTACGTTTCATGAACTTTTTAATTGTAATATATCGTAATTCATTGAATTCGTAATAAATAAGAGAAATAAACATTTATTACGATCGTATTAACATATTATCTGTGGTGAAATTAATTTAATCAATTCATAATTATTCGTCGAAATTATACTGTATCGTAAATAGCTTCACGTTCTGCACATACTCTGCAGTGTGCGTATAAAAATAAATATAATATGCAAAAGTATTTTAAAATAAAGGTGGAGAAAACGTTATCGATCATTGATTTCGACATCTTTACCACGCCCTTGAGAAAATCAAGGCATGTAATTTATATTCTCTATTTATTTACGATCTCTCTTTTTATTTGTTCTACTACGTACACGTTCTAGCAAACAAATTGCAAGTTATTACGTGTTATTATAATTAAGAAATGTTTACCCTCAAATTAGATTAGACAACTTAAATGTATATTTAAAATATAGTTCGACGAATAAGTAGATTCCGAGAATTGACATTTCTTTCATTAAAAATGTTAATAAATTTATTATAAAACGATAAAATTTAACGATGTAAGCCTACTGCATTTATGTTCTTCATTTGCGTCAATTAATTTACCTAATAATATTCCATCAAGCGCATGCTCGAAATTTATTTTATAATTTTTCCACAATTGCAAATTTTTTATTTACCGAACGAAATAGAAACAAATGGCTATTTCATGACTAGTGACAGATAAACTTCTACCTAAACGAATAAAAATGCAATTTATTAAGTTCTTATTTATAGCATTTTAATACTGTTGTACTAATTCTATCTTGGCGTAATATTTTTTTAATTAAGAGAATTCATTAATGCTTATAAATCAAGGCAATTAATTAACATTAGGGATAAAAATTGGATTAGAAATTTCTATTAGTAATTAAAACTTTTTTTCTTATAAATAGAAATGTTTTAATAGGATTCATTTGGTGAATTATAAATGAATAAATAAATAAATAAATATATATATATAAAAGTAAACACCACATAAGTATATTATGAATCAATGTGATAATTATGATAATATTGAAAGCAAAATGATCGAATTTATATTTTTTACGAAGATCTTATACAATCCGACAAACAACTCAGGAGCTTTAAAGTTACTCATTAATTATTGTACAGTATCAGCCGATAATTTTTTTTCCGGCATACGAAAGGTGTCTGTGGTAAGCTTATGATGAAAGCCTAAAACTAAATGAAAGGCTGAATAAATATACCAATCATGGACATCTTATTGAATGTCGTTCGCTTCTTTTCCAACAAAATAGTTAATTAGATTAAATGCGAGCGTATGTGTGTTGTAAAGCATATGTTTTTAAATACAAAAAAAAATAGGTTAATAAACTATTTTACAATAAATCATTATTGTAAAATTTGTAAATTATCGTAATTGAAAATAAAATTTCCATGTAAGAAATTGTTGTTAATAATTTAATTAACAGTTTCTTGTAGTTTACATTTTTAAAAGTAAAGTAATATATATATATTAAATTTTTATTTTATAATTTTATATCCCATTATTTTTAATTAAATAATATAAATTATTAATCTTAATAAATTTCCAATTATTTATTTAATATTTAGTTTAATGTTTATATTCGCTTGTTAAATATTTAAATTTAAGGTCGAAATGTTAAAATAAATATATAATATTAAAATGTTAAATAGAAAAAGTTTACTGAATAATAAAATACTCATATTTATAGTGTTTTTTTGTATCAGGATTAAAATTAAGAAGGTAAAACTTACAAAAAGACTCGATATATGATAAATGGTTTCATCCCTTGTATAAATATTTTATTTGCATTGTAAATTTTAAAGGAAAATTTGAATAATTCGTAATTTTTCATAAAATTATTAGACTTTTCTTTATAATTTCCTAACTTGTTTATGTTATGATTCACCAAAAATATATTTACTGTACATCAATGACTGGAAAGTATCTAAATCATCAGAAATGAATTAAAAATTCAAAATAGGGTTCAGGCTTATGCAGTTTAATAAATAAATGGACGATTTGTCTTTCTCTTACTCTCGATATATATAATATATTGGCATAGACATACCTATGATCTTAAACGTGTCCGTATCTGCTACTATAAACCTGAAGTAGCGATTGAACGAATTAATAAAATGAAACCATATCAGATTAATTCCTATGAGTGAGAAAAGTTATTAAACGAGAACCTGAATAGTAAAGATCAGGTTCTGAATGTTGCGTAAGAATATTTATGCTACAATAATTATAATACTCTTTTCTTTATGAATTATTTAAGTAACATTTCGCGACTCTTGTTTGACGATAAGCGATATTCCCAAAATATTTCGCAAGCCGTGAAATCTTTACCTGCCGAGCTCGAAAGAAATAACATTCACGAACACAAAAATCGAAGTGAATATATAGAAAGAAGATTTCAGAAAAGAAAATGGATCTAAAAACAAGAACTCCAAGAACGATTCGGGGCAAAATTAAAATAGGAAACCCGTGAGGTGGCATAAAAATAAAGTATAGACATAAAGAGTAAAAGTAAAGGGCAGAAAAAATTGTTAAAATATAAATAGATTATCTGGAAGTTACATTGAAATCCGTCTTATTCTAATTATTGTATAATCTCTTAATTAAATCAAATTCATTACCGTTACAAATAAAATAATGAAACGTCAAACATACCTTTAATAAATTTTTATATAATTTGATATTTTATTGATCAAAATAGCCATTTGAAACTCCAAAAGTGGTACCGATAAAGTAATGATACACAATAATATATATTTTATTGTATTTGCCGGTAAAATTACATATAAAAAAAAAAAAAAAAAATATTCTATAATATGAATTACAACAAAAGCTTACGACTTATTAACGTTATTAAAAAATGTACAAACAAAGGAGAAAAAGATTATTACGTACTTTAGACAAAAGAATTTCGATCCAATTAAAAATCTGAAATAATCAATATATTAAACAATTAAAATTTATGAAAAATGAAAAATTTCAAAAACTTTTAACCGTTACTTATTTATCATTATCGTGGAGATAAATGGAATGTGAAAGACATTTAAATGTATAGAAATTGATTATTAAAATAGGTCACATGGCATTATTACTCTTCTTTCATCGAGCAAGAAAACTATTATATATGTATACATACAATGAATGTTTGATCGTAATAATGTAACGAAGGCAAATCATCATTATAATTATCTACATGAGTAGATATTCTCTATAATGACATTAACAATATTTGAAAATTAGCCTTTTTTATAAATTTTTATTTATACCTTGCATTTTAAATAAATATAGTCCATATGTATGAAGTTAATTAAATTACAAGTGAAGAGGAATCGTTCGAAATTGCAATTGTATAGAAAGCCAACATCCGCAGGTATATTTAAAAATAATTTAAAGTACTTCATGTTCTTGATTTTCTAAGGAATAATTAATATCTCTATTAACTATTACTTAGTTTTCATACGATCACTGATTTAAAATCATGAAACCTAATGAGATGAAAAATATTGTATTAACTCGCTCGAAGCAAATATTCAATATTAATATAAAGATTAAAAATGGTATATTGAATGTTGTGTTAATCTTATGTCTAGATATTCAAAATAAACTTACAATGAAAATAATGCCTCTTCGAATTCTTAATTTAGGCAATTTAATTTTAAGATAAAGTATAAAATAATTACGTAATAGCTCAAATAATCTTATGCTCCAGCACTAAGCAGTAACTGTAGCTTTATTTATTTACTTGAAATTTTGCTCTTTACTATCTGACATTCTATACATGTGTCTGTTATCATTATGCCTACGTAATTTTATATATAAAATGAATATATATATATATGTGTGTGTGTACTTTTTACTATGGCATTGTATTAGTTGTTTAATGCATTTTGATTTCATAAGTTTTTATAAATATTTTTTTTGCGCTTTTTTTTCGTTATTTTTTTTTAATGATTGCTCCTAAAACTACAGCCGTGTATTCTAAAATTTTTCTATTCCATTTGTACACATGATTTTCTTTAAATATTTTAATTAAATCCCACTTTTCTTCCCGTGATAATATAAAGAAAATATTAATAATAATATCATTATTAATTTGCAATAGACTTTTTGTATTTGTAATAACTTTTTGTCTATGTAATAATAACTTTATTATTCTCTTTAGACATTTATTTTATAAGCAATTAATGATAAAACATTTAAACGGAATGAGATAATCTATCATTAATTACATTTAGTGAAAGACGCTTTGTTAAGATGAGATATTTCGTTCTATCAGAGGCAATATATATATATATATATATATATAATTTTTTTTTTCAATATATTGTCTTATCAAATAACTACTAAATGTGCGATTGTAATTGTATTAACTTTTTATTAGTTTTAATTTTTTTATTTCATTTTTTTTTAATTTATCTGCCGAAAAAATATTATAAAAATAATATGTTCTATGTAAAATTATTTTTTATATATAACATTAACGATTTTATCTGTTTTTTTTTTAAATACTTTTAAATTATTTAATAATATGAACTTAAATTTTACTATCAATTTTATTTACGTCTCAAGTACTGATATCAGAATATCAAAATATTTATTCCTTTAAAATGATATACATATCTCTTGTATAAAAAATTTACAAATCTTATACAATATTAGCTTTTAACGTCTATATTTGATTTTAACGCATTTTACTTCCTTTAAAGATGCGTTTACTGTTCGTTAATAACTATATTGATTTCCTCTGTTTCAGAAGTATTTTAAGATCTTCAATAAATTTTCATTAACGGATAAATTTCTTTTTTATTCTTAATACACGAAATTTTAAAAGTTGAATTAGTTTAATAGCGTAATATATCTATTTTTATATTTATTATATACGTAATAAATGCAATATCAATATCAATTTACAAATTTTTGGTAATTTACTGTCTGCTTTAATAATTCATTTCTCAATTGCATGCATTATTTAACCCATTTAGTGATATACTATTTATTGTACTAAATTTCCTATATTTGCTTGAATTTAAACGAAATATCCTTTAACAATTGTCTTTACGTAAAATCTCAATGTAAATATAAAAGGATAGTCTTTGAAAAAATTAATTTTCTGTAAAGAAATGCATATTCGACCCTGA
Organism: Ceratosolen fusciceps; assembly: GCA_018883505.1. Classification (NCBI taxonomy): domain Eukaryota; kingdom Metazoa; phylum Arthropoda; class Insecta; order Hymenoptera; family Agaonidae; genus Ceratosolen; species Ceratosolen fusciceps. The sequence continues at coordinate 1,672,754 of RCIC01000011.1, forward strand.
TTAACTGAGATAAACATGAAGAAACGGCCAATTCATAAATTATTACGTCCGATTATGAAGACTTTAAGCCTTTCTCGGAATATCTTTAAACCCAACTTCTCTAGTGTCATTTTCTAATGTACAGTGGCAGTGATTAAATTTCAGATAGGATAATATTCGTTAATTTTTTGTGACAATGGGCCTATTTCATGAATAACAATGAAAATTTGTACCCATTAATCGCCCCCATTTCGTATTACATGCTCAATAAAGGCTTTGCTATTAAATATACATATATTGATTTGGTAATATGTAATCGTTAGAATCGTACAAAGGAATGAGACGAAAGTAATGAGAGACAACGGAATTATTGTGCAGCAGAAGGTTTAAGCACTTTTCGCACACATCGAATGAAATGGATGAATTTTAGGCAAGTGCCGGGCAAAATCCAAAGGAAATGGCCAATCCTAGTTCACCGTGAACGACGGGACATACGTTTGCGCGTGCACGAACCATCGGAAAGCGCACATGAATTCCTAATTTGTCGCGAAATCGCGGAAGTTCACCCCTCGATGTGAATATTAATATCCATACATTGCTAAGGATTTCCAAACGTACCCGAGCAATTTATTATACATATATATATATATATATATATATTGATTTATTTTAATAAGCACGTTTTATTCGGGATGGGCTTATGCAGTGTAGTAGCACTGGTCAACCTCGCTAATATCGATGATAAAATAAGGCTTTTTTTTTCCTTTTGACTCCGCCTTTCGTTTTGATTAATACGTGCAGCATGTTAATAAGCTTATTTAAATGAAAGGGTTGTGCAGTTGGTTGTATTCATTGCCGGCGACTACGAAGCGGTTTCCCTTTGAGATGTCAAGGAATATTCGCGTTGTCCGGAGACTCGGCATAATAAATCCTAAATGTCACCTATCCATGGCTATAAATCTCTGCTCCTCCGTTAGAAATTTATGAAGAAATTCTTACTTTTGCAAAAAAAAAAAAAAAAAAAAAAAAAAAAAATTCAAATACAATAACTCGGCTCGGTGCTACAACATTACGTATGTTTTTTCATCTGTCCGTCAGTCCTAAATACCTCAGGTCCAAAGTACACAAAGTTTTCTCATCCCTCCCATGAACCGATGCGAACCTAGCGACGCCCTTGAAAATTCATTAGGAATGCCGGCGCGTAAAAGTCCCGACAACATGTAAATGCGTATATTACAAGCATCGCCAGGGATGATACCTGAATACTAGTCGCATGGTATTCGCTCGAATTTATTAAAACGAGACTAGATAGAGGCGAGTCATTGGCTTAATGATGAAATACGATGTAGGACGTTGTATAGTTGTCGAACCTACCTTCTGGTAGAGGAAGGGCCTGGTGAGGGCGAGCCATCTCTCGCCTGCCATGACGATGGCGACGCATCCGCTGAAGAGTCCAAAAAGACGCCAGATCACGTGCAGGTAGCAAAACCCATTGCCGGGCCAATACCTCGAGATGTACATTTGCACCCAGGTACCGAGCATGGCTATCAAATCATTGATCGTCAGACAGCGTAGCATCAGCAAGTGCTTCCGGTTTCTTCTCTAGAGTAAAGAGGAGAGAATGAGCCGATGATAAAGGGAGCCGATTTCGTTTCGTTAAATATTCAATTCACATTCGAAGTTCCAGCGTCCCGGCGAACCTACGAATTGCAAACCCCCCCCTCTCTCTCTCTCTCTCTCTCTCTGCCCCAAAGCTATTATCTATGCGCTTCCGCTAGCGGCGCGGCTCTTTAAAGGATGGATCTTCTTTTTCGGATGAAAGGGTGCCGCGAGAGTACGCGGATGCACGCGGAAGTAGCATTTGCAGAAGTAGTTGTTGAAATTCAAGACGTACCTATTGATTTATAATGCTTTTATGATTGCAGAGCTGGCATTTTTAAAATTTATATTATCCGAGCCAAGATATACGTCTCTTACGTGGCAGCAGATGATTAAATTAAACGTAAGCCATTGCGTTTAAGGGCGTTCCTTTGAATCTTCGATTCGCTCGTAGTATTTAAAGTGAAACAAATGTAGAATATTGTCGGAGAAATGTAGTCTAACGCCAGAGCTCGGTATCTCGTGAAAATTATAATCTATTACATTGGATAACATTGGAAAGGAAGAGCTTGCTAACTATAAATATTTATACTCTACTTGACTATTCGGATTATTTTTTATTCGTAGCCTCCGTAGCCATTTCTTAATAATGCAAATAGATTAATTTGTTTGGGCGATCGAGGCGCCAAAGAGTAAAACGAAATTCCAGCACTTTATTCTCCTTTCATCTCGCCTCCCGCCACCGACCCAACGACGACGATTACGCCGTACGAGGCACGTACTCGTGCTTTTTATCGAAAAGTTTCAGGGAAAAGTGGCGCGATATGCTTAATCCTTATAAACGTCAACGAGTTGAACCTGAATTGTGCTTAAACGATCGAGTAATTAGCACGACGATCATTATTGACGTTCTACTTCAATAATAAGTGCAAGTACGAATCCATATTTAGGAGAAACGAGCTTTCAATGACGACGAAACTGAAAAGCTCCCGCGTCCTCGTCGTTCGATGAACCTACAAAAGTCATCGATGAGAGAACCGGGAGAAGGTATAACGACGAATTAGGACGGTTAACTGCTTTCCTGAGCCCGACGCGTTCAAAAGATAGGAATCATAGATCTTAGCATGAGAAAGGATTAAAGACAATCGTAATAAACGCTCCGTACCTCGGACATTTTAAAAAATAACCATACCTTTTATACGCGTGCCTTATATTTCGTGCGTATAAGCTGTATAAATAGCAGTAGTATACAATAAGTAGAGGAAGCCGTACCTTGTCCTTGTGCAAGAGTATGATCAAGGCCGATATATTCCCTAGAACGCCTATAATGTAAACGAGGTTGAGGACGATAAATGAGACGGGGGAGGTGGTCTTCTTGGTGAGCTCGGTGGTATTGCGGGCGACACTGGTAAGCCCGGTGACGACGAGTTCCGTCACGTTATCCATCATCCTGGTTGGCTTCCGGTCCCAGCTTAATACCGCGTTACAGTACGTCCGATCTCCCGGTCCTCGGCATTCGAATGCTCCGCGAACCACTGGCGAATCTGTCTCCGGCCGATCAGTAGCGAGTCTGGCTCCGATGATCTTATCGCACTCAAGGTCGGCTTCAGTAGACTTTGGCCCCCTCGCCGCCCCTCATTCTCGATCCCCGCGCGAACTGTCTTCCTCCCGGCGGGCCAATAAAGCCTCACTATGGCCCTCGGATGCCCCGGATACTCGATTAATTAACGTGGTCTTTGGTGATCGGGGCGGTGGGCACCGCGTACGGGCCAATAATTAAATCGGCTGGCCGAATCGGAGATCTTGTCGTCGAGGAAATCACAGCTGGCCGGGGGAGGTTCCTGGGCCTCGAGAGGCCTCCCTAGATCCCAAGATGACTCGATGATTACCGTCGCGCAGTTTCCGCCTCACTGGCCGGAGCCATGCGGTCCTCCGCACTTTTGTTTACAATGTCGGGAGCGCGCGCGCACACTACTTGCCGCCTCGAGTTGTCTCCCCACCCCCGCCACAACCACGAACGTCGAGCTTTTTTCCTTTATTCCCCCTTGCCTTTACTCTTAAGCGCCAAACGCTTTTTTTTCCCCACGCTTTCTTCTGCGGTGAGGAGAGACGGACAGGAGGGGGGAGAGGTGGGGTGGCGGAGTGACATCGGACGCTATATCGCTCCCTAATTACCCGTAGCGGCAACCACTCAAGCTTTCGCGTTAGTCTAGCAAAAATATCGATAGCTGATGAAATCCTAGGAGATTAATGTTCGATTCGGCCGATGTGTATGGAGCTAGCTTAGCTCCATACCTCCCCCCCCTCCCACCCCACCCGCCCCTGCTAATGGAGACCTCTTACGAGTCACCGGTATTTTTATTACTCTTGATTTTTTAATCATTAAAGCTCAATCACTTTTTCCACGAGCGAACAACTCCGGTTCAACTTTAATTCATCGATTATTACGCCTTGCTCACCTGTCAACCACATAAAAACCCCTTGAAATAATCATTCTTCATTCCCCCTCGATGCTTTTTAATTAGCTCTTACTTCCCTTCCGTAAACTTTACTTTATTAACTTATTTAGAATTAAGCCATTTTACGTGAACATTTACAGTTACAAATACAAGCTACTATCTATAAATATATATATATATATATTTATGTATATATACATTTACGTATATGTATATATATATGCTAAAACAGTAAACAAAGTCACTTAAAAATATACATAATTTTACTTCATATTTATTGTATAATAAGTCCAATCGCACTGCATTATATATGTAAATGTATACTAGCATAGAATGTATATAAGCGTAGAGAATATAAATTACAAATCAGAGTTAGAAAAACTATATGTTCCTCTTGACTGTATTCTTTTGATTGGAAGTAGTGGCGACGCTGCTAATCAGCTCAATAGTTTCATTAAAATCCATTTCAAAATTATTATGAAAAGCTGAACTGTAAATCATAGAAATGTATATTTTCAATGTAAGTCGCTACTCTTCAATTCTTATTAAATAAATAAGATATTCGTGTTAAAGCATTAATGTATACGTTCGAGTGATATCGTTTTATTTAAAATTTGTAACCTCTAATCCTGAATTTATTTATAATGTATGATCGAAAAAATATTTAATTCCAATATAATATTGAAAAAACCCCAATTTATTTAACAACCATCTGATTAATATGTTTATTTGCTTAAACGAATCATTGAAAGAAGACTTGGATTTTTCTAGATCGTCTATTGACAAATATGATTTTTTTCTCAAGTGATGATTATTGATTCTATACTTATAACTCTGCACTTCATTGCTGGCAACGGCAATATTGGATACTCAACAGCCAAATAATTCCGTTCCAATAAAACAATATTTTCATACAACACGTATGTGTGATATAATACCACTCGAACAAGGGCATTAAAGTACGCGTTTTATAAGTTTATAGAAGAAATTATTGTTTTTTTTTTTTTTTTTTTTTTTTTAACATTTATAATAATAATCCTGAAGATTACGCCGAAGTTGCTTAAAACTTAATAAGAAAAAGGATTAATTATAAGAGACGGATTCGATGTTGTTAGCTTTAACAATTGTAAGCTCGCTTCAAGCAACCTTCTAATTCTAAATTTTAAAAGTCCTGAACATCTTTATGAATATTTTTGACAAATGTGTTTCGCTATTATTATCTTAAGCCAGAATTATATTTATAAACGATTTATTTATACGACCTTAAAAGTTATAACGGACATACACTATACATTAGTTGTGATAGAACGTGTAATAAAAATAATAATAAGGGCTTCTCTGCGTCTTTTGGCCGTTAATCACACGCTAAGCTCGAAACGAATAATGTATTTAATTCCTATAAATAAATGATATTTCAAGGGAGCCGATTGTAAAGCCCAAGTGATGGTCTTCTTGCCGTATTGCATTTGGCCTGGATTCGGCCGAGCTTTCAGTCGGTCAAACTTTTATCTTTAATTTTATCTATCACCCCCGTCCCTCCGCCCCTAGCGGAATACATTATTATCCCCTCGCCTCAAGAAGTGAATATTTATTGGCATAACAGTGTGTGCACGTATGTATGTCTGCATTGCGCCACGCAGCTATTGTTTTCCATGATAGGATCGTTAAGCCGCTTATGGATACGATTCTCGTGCCAAAGTCGACCTGATTCGCGATTTCATGGTCAACTAAAATCTTGCAGAAGTTGTGTGAGCGCGTCGAGGCTCGAAAATTCTACTACCGATAGATTTTCATTAAATTCGAACAACTCCAGATCTTGATTCGATTGCCAGCCCAGTGTGAAAATCTTGTTTTGTTATGGTAATTTTACGACCAAGTTTTATTAATTATCAGCAATTAACATTAAGGGATCAGTAAATTATAATGATATTTACAATTTTAAAGCGACCAATGACAAACATACGAACGTAAATAAGTCTTGACTATTTTTTTATGCCACGAACCTCGATTCGTACGTACATCCTTCGTTCTTGTGAAAACGTAAAGAAACACTTGCCAATGCAAACATCATGATCCGCATAGAGCCACGATGAAGACTGACTTATCTACCTTGTCATCGCTGTCGTTATATAAAATACAAATCACCATGTAGAACACTATATATACCTTTGGTTTGTTTAACCAAGTTGATTCTTGCAGATTGACAAAACTGCCCTTATGAACGTAGTTATTTCATTAACAATATTCCTCACGTCATCGTCTTAGTTTTTCAAGTTCTTATGTGCATCGTCGTCGTTTTGTTAGAGCTCTCTCTTAAATATATACACACACACATATATATATATATAACAAAATATTATTCAATTATAAATATTAATTATTTTATTCAACGCTCTAGACGAAGTTTGTGTTTAAACTTAAAAATGATTGATACGTCAAAGCAGTATAAAGTATATCTAATATACCTAATATAGTATAATAATCTATGTTGTAAAAAACATTAACTAAAAAAGAAATTAACTAATTTAACGAATTTCATTCTTTTATCAGTCTGCTTTTATAAACGATTGTATTGTACTCATGTATATATAAGATGAATTTAGTAAATAAAAGAACTTTGAACGAAAGTGAATGCAGAGGTAATACACCAAATGAAATAACGACTTTTGTCTAAATGCATATCCTAAATATCGTAAATATATGAAATTATAAAAACAAAAACAAGAGAAGAGAACAGCTCTGGATGACGGAAGCTATAAACTAAACTGTAATTATATATATATATATATGTACGAAGCATAAATCTCACGCAATGGCAGTTGATACAGCTGCAAACAGATACAGACATAACTGAGTAAATTTTCGGTTAAATTTTGATGTTCAGTAAAGTCTGGTGGTAAACATAATCATTTATTTATTATAATAATCATTAGCATAGCTCAGTCTAATCTTCCTTGGTATACGAGGGCTAACCGCGAGCACGTCACAATACTCCAGAGGACACGGTCAAATGTGCAGGGCGTACCTTTGTTAAAAAGAAAAATACAAAGCCGAGTCTGGGGAGTATTGCGGTGCGATACGTGCCGTCCGAGCGTAACGTTCTTCACCCGCCTACCTTTAACTGAGCTCCAAAGGTCAAAGCCGGTAATGCCTAAAAATACAGTTAGACTCACCTGCGACTGGTAGATTAATTTTCTTTAAATGGAAAGGGATCAGCTTGTCGGGGTGTATTAAATTTTTCTATTAAAATTCAAGTATTTTACTGGTTACGAGATGAACGAACGAAGGATTTATAACTAAAGAGTTTATTAATCAATGGCTCCGACTGGCTACATTATATTCCAATAAAAAGGCCTCTTTGATGTATTTCAATTGCAAAGGCGAGATCTTAAAAGTCCGCTTACGTAAAATAGATTTTCTTTCATATAAAATTATTGTTATTCGATCAAGTATTGATTTTTAGAGAATATTTTTTTATTACAAACCTTACGCGTCGATATACGTTTTCCAACGATTGTCAATATATTAAACAATTATCGAGTTTGCAATAATACAGTACTTCGTGCGATTAGTTTTCTCTATCCTTCTGCTTGGTATACGTAAGACATATTTTCAAAGCCAACTGAACATTCGAATTTCTATGTTCTACGTAGAGTTCACCCATAAAATTACGAGTATTATTTATGAAAAGAAGGAATGGAACGATCAATCAGAAATTTCAGAAAAACGTATGGAAACATCGGATAAAATAATACTCCAAAGGGTTAAAAAATTATAAACTATTCTATTTATATTGGAATAACATCAGAACGTGAAACTTACGTTACGTAAAGTAAGGTATCTAATGGTGTAAGATAGCAATATGGCGATTGGCTAATATTCTTTTATAATTCAGATAAACCGTCAACGTAAGAAAGAATAAATAAACCATAAATCGTAGACGGTCGGCGTTGTCAAGCTTTGCAATCATTAAGTCAATGTTAATAGAGCAAAGGTAAATTTTTTACTCTGAATGATATTACATGGTATTGCATATAATCAACTATAGTCCAAGAAATTTTACATTTCGATAAAATCTTCTGTCCTCTGTTACTTAATTAATAAAAAATGTTCTAACCTTAAAAAATTTTTAGCTTTAAATTTTAATAAATCACAAGCATCATCATAAGATTGTTGCACTGAAAAATGATAAGTCGGGTACGAAATGGTATAATAACGTGTTTGGAAAAATTATGTATACGAAGAACGAGTTCTATACTGTTTTTTTTTTTTTTTTTTGACAACTTCAAATTGAAAATCTATATTTCCTACTAAAAGTCTTTGTAATTACATTAGTTGCCATCTTAGAGTCCGATGCAATATACACGTTATTTATCCGTAATTAGCTACAAACATATTCTTATTTCTATATAACACTCGTAAAACAATAAATGCAGTTCGAAATTTGCAAAGTTCGCGTGTAAATAGACTGTCAATTCGCAGAGGAGTATCTCCTCTGTATGCCAATCAGTTGCATCGAGAATAAGCAACAGAAAAAAGAGAAAGAGAAGAGTGTTAGAGAGACAGGGTGGAGAGGAATGGGAGGGGGGAGGCAGGGTGATAGAGAGATAGAGCAAGAGAGAGAGAGAGAGAGAGAGAGGAGGGAATCGAGCCTTTCATATGAAGAATTCCAATCTTATACATCTTTGGACATCTATCCTATAAACATACAATGGACAATGCCGAAAGTAACGAAGAAATTCATTTTGATAACTCAGTCACGGTTGAAATACAGATTCCGCATAGGAATCAATTTCAATTATAATTCGTATGCTAATACAGCGCTCACTCACACCAAGTCCATCGAGTTGGGGGCAGAATGCGGCTTGCAATTCGAATCCGACTTACTCTATGCACGAGCCCGTTAACGAACCTCGCCAGACCTTCTCCAACACCTCGCCAATGAGAAACAACACACCTCGCCAAATTATTTGACGAGAAATAGAACTCTTTCAGAAAAAAAAAAAACAAACAAACATGTACTTTATGGGAGTGAAAGGGATGGATGGGCATTACATACTCAATTTGTTCCATTTAGCTTATCTGTTCGGAATAGGGCGCATCATTATTACGAGCACATTACGAAACGTGGATAATAAATAATAATAATAATAATATTATTATTATAATAAATAATAAATAATAAATAATAATAATAATAATAAATAATAATAATAATAATAATAATAATAATAATAATAATAATAATAATAATAATAATAATAATAATAATAACGGTAATAATAATATTATAAATAAATTGACAAACGCCAGATGCGCGACAAACGCCTATCTGACAAATAAATCAAAATTGCAGTTTATACGCTTTAGTCATAAAATACGCAGCCCAGAGCATAAATTTGCGTAGGATATACAATTTGTCTTTTTTAAAATTTCTACTTTGTACAGGATAATAAATATTAATTTATTTCATTAATGAAAAATAATCGTTATCGATAATTAGCAGTTCAACATTTTTATTTTTTTTAACATTACACAAGCTCCGAAAAATATATTAAAAGCGTTATTTTTATTAACGTTACAAGTTTCTTTTGAATTACGTTTTACTTACAAAATAAAGGTTCAAGTATTTGAACGAACGGCATGTATTAAGGATAAATTATATAAATACGTTCTTTAAATTAAAAGCAAATGAACTTATTTTATATCCGATAAAGCGTCGAGCGTTTAATAAACTGTAATTATTTCAAGTCAATACAGTTTAAATTGCCAGCATATCATAGATAATAGAGAGAATATTTTAAGAAGTCAGATCGATTGCCAATATAATTGTTGATTATTGTACTTACTTAATTGATAAAAGCACGCGGGTGATGTGATTTTCTGCTCTCCGGTGTCTTTTCAATCGCGCCGGGAATAACTGGCTGCACAAGTTCTAGAGAAGGAGGAGATGCGTGAGTTTTCAATCACAAGGCCAATTATGTCTCCTACGAGTTTAAAAGCTGATTATCATCGAAATTGCCGGAATTATTATCGCGATTATTCTGATATTAATCAATACGTCCGGACGTTGCGCGATTTGTATGGAAGATGGATTTACTACGACGAATGGAAATAAAACAAATACATTCACCGAGTAACCTTAAGTTACTTGCGATTCCACAATCTTGCATAATAATTATAATAAGGATTCCTTTCATGATTAGAAAACCTAATGACGAATCAATGGGGAATAACATTTTTTGGAACAATTAACTACAGTTTTATTTATATAATTAAATTATATCCATAAAATCATTAGTATCAATCAGTAAACAATCATTTTATCTGGGATGAAAAAATTAGTTGTAAATAAATTTATAAATAAAATTTAAAGCTTTATTGAATTTACAGATTCTAGTGCGTCAATGAATATTACATAAATTATTTAAATATTTTAGTTCTTGACTTAATAGAACCGATCCTTTTCCTATATTCTCAATACATACATATTTCATTTTACATGTAAAACTTATTTGAATAATATAAAAAAATGCATAAAATAATGTTTTTAAGTGAATATAATTTCTTATTTAAATAAAATAAACAGATTGCGATAATTCATAATGAATTGATCATAATGAAAAGATCAATTGATGTCATTTCGTACAAATAAAATTTTTTAAACCTTCTGTAAATTTTTATAAACACTGTTAAATATATTTAAAAAAAGTTATTTTTAAAAAAATCACAATCGAAATATTTAGATGTGATTATTGAATAAATCTACTTTTACGCAATGTCGATGTATTAGTTATATCACAATACTGATATACGTATTTAGGAATCTAAGATGCTTCTGAATTCAACATCGCTATAATCATAAATATATTACCAGAGTAGAATTTAATAATATAATCGCTTACGCTTCCATCGTGTTAGATTACTTTTAATTAATTGACGCATGAAATCGTGATCGTTCTGCTCTTGTAAGGAAACAAAATTTTGTACAATAAATACGTACATTAAAAACAATCGAATTTGGTAATCTGTGCGATTAAAATTTTCAACACCGGAAACCTCAATCAAGTGCGTGATTAAAATAAATAAGTAAAACAAGAATGTATTTTACCCACATATTCCTCTATACGCGCGCGCGCGTGTGTATGTGTGTGTGCGTGTGTTAAAATATATACAAATAAAACATACGTGCCGTATTCGCGATATTTTTTAAATTACATAATTTCAAATTTAAAAAGCAGTGCTCGTCTTACAATATCGTAAATATTATAATTAGATATCGTACATAGACAATATATATAATTTTCAATATGTGATAAATTAATAGAGATATAAAAATAATTAGATTACAGACTAATTTCTGAATTTCTGAATTAATATAATTTTATTGACAGTACTTTCTTTAATTATTAAAATGTAAAATTAGAATGTAAAATACTAAAATTATGTAATCGGATTATAATCTTGATATGGATCATAATATATACTATATATACCTTATTAAAGATAAGACAATTATATTATTAGTTCATTGTCTGTATATTAAAGAAAATAATTTGTAACACTTACATATAACTTATACGCTTTTATAGTTTTATCAATTATAACAATAACGTACAAATTTTTTTCAAAATTTACTATTTTAAGTTATTAATATTTTTTGTAATTGACGAAAATATTGAGTAAATCTTCATAAAATATGTTGTAATTGTCAATACTATTGTCTGTTTTAGCCTAAATAATATTATTTATGGTTTAAACAATTTGAAACATTACATTCTAAGTAATTGTTAATTTGTTTAATGTATTTAAAAGTCAGTTAAATATAAAAAAAAAATTTTGACATATTATCTTACATATTATTAGTAAAATTGTTTTTATTTTATTTATTCTTGATATTTCGTTCCGAAGTGGCATTCATAAGTCCATTTTTAAAAAAACAATCACTGAACTTAATAATGAAATATTTCATGCTACATATAGGAGTACCTCATTAGTGGTGACATCTTTTGTGTAGTTTTGAAATTTTCGACTGAGTACTCTATTGATGATCAGTAGTCGGTAATATAAAACTTATCATTTTGTTTCTTAATGATAAATATTTAAAAGAAAATGATATTATTATATTATTATGCGAATGTAAATTTTAATATTCTAAATAACATCTCTTAATAAATGAAGAAGGGATTATAGTTGATGTAAAACTATTTATAAAGTAATTTTTTAAATATAATATATATGCATTTAATTATTGATCCTGTAATATTTATTATGCTTTTTTTTTCTTTTAAAAATTTGGTCACTATCTCTATAAGGAAAATTTAAACGAGAAATATATCCGTTTGTTATAAGAACTTTTAGTTTATTACCTATAATAATGTTCGCCTAAGCATAGTTGAAGCTAATAAAAATATTTCTTAAATTGTCAGCTTTCATTCGTGGGAATAAATAAAACCTTATACTTGTGCATTAATATTTCATTGGTATATCGGAAAAGAAGAAAACGTCGCTACTTTAAAATTGACACTCCGAGCTGAAAATGTTTAAAACTCGAGGATCCAACGATTGTGTAGTGGGGGAGTGATGCCGGAGACGAACAAGAACCATCAGATCCCGTTGCTTTCCCAACTGACAGACTCTACGTACTCACGCGTCTCTACGGTTTCTCTAACTTTAGAATCTGATCCCGAAATAACGCGAATAGTCAAGCTGCTGATGCCGCCGCTATCTTTTTCGTCATTGGTCATGATCGTCAGTAGTTCGGTGTCAACAGTCTTCGATAAAACTCGGCAAGTCGTACAATTTCTGCTCGTTCTCTCTCTCTCTCTCTCTCTCCCTCTCTCTAATCTCAGATTTTCTTCACTTATCGAATCATCTATCGATCATCGTCCTGCATCACATTAATTACAAGAGTTCGCAATACCAAATCGACGTTACAACGTTACGACGCCTATCAGGATGGATAACTCGGGTAATTAATAGTTGGAACATAAAAACCTTACGTGGTTATTATTGCTATTCCATACTTTTATCAAAAGTTTTTAACACAGAAAAGCTTAGAAAACATTATTGCATGATAGATTACGTACCCTTACGTATTTTTGAATAACAACTAACGCCGCCACAGTCGTCTACTCACAATATTTAATGGTAAATTAAACATTCTTACTTAACTAAGGAACACCTATAGAATGGCAACTTAAACAAACATCGGATCGTAACTAATACTTAAAATTGAGCCTCCGTTATTCTATAAATAAATAAACTATATAAAATCTTAAAACGAATTTCTAGTATCAGCAATCGCTACGTAACAACATTGAGCTTTTCTTTTCTTTATTTAAATAGACCTTGTTTCTGTAAGATTTAAGACAAATTATTATTATTATTATTAGTAGTAGTAGTAGTAGTAGTAGTAGTAGTAGTAGTAGTAGTAGTAGTAGTAGTAGTATTATAAGCTCTCTAATGACTCGGCTGTGCATTGACCGCAATAATAACAATTAAATAACGATATTAAATAACAACAGTTATATTTCTTTCGTTATCCCCTTGGTTTATCTTTAAAGAAACATTGCTATTCGATGCTCGATGCGTATAATAATCGAAACTGCATTACAATATGCATCACGGACGATCAGGAAGTGAGAAATGTTTAATCAAAGATTTACCGGAAGTCGTATCTAATGAATAACTAATCCCGTTGACAAAAATAAACAACAACAAAACATATAGCTAAATAACATTCCCTACACATAATTGACTGCATTCATCATTAACAATATTATTTATAATTATTTAACATAATTTGAAAATTTATTTATTGACAATTTTTCTTTCGTTAAAATGTACGTATTTTTTTTGGTATTAAAACAGCTTAATTAACTCGATGTTCTTGTCAATACAAAGTATCGCGTCCTGCTCAAGAAATATTCGTCATAAAATATTTATAACATTTGGTTATAGACTATACGAACTTATGCTCGGTATGTAAATCAGGTATAACGATGTAGTAGTGAAATTTGTAAAAGCTAAAGTATTACAAGTAATTATAAGTAAGCATCTTTTAATGTTTGTCATTTGATGCATAAATAAGTTGAGTGAATTTTGATATCGGCTTGGCGAAGAACAATGAAGAACTGTCTCGTCGGTTCATTACGTACGTTCGCAAGTATCTTACATGTAATAATCCTCTAGATTCAGGTAGGCCGATTGCAGCTCTAATGCACTTAATCGCGGTATTGCATAACGAGCCGAGCAACACACGGCTGGCGCTAGATTTTTTTCAATTACCTCATTCGATACTAAAATTTGCAATAGCCATTGAAAGTGTGTGTACGTGAAATGACTCGGAGAATTGTGTTACAGCTATTCTGAAATGCACAGGTCGACTGTTAAATCGTTCCTATCGATAGTCGCTCGTGCTAAATGTACGCTGGTTAGTTATTGCGAAACGATATTACATCTACATTATACATAACCATCGAATTAAATGCAAAGCATAGCTTTTTAAACTCAATAACTTAGCTTTTTATTAACGATCAAATCATAATTACTGTACTGTTTATTAATTATCGATACGGAAATAAATGCACTCCGTTAATTTACTAAACCGAAGCTTCGACCTCTTAGATCATTTATATTATTTATAAATCATGTAATTTCCAATGTGCAGTGCGTTATTTGAGCGTTCCAGAAACGGACTCAAATTTTATACAAGAGGAGATAATTTTTTAGCATTACGAGTAATGTATATTCTTTATCTATTTAAATTATACAAATTCGTCTGAATAAAATTACCAAAGAAATTTATGGAACAATGTCCCTGACAATAAACGTATGAGTACGAAATAACATTTGTTAGTACTTAAAGAGTTTTTAGAATCTCGTACTTTTAAATTAACGTAAATACATTTATATTATTAATAAATTATTATACCCAGAAAATTGGTCTTTATAAGATTAGATGAACATTTGAATACATTTTTTAAACTCTCTCGCGGTCAAGGTGTTACAATTACATAGATAGATCTCCATGGATACCTGGACTTCTTGATGCAACAATCGATTGGATAAAGTAGAGATTAACCGGTCCATTAATTACATAAGTTAAGTTAATGATGTCAATGAGGTTGACACTTTTTCAAAGTCCCGTATCGTACAATATACCTCTTGGTATAATTATTATGAATCAAATGAACCTTGGGTAGAACGTGGTCGGTCGATACATCTGGTCTTTCGTATCCGTTAAAATTATATTTAGTCAAGCAATACGTATGGGATCCCGTTCCGATAAAGTTTTTCCAGAAAGGGATAAACAAGTAATTTTTTCATTAATTGTTTTCATTATTAACTAAGCTCAAGTTATATTTACGGTTCAGTATCATTAAACTTATTATAATAAGAAAAAATATCTCTGAAGTATACCTAGAGGAATTTATTTATTTAGAGCCGAAATTGAAATACGACGTCGTATATTTGACATTTATTTTTTTTTTTTTTTAATCAATTACTATATGAGGTCGATTGTTACTTTGACACATACAATGATTAACTTTATTAATTTTAAATAGAATTTGCAAACAATGTTAATTAATGTCATAATATCCCTTGGATAATCTATTATTTTCATATTAATTTGCAATGAAAAGATGTGCGTATTCTCAGGATAGAAAAACAAATCGGTTATTAATTTAAAACAAAATCTCGCTGTTTAAATAATTGTTATAATTAATATTATTTACGTCGCTCGGTCACGTTATTTTTTTTTCGATTTTTTTACGAAATCGATTTTTTTTTTTAACAGACTTGCTCATTTAGTTTCTGTTATTTTAAGTTAACTTTTATAAAAATTGCACATAAGTTGAATTAATTTCTTAAAAAAAAAAAATAAATAAAAAAAATAAATAAATAAATATTATTTTCAAATTTAATTTGAAAATTTATTTCGGCTAAACGTTAAAAGGCGTTCAATTAAAAACATTCGCTTCGCCGTTTACGAATCTCATATGAAATTTATTTAATTAATCCAATAAATTATTCAGCGTATAATACGTTGTAACAAATACATTATAAAAATCTATACATTATAAAAACAGAATGTTAACGAGTGAAAGCCCCCTATAAAAGTCTTAACAAAGAATGTCTTATATCCCGACTGTTTGTTCGTAGATTACAAATGTTTCTTCTTGTCGAGTAAAAAATATTTATAATACTTGGTTAAATTACTTAGTGGAACTTTTAGTATAAATACTTGGTAAAGCAATACGTCTAACCTTACTGTACACAAAATGTAAAAGTCTTGATAATACAAAATTTCAAATCCTTCGGACTAGTTTCCATTCGATCTAAATTTTGTTGGTGGAAGGACGTTGACCGCGCTGCCGACGACCTTAATAATTAAATTTTCAATCTTATTTAATGTTGCCGGACAGGGGGAGATATTAAATAAATTCACATTTACTAAACGTCTGTAATTATTGTAAGGGAAATTAGAAATTTTCATTTGGAAGCACTTAGTTCAGCACTTTCAACAACGCGCCAGATTTTTGGTCGGTAAACGTTGGAACCTTCTTTGTGAACATAAGTCCTTATATTTTTTCATTCAATTACGATCGTTTATTATTAAGTTAATTTTGTAACTTTAGAAGGATCAAGCATGGAGGCGAATGGAACAAGTAATGATTTAATAATTACACATAACGATAAGGAGATTCTCGAAATTAAAGTAAGTCTAGTTAAAGGATTTTTATTATTTATTTCATATTTAAAATTAGCATAAGCTTTAAAAATAAATCTTGAACATTCAATAAGTTTAAAAGAAATGGCTGTGAAATTGTTTTTTCTTTTTTCTTTTTTTCTTTAATAATTAAGATGTTCTTGCAGTTTATGCTCAAGACTTTATTTAAGGTTAAGTGAATTTGCTTAAAAAAAAAAAAAATATTAAACTTTTTTAAATTATCTTACTTGAAACGAATTTTTTTAATAACGATTATTGATTCGTAAACATGAAAAAACGTGTGTTTTTAATACAAAAAAAAAATTTTAAGGAAAAGCTTGGAATCAAAAGAAAAAATGAAAATTCAAAGAAACAGAAAAAAAGTATACAAAACTTCTTGAATACCTATGGAGATTATGAAACTACAGAGAAGAAGTTATTTGCTTTGGCTAATTCATATTTATTAGCAAATCGTGAAACCACAATGATCTATGAAAAAATGAATCAACAATTAATTAATTGTCAGCGAGAGAAGGAGCGTTTGGAAACAGAAAAAAATAAAGCTGTATTATTTAAAGACAAATATTCAAATATGTTTCAAGACTTAAGTTTTAAATATAAGACTTTGAAGGTGGAGAACATTTCAAAACTTAAAGATGAAGAAGATAAAAGAAAGGAAGAATCAATTAATTTTCAGAAACAGTACGAGGAACTTAAAGATCTATTATGTCAATTGAATGAGAAAAATGCACAATTAAACAATGATAATGATAATATACAGCATAAATACAATGACACATTTCAACGCATGCAAGTATACAAAAAGTTAATGGACAATACCCATGTAACATTAAAAAATGAAATCGAAAACTTACAAAGTAGTTTTACAAAAACGCTAATTAGACAAGCTCAAAGTGAAGAACATTATGAAAAAGACAGAAATGAACTTTTGCTTGTAAGTGATATAATTATTTCCTGATTGTATTTTAATAACTTTGATAATTAATCATTTACATTTACTTAGGAAATAAATTTTTATAAAAATAAAATATTAGAGAAAGAGAGGACTGAAAGCGAGTTACATAAGAAACTTGATTTTTATGCGGAGAAATATAGTAGCTTTGAAAGCACTTTAACTGAGAGTAGCAAATTAATTAACGAATATAAGGAAAAAATGACACTGGTACGTAAATTTTATTATATATTTATTGATATAATCTTTTTTCTAATATTGTCATAAAAAATAATCGTTTTATTTTAAAGATGACTAAAAATATTTCCATTTTGGAAAGTGAAAAGAGTTCCTGGAAAGCAAATTCACAAAATAATTATCAAACGCTATTGTACATGACAAATCTAATGATGAACAAGAACAAGCAAATTAAAAGATTGACTATGAAGTGTGATAAATTTGAATCACTCTGTAAAGCATTTCAGGAACAAAGATCCAAATTATTACTTGAATTAAAAAAATCAAATAATCTCAACAATAAAAATGCATTACAAGTTACACCAGCCACTGATAATGAACAAACAAATGATGAAGTTAAATATCAAAATGATATGTTTGAAGAACAAAATATTGAAAAGATTAATCAAGTAAATGATGAAGTAGTTGAAGCAAATAATTCAACTGATGATACTGAAAATACAAATACTGATGCCAATAAAATTAACGAAGAGGTAAATTGTGATATTTTAGAAGAAAAAAATATTGAAAAGAATTTTCAGATAAATAATCAAAATGTTGAAAACAATTCAATGAATGAAATATCGAATTTCCAAAGTGACATGTTAGAAGAAAAAAATATCGAAAACATTATTTCTGAAATTAAAAAAAATGTTTTCGAGAAAAATGAAGTGCCTCATCAAATTTTAGGTATAGATGATATTAATGCATTTAACATTGACAAACCAATAGATATATGCTCACAAGTAAATAAAGAAAAACTTGATTGTGATATTTCAAAAATAGCAGATTGTTGCATTGACTTAAAATGTGAAGAAAAAATTCGAAGTAAGGAAAATTCAGACGAAGTAGAAGTGGACAGTGATATATTATCTACGAATTCATTAAATGAAAAGAAGACTGATAAAACTAGATACAATAAAAAACATAAGGTACTCTTCTTTTTTTTACTGAAATTTAAAATAGTAATTTATTTATTATCATTTTATTGTATTTTTTTTTCTTTTTTTTTTTTTTTTTTTTAACAAAATCTGATTGAAATAATTGTTGGTATTGAAATTATTCAGATATTTCTCTTATTTCATTAATAATAGAATATATAAATTTACTATTAAATTCTACTACATGAATAATTCAGAAAAGGTTGAGAAGTTAATAAATATATATATAAATAAGTTATTTTAAAAATAATTGAAAATTTTAACCGAAAATCTTATTATAGAATTCTGTTTCTATAGAAAATTTATTTTTCAGAATCGAACGAGAAAAGGAAATAAGAAATGATTGTATTTTTTATTGTAAGAACCTGAAAAGAAGTAATAATGTAATTACAAAAATTAATCTGTAACTAGATCCAAAGGAAAGTGAATTTTTTATATTTAAATACTTCTCATTGAATAAAACAAATGTAATCGTACTATTCTATAAGAATCATTATAAATTGAAATACTGTATTGTTAGATTTTTTTTGTTTAATGCATGAAGAGAATTGTTGTTCATTTTCTTCAAAATTTTAGAATGTTGTGCAATTTCCCTAATACGAACTACTCACTTTCAGTACTTACAATTATAATAAATTGAATTTTCTGTTTTAATACATATATATATAAACACTTATTTGAATTAATCAAATATATTTTAAGGAAATACGTAATTTTATATACCAAGTAAAAGCAACAATTGACCTTTTTTTCAGTGATCTATAAAATAATAAAATGCTACATGTGCATGAATATAATTTTTGTTTGCTGATTTTAAAGAAGAGATATACGTATAAAAATACGTACAAATTGATTGTTTATATACTCTTAATTTTAAGAAATTAAATAACACATAAAATTATCAAGTTGTTTGTTTATTCTAAATATAATAAATATGATACTCATTTAATAAAATTTTTGTTTATACCGATTCGTTTTTTCTGTGTCTATTCGTTTTTCATATTCATCAATTGTATCATTTTTTTTATTAAATTAAATATAAGTATTTCACTTCTTATATTACAATATTATGAATAATTTTGATTTATTTTTATAAATTCATATACCTTGGAGCAAATTATGCTAGAAACGTGTAAAATTTAAAATATTATTTTATACGTAAATTAATTTAATCTAGAAGTGTTCGAGACCATCACGATCGCCTTTTGTTTGAGCTGTAAATAATATTAGTTTCAATTAGAGTAGCAAAACTCTTGGCGACGAGTAACCTGATAGCTTACTATAAACAAGGGAGTTTTTTCTTTAAGCCACCCGAGAGCAGCGGTCAAACGCCAATAAAAAGGAATGTAGCGAGCGCAGTTCAGTTGTTAGTTAGATTTGGAAGAGTGCGTCTAGTACGTCCCTTTTTTGGAATAGCCGAGCCCTTTTAATAATCCGTATAATAAGCGGGTAAAGTGAGGCTGACGTAAAGTACCGTGAGTGTAGGTACAGCACTGTTACTATCTGATCCCGGATCAGACTGCGATCGAGAGGAACCGACTGGGTCTGTATGGGACCGTGTCACCTGGGCCAGCCCCCGCTTGGACGTATTGGGTCTGACGACCAAATCTAGCTGGGACTTTCCTACTTGGTAACCCATCGTCGCGGCGGTACTGGGTCTGACGACCAAGTCTGACTGGGATTGTCTCAGCGGGTCACCCATCTCCTTGGACTACCTGGGCTGCTGGTCAGGTCTGATTGGGCCGGTCCTTACCCTTTCGACCATCCTTCTCGTGGCGACGCATAAGTATAATCAGCGAGCGATAGTCTAAGTATTAGTTTAATAAGCGTAAGCGCCTGGTCAGTTGCGCACATTTAGGTCGTTATCTGCTTTTTCCTCCTTCCTTAGAGAAGGAGGTTTTTTATGCACTTAGGCGAAATTAGAGGTAAAGGGCTTTTTCCTCCTTCTTTCGAGAAGGAGGAGGTTTTTTTATGCTCTATTTAGGTAAATTAAATAAACCACATTCGTTATACTTAAAACAAGGTGTTATTTATTAGCGGCAACTTTATCCCCCACCCCTTTCCTGAACCTATAGATAAATTTACAATTAACAGTAAAGTTAATCTTACGGCCCCAACAAGAAGAATGAATTACGTAACCTTGTATTATGCTGTTATTTAAGTCTTATATAAAAATTTTTAAATTTTAAAATATTAAATAAAAATATTAATCACATGCAAGATAAAAAGTATAATTTCATTTAAATAAATATAAAATTGACTTAATACATAATTTTTTGTATTAAGTATTTTATATATTTTATAACAAGTTTCCTTGTGAGTATCGGTGTACATTTATTTAAATTTATTTATTATTTAATTAATAAAAATAATGTATTCATTGGAACAATTAGATAAAATGTTTCAAACGCTAATCGATTATCGATGCAGTGAATGTAAAAGAGTCTGCGTATGAAATACTTTGAGCGTAAGGAAATAAATTTTATTTAAAGAAGTAAAAATTATGAAATTGAAGAGTACGTAAAAATGATTTTCCAATTTGGAGTTGAACGATACCAATCAACCACAATGTCAGATAAAATTCTCGGGAATGTAATATAAGTAGGACAACAAGTCAAGTGCAATAAAGTCGTGGTATATCTGTCAGTCGGGGCATTCATCTTCTCTTTCTTGGCTTTGTGATAGAATTGTGGTCGCCTCGTTTCGTAAGATGTTTTTTTCATTTTTACATGTATGTGGAATATCTTTTATAACCAATGGATCCGACATGTTACTTGTTTGTTTTCTTTACCACCTACGGGTCAAGAAGCCGTGGAATAAGGGCCGGATCGGAGATTTTGAAGTAGAAAGCTGCCCGTAATGTCATTTATTATTTATTACAAAGCTAATGAGCGCAAACAATCGCTATGGGGTTTTAAGCCATGGATTTTAAAGCTCCTTTAGCTGCATCTCGACGTTTATTTTTAAATTAATAATATTTTGATTCGATCGGATTTTAGGAGGACCCCCCCCCGCCCGTACTTCTATGCAAACGAATACGTCATAAATTTCATGGGGCATTATTACAGTATTTATCCAATACTGGCGAAGTTAAGCCAAACGTTTAGTATTATGAGGAATAAATGCAAAATAAAAGATGCTATGAACATGATGTAGTATTCGGCATTTGAAGTTGGGAATATTAATTTTTAATGGTCATCCAGTAAAAAGTCTTCGGCATCGATTATTAAATTCACTTTCAAAACCGCATTCGATGTATATCGTGCGCTTCAAGAATCTTGAGATTTACGTACGCATCGCTTCTAATGCAATTCACCCAGCGAAGCCCATCACGAGATGACATCTCCCCGTAAATAACGATCGATCACTATCCAATTTTTCCAGGAGTTTCGTTTAATCGAAGCTACGTGCGACTTGTTTACACACATGCACACACGAATGAATACATAAGCATTCGTGTCTCTTCAATCCCGTTATCGGCCTACGCCGGCTCCTGTCACTGGGTCAGTCAGTGCTACTTCTCTCTCTCTCTCTCTCTCTCACTCTCTCGCTCTCTCGCTCCTTTCTATTCCCATAAGACTAAGACGCACACAGCAGACACGCTCGGTCCCGCTCTTCCTCTTTCTTCGATGATTCATTTGGATTTTCTCGCGAAACGTTTTACTTGTCATCC
Source organism: Ceratosolen fusciceps (assembly GCA_018883505.1). Taxonomy (NCBI): domain Eukaryota; kingdom Metazoa; phylum Arthropoda; class Insecta; order Hymenoptera; family Agaonidae; genus Ceratosolen; species Ceratosolen fusciceps. The sequence goes on from RCIC01000011.1 coordinate 1,695,309, forward strand.
CCGGTGGGGTAAGGTAAGGATGAGGGGGAGAGGAGGAGGGGAGCTTTTAACAACACAACGCTCCTCGGCTTACCTATCAAGGATATTTTTTATTGCGAGCGCTCGGAGACCCGAAGCAATTAATTAATTCCTCGACCGCGGACTGTGACTTATTGGATCGGAAACGAGATCGGGTCGGTTGCAAGGCCGCGCGAATAGTCGATCGGAAGAGATTAGCTGGAGCAATTAGTAATCAGATTAGTCCTGGAGCTCCGGAGCTGGTGATACCTTTGGCTTCCGCGCTCCTCTGCCATCTGCGGCGGTCCCGCGCGCACTCGTCGCGCTACGTACCCGTCGAGCGATAGAGCGCCAGAGGGCCGGGGGAGGGGCAGGAGACGAGAGAGTGAGTGAGAGAGAGAGAGAGAGAGAGAGAAAGGCCGTGGTCTGCTGCTCCCTCTTTCTCTGGTTGTCGGCGTGACGACGGGCCCAGCAGGTCGCACCGACATTATTGACATGGAGCGAGAGGCCTCGGGGGCCCGTGGAAGGGGCTTTGCTTGCCTCTCTTTCCCTCTTTCTCGAAGGCGCCCGCCTGGGCTTCGACAGGACTCGGCGAGAATCATACGGTATCAGTGCTCGGCCAGCTCGCGCAGACGTTCCTTACAGAGAGTCGCGAATCGAGCCTCCTCTCCAGTGCACCCCCTCGGTACCATAACTCCAATAACGCGCACACCCTCGAGGCTTTGGAACCGCTTTCAGGGCGGAGCCCCAGGCTGGACGGGACATCCCGCGCTCATTAAACTGGAGCTACTGCAGACATGAAGATCGCAACGACCCTCTTCCTCTTCGTTGTCGTCGGTACGTAATAAATTCGGCGAGCCCCGAATCTGCACTGGACGAAAGTACACTGCTTTCAGATAAAAGCAAACTCGCGAGCGGCTAATGACAGCGACGACAGAGCTTTTCTTCTTTGTATTTTTATTTATTTTTTATTTTATTTTTTTACCTTAGGTCGCGGGCAGCAACCTACTTCGGCCGGTTCGCGTTATGTGCCGACGCAAAAAAAAAAAAAAAAAAAAATTGGCGCACGCGGCTTACGAGGAATAAATTCTTTTCCATTCCTCCCCCCCCCATCCCCGCCACAGCCAAATAATCGCGATAAGCCAGTTCTTTATTCCTGGCAGAATGTCGGGCAACTGTAAAGTTTACGAAACCTGGTGAGCCCCTCGTGTTCGTCGTCCGCCCCGAGCGCGTCAATGCATAATAATAATGCTTTTCGCATCTCGCGAATCGAGGAGCATCTTTTTCTTTTATTTTTTCTTCCACATTTTTCGATCGAGTCGAGACGCGACTCGAGGGCATTATCTTCAACGCCAGCGCTTTAATTAATTTAAATGCTAAGCCGACGTACGCAATAATCGTCGAAACCGGATTAATTAATTAACTCTCGTCGGGGCCTCTTCTTAAGCCCAACCAAGGTTGTTGTCTCAACAACTACCACCTTTGACAATTCATTTTCAAGGCCCTTTCACTTTGATTCCAATGAATTTCGTCGAATTTATCTAATTTTCACCGTAAAGTCCAATCCTTTCGAATTTATAATAACTTCATTGCATAAGCATTTTATAATTGCGGCTCCGATAAAACAACGCATGTATCCAATTAAAAACTAGAACATGATTTTATTATATTGAATTCCTAAATAGTTTACGAATGCGATTTTAGATGAGGCTCGAAATCCCGTTCATTTTCGTACATAAAGTCTATTTACATATCACGTTGAGCGAGTTTGCTTTATCTTTTGTCCAGTCACTTAAAATTACAATGTTCGTATTTATTTTTCTTTCATATTTTAATCAAAGCTCGATTGTAAAATCACACCTTTTTCGTTACGGGCTCGAGCAGAAATTCGTATACATGGAACCTTAAGTGGAATAAAAATTATACAGAATATACAAGAGCAGCAGAAAAATATTCGAAAGCTTTGATTGAAAAATGAAAACACGAATACTGATATTTTATGGATTAGATATTAAAGCACATTTTGTAGTTCAAGTAAGATGCATAATAATCTGTATAAATTATTCGCGTCGATAACAATGTATTTCTAAATTTTTCATATTCAAGCTTTGCGGTAGAAGTTTATTATAAGAAACTATTACTTTATTTACGATCAAAGCAAACGTTTAAATTCATACGTATTTATATTTCACATATATTTACATACATCTAATACAAAAAATAAATAAATAAATAAAACAAACATTTAATTTATGCAATAAAATTCATTAAGATGATAAATTCAACTGTAATTGAAATATCAGTAAACGTTGTATTTCTAAATTATTCAATTTAAATCAATTACCATTTAATGTACGGCACAATTTTTCATTTTGACGTTAATCGATGTAATGTTTAATAATAATTTTAAAAACATGTAACGCATCCGTATTTATACGTAAAATTATAATAAAGTTATTATGAATTCTAGGTCACGTGTATGTAATATAATTATGGGAGTACGATTCCTAAAAGCTATGCACAATTTTATGTAAAATACATTATCTATACAAACGTATATATTCTGTGCTATCAATTTCTATCTTCTTGACTGGTATTATTACTCTTCTAACAGATCTTTTTAAACATCTAACTTCTATTATTAATTAAACTTAGACTAACGAATCTTAGTAGTTCTATTAGATTTCTTAATACATAGTTATTACTAATGTACATAGTTATTCAAAACATTATGTAAATAATATAAAAAACATTTAAGTGTAAATACCATTAAAGATGAAGATATAAGTATTTTATACAATCGTCTACATTTCATATATCTTTAAAAATCGTATCGAATTCGTATTATTCAATTTTTACAGTATTTCATAATACTACTTAATAAGTTAATCTATTTATAATAATATTATCAAATAAAATTATAATTTTCGTTATACATATCAATTTTATATAATTTTTTTCATCTTAATTACATAAGTAACGATAACGGTAATAATAATATTTAATATTATTGATAGATTAATGTAAAATTTGAGATGTAATTTAATTAATACTGATTTTATTGAATAATAATTCTCATTGAAAAAGACAGAAAAAAATGATTAATCTTGGCGAATGAATGTGCATACATTTACGCAGGATTAGCATTGTATTTTTAAATATATCAATTTTAGACATAAATAGTACATTCCGAGGGTAAATTACTGAAATGTAGTTCATGGTACAAAAACATTTTATCTTATACGTTATAATTTGTATTCAGATGAAAGGCTACTTTATACAAAAAAAAAAAAAAAAAAATTTTACCGTCTGTCAAGAATAAAGAAGCGTCTATTTAAAATTCCAAATGAATACAATCACATTTAAAAGATTAGTTCATAAATTTAAATATGAAAAATTTGGATAATTTTTAAGAGGTTATAAGCATTTGGAGCATTTTTATAAAACAAATGTAATTTGTGATCTATATTATAAAATATTATCCTTGAAGTAGTATTCGAACATACACTGTGCACTCAATAATTAAAATTATTGTTGTGTAACAATCATTATATAATACGTTAGATTTGCATATTAATACTTCAAAGTATTATTTATTAGGATAGTCTAATAATAAATCACTACGTAAACCATACATGATTCTAATACAAGTTATGTTTGTACATTCTATCGATATCTTATAGAACAAAAAAAAAAGCAATTAATCACATTAAACGAGACAATAGTTTGTAATCATTTAATTTTTTAAACAAAAAACAAATGCTTCTGATATGAGTCCATTTCCTATATCGTACATACAATAATCTAATTTCTTATCCAAATTGCAGGGATTTTCGTAGAACATTATTTAAAAATTATTCCTGAGGTAGGTAATCGTATAAATTATGTATAAAATATAAAGATAAAGAGCTTACAAGCATATAAAAGCTCTATTTCGTAAAAATCTTCGTACATTAGTCCTTAGAAAATTGTTAAAATTCTTTACGTCTCCGTAGGATTTTAGAAAGTCGATTATTGATTAAAAACAATTTCTAATAAGAAATATCTCTTTAATGTCCATATCATTATCACGAATATGTATAATCATTTATCATCGAAAAGTATATGGCGTTTAGGTTACAATTTTTATGATTGAAAATAAATAGTCGTGGTCTGAAGGAAGGCTCATAAATAACTAATCGTCACTAATGAATGATTTCAATTGGAAAGTAAAAAAAATTCTGGATACTGTAATAATGATCGGCGACGTAAGAAGGGTTGCGATGATTAAAGTGAAAAATGGAACGACATTGAAAGTCGGTAATTGCCCCTGCAATAAATGTCACAGATCAGTAGTAGCGATTATTTCTGTTGGTGAAAACTTAAGAAATGTTTAGAATTTTTTTCTTCCCATGATTATACTACACATGCCGACGAATTATTTTTATTTATTAATGCATATAAATTATCCACGCGTATAAAATATAAAATATATAAGAGAAAAAAGAAATAGAAATAGAAAAAGAAAAAGTGAAAATATTATGGTTTCTGTCGAATGATAATAATATCCTATTATTCGACATATGATTTCATAAAGAAAAGTGAATATACTATTCGTTGCTTCGGGAATTCATTGCTCATTGCCATTGAAATAATATGTGCATTCAGTGAAATATGTAACGATATTATTTTCACTAATGTCACTTTCACTATTTATATGCGTTTAATGTAACGATGAGCGCATTACGAGGTTTATCATTCAGAATCTCATTGTTCTTGAATATTGTTAATATCGTATTGTTACTAAATAAAGTTTAGTGATAATTTTCAATATCGAAGGACATTGACTTGACTCGAAATAACTATCAGGATTGGATAATATCCCTTTGTATATTATTGAAAGGATTTTATTGTAATGTTTATAAGCATAAGAATATATGACATTATACAGCCTTGGAATAATTGCAGTTCAAATTTCTTATTCATGAGTTCCATTTAGTCACATTGCAAATAGTGAGGTTTAGGAAAAATTTTAGTATACCGTAAGCTGCCTAGATTTTTTGTTCCATTTTATTGTTCCGTTAAAGGAGAATGACCAGTGAACAGGTTATTTTGATTTTAAATAAACACCTTGATGTGCGTAATTAAGAGGAATAGAAATTTTTATTGTTACCAAGAAAGTACATTTTATAAATACGCTGAGAATAGAAGAGCATTGAAATTCACTCTAATTAAATTAATTAACCAAACGGAATTCTTAGACATCCATCTTTTATTCCATCACATGTACCATGTGCATCCGATATTGTATTTTTATTGTTAAAATAACAACAACAAAAAAAAAACAACAACAAAATCATCGAATCCAAATGCTTCGAAGCTGATTTTTACGAAGAATATTATCATTGAAATTCTTTATCGAAAATAAGTTAGAATGAAAGATGATGCTGCTGCATGACGTCTCATCTCCCAGAGATTTATTTATGGTTATTGGGGTTATAAACTTAGAAACGAGATTAAACGATTTTGGTTATGTTGCGGTGAGACGTTCAAATGCATTTAATTTATTCAAAAACTTAATATACGTAACCCATTGTCTCATTAAAAAGAAAATTATTGTTCGATTATTGCATTGTAAAAATCTAGTCGCTCATTATCTTCGAATGTACTTACGTACTGTACTTATCTGGTGCTTATGTATATTTGCAATAATATTTTCAACCGCCATGTCAGTCAAACCATTGGCTCGAGCTCTCATCTCCCATTAAAGAAGTCGTGTTCGCTTATGTATTATTAAAAGGATAGGATAATTTAAGGTAAATTTGATAGAGTGAAAGTAAAAAATAAATTTCCATTCCTTTATTGTTAATCGTAAAAGAAAATTTTAAAAAGGATTGAGACTTTTAAGATTACGGCTTTACATTACGATAATTTAAATTTTATATTTTTTTCTCTTAATACAGAACTTTTATCCGTGCACTAGTCACTATTATTTATTATTATTATTATATAATTGACTCGTATTGTTAGAGAAAAATCGTGAAAAATTATAAATTTAAAAATAGTAAAAATAACATATCGAATGTTTTTCTTACACTCTTGCATAAAAACAACAATTTCTATTAAATAATAAAAGTAAATGGATTAGAGTTATAACAAATTATCCCGAAATACGTAGAATAGTTAATAAAAACGTTCTCGTTGATACAGTTGATTTAACTTAAGATAAGAAAAATACGTGAGAAAATTGTAATAATGATAGGAGGCTGCCTCTTCAAACCCGTATAATTCCTTGAAAATTTTCCGGATATCAATTCGGATGGAACTTTTCACGCGCATTTTTCCAGACACAAATTGCTTACAGTTGGGCGCGCCTGCGCAAGAGATGATAATTCCGTGGGACCTTTTAAGAACCAGTAATACTTACGACCCATCAACAAGTGGGGCACTAGGTTACGACCACCGTCACCGGCATAACTTGACGCCAATATTCACCCGGTCATCCTCTTCGGACCTTCGGTAGAGGAATTTCCAAAACTTCATCGCATGCTCAAACGATTTTCGGAATCTTTGTACAGTTACGGCTCGTTAAAAAAAAAAAAAAAAAAAAGAGAGTGAGAGAGACTTTTAAAAAAGATCTATTGACCCATCGGTAGCTCGTACGCTATACAAATTCACCTGTCCTTACAGATTTATTGATATTCCGTTAAGTAACCCTAAATTAACCATGACATATACGACTAAAAAAGCCTTTGCTAATTACTAGTCAATTATCAAATGAAGGTTGTTGATTATTTTATCGGTATTTTAACATTGTGTGCGATCAAAAGATTTTCATGTCCTTTGGATTAATTTATGGAAAGGTTTTATTTTTCTTACGTTTTTCAGCTTGAATGTTACCAATAACATCGTTGCTCGTATCTTTATTCAAATACATACACATATATAATTTCTTTACTTGTATATTATCATTTATTAAATACTGTCGGTGTATGAAAGGGCAATTCTGTAAAATGACTTTCTTTAATGGCTGCATTAAACAATAAAAACTTCCGCGTTCATTCGTAAATATAACATGTACTGGTACATATTGAAAATATGCGAAATTATTGGAATTCGTTTAAACAAATACGAAACTCAGTATGTATTTCTATGTACTGTAACGTACATTTCATGATTCAAAGATTATTTATATTTATCAAAAAATATATTAATTTATTAGTACGGAATAAATCGAGAGCTCACACTTTGATGAGTTTTAAAGGAACGAATTCCTTAGAGAAAACAAGATCCTGGATCGACGGTCGAAGGATACGTTAATTAGTAATTATGAACCGAAGCAGAGGGTATTAATGATTGATTATAACTTGCAGTTGCGTATCACGTATCAAAAAGCAAAATAGGATGTAGAAACGAGAGCATCGCATTAAACGCCGTCGCGCGACGACTTTTACCTTCGATCGCATCGTACGCATCTTTTTTCCCGACTTATTCGAGCGTTTAATGAAAAAGAAAAATAATATAGCGCACACTTTTTATTGAACGGCGCATATTAAAAGTAAGAATTATCATTCTCGTTAAAGGAAGTGCCGTTTTCTAAATCATAATTTCGTAAGTTTGTAAGTTTGTAAATTATTATGACTCCGCGTATATTAATAGTCCTTGACGACAATGGTATGCTATTAATTTTATATAATAATTTAATTTCTTTAATTATGCCCCTCGATTCGTAATAAGCGAATCATAATAAAACATCCAAATAATAATAATTCTTAAATGAAAGTACTTTTTGCTACGACTTTAGACCATTTGTGCGGTTTGACAGCGTTCGCTCTCCTTTTTTAATTACATTAGCTCGTTATAACGTTCATTTTTACATAAATCATGTATAATATTCATGTCTATTAGTCCAGGATATCAGTATTTTGTTAATTTTATTAAATTCTCGTTGTTTAAATATTATTTAATCGTATAAAAACAAGAAATATTAAGCGATTGTATTGTAATTGTAGTTACAAATCCGAAAAAAATTAGATTAATACGAACGTAAAAAAAATTTCGGTATTTAAATATGTATATATATACATTTTTTTTTTTATTTTAACGCACCGACGATAATCTAAAGTCAACAACTAAAAATAATCGAGGTCATTCATGGTAGTTGACATCGTAGCGATTTCTCTCTCTTTATTCTCTCTTTCATTTTCTGCATCTAATATGGAAAACATGAATGAAAAAATTATGCCATTCAGAAAAAATTCAAGGGAAGTGAGCCTCACTTCGCGTACAAGGTTTTCTTTAACAATGAGTTATTTGCTGAAATAATCTATTGTCGATTAAAATCAAGCCTAAAATGAATCTTCGCTTAAAGATAAACAAAAACATTTATATAATATAAATAAAAAATCATCAAACCTACACCGTTTATTCATATATATATATGTATATAATACTTTTTTTTTTATACCCATTTATTTTCTTCGTAGATAAGACGTAATTGCTACTGCATACGACTACGTTAAATGACATAATATATTATTGAAACATAAATAAATAGAATACGCAACCGTACTTGACATACTAATTATAATTCAATTTTCATACTTTTTGTACATTTTCATATACCGATCACATCAATATTTTTATAAAGCAACGATTACGTTTCCATTTACATATTTTGCATTTATATATTTTATGGGCCATACTTATATTAAAGCTCCTCATCAGTAAATATAAAAGAATTTGAATACCAGATAATTTATGGAAATTAATACATTCTTGTTTGTATTACAAAAAAAAAAAAAAATAAAAAAAAATAGATATACAAATATAAATAATTACAATCTGTATTTTAAATTGATTAATGTTTCAGTGGTTAAATAATATATTTTAATATACTAACGACGAAATAACGACTATTCACAGATTTGCGTATATATATATATATATATAACGAATAATATAATTAGGTATAACTTCGTGAGGTTGTATTATTTTGATTTTTATGATGATTTTACTATAGTCTCTTTCGGATTAATGTCTATGTTCATTAGTTACATTATTGAAAATTTTTTTGGAAAAGTAGTGGCTGTTTAAAATTATAATTATTGTTTTTTTAATTAAAAAATGTACGTTCAACTCGCTGCCTATTAATAATTTTGTAATTTATCGGTTAAGATTTATTTAAATTTTATACTTTTCTTAAAATTTAAATACTGGAATTTTATAACTATACCTACTCATTACAAATATATCAATTGACCTATCACTGTAATAATACATAAGTTAAGAAACTTTGAATAATGACGAACTTCCTCTTTTTTACCACATTCCTGTCGTTATTGCAGATGTGTTTTATTATATTATAAATAGACACGATTTCGTCTCGTAAACTATTAAAAAGAATATATTTGAAGTTTTACATTTTTAAGTAACTGCAATTATACATTCAAATATATAAAATATTAATTGTTAAATTATTGACTGTTAAAATAATTAATTAAGACTTTAAAACTTGTCGCTTAATGTAATAATATCTCTTACAAAACTTACAATTCCTATTTAATACAACATTAATGTGTAGAATGTAGAAAAAGATCTGATGAATTTTTATGTCGAACGGTAAAATTTAGTTTCGTAGATTCAAGAGAAGTTTATAGCACAGAATATATGATAGAAAGAGAAGAAGGATAATGTGATTAAGATAAGGATTACAGACATTAATTTATAATACCGTATTTATAGAATTTCGACTAGATAAAGTAAGAATTCGATTGCATATTCTACTCCGCGTAATGAAGACTGCAGTTAATAATACATATTATTGCAGAGTGTTTATTGCTTTTATATGACTTATTATAGAAATATCAATGTTTTTATATAATAAGATGAATGACTTATTGCATATTGTCAAAGGTATGAAATTTTGTTGAGAATACGTTAATTTTGACAATGTACATAAAGATGAACTTCATGAATTTTCACTTCATGTGATATTTGTAATAGAACGTAGTAAGTAATTCATGTGACTACTTGAGCGCTGAAATCCTTCTTAAATATAAATACTTCGTATTTACATATTAAATTTAATTAGGTTTCAAAACAAATTTTATAAAATTTCACCGATTTGAAGGCAAAAATATTTAAATGTTAGGGATAAATAGAGTATGACCTATTATATTGAGAGAAAGTTTAGAAAGACATGATGAGAAGGATAACGATCGCTAGATAACATATACATTCAGTATATATGCATGTAAATGCCTAGTTTTTCCAATGCAAGTACGTCCCGAGCAATGACGTAGACTCGTTACGCTTACCACGTGCATTTTTGTCGTCGCGTGACATCTCAATGGTTTCGGCAAAGTTAAAATCCAGAGATTAGATAAGCCAATAAGAAAAGTCTGAGAGGGATAACCAAGACAATATTTCCTACGGATTTCGTCTGAATACATTGAAATACATCGAGAGAAAAATTTTGCCTCATTCCTTCAATTATTAATAAAAACCTTATTTGATTAATTAAACTTTACTCTTAATTACGCGTTCGAGAAGAATTTATTGGAAGGGACGAGATGCAATGATTAAGAGTCCCGTATAATTGCATACGTGTCCACTACTCTACGATTTAATATGCTTTAATTAAATTTCTCTCGGTTTTTACCGACAATCGCAACTTCATTCGGTGTTAAACCAATATTAATATATACTTTTTCAATTATTACATACTTATGTATTCGTATGTATACAGATGCTTGAAATAGAAAATTTTGTATATTTTTGATGATAAGGTTATATCTCCATTTACGAGATAAAAGAAATGCTGTAACATGAATTACTTACTTACACAAGATCGTTGGAAATGACGGAGGCGAACGTAAAAACAGGTGGTTAAGTGACAACGGTCCAGGGTCAAAATATTATGGGACGCGACAAGAGCTCCTAATCCTCTAAATGCTTGGTGTTTGAAATTTGGTTTTAGGGTGCACGTGGCGAGAGGCATTGGGGACATGCGTTTTGGAATCGGACTTTGGTTTCACGTTAAACTGTGCCTTCAAAAAGTCTGGGCTCTTTCGAGTCCGTAATCTAGGAGGTGTCAAGGGCTACGTTGGTCTTGGTGAGTCTTCTTACGTTCCCTTGCATTGCCTCTAGTGTATATACCCTTCATACAAGCTTCATACAACATCAACGATCAATAATTCATAATTATTTAGATTTTAATTGAAAACTAAACCCATAACACTCTACTTCTAATGTAAATATTTCTCTACACATTATCATAAATATAAAGATTGTAGACATTTTTGTACATAATATACATATATATATATATGCTGGTGTAATGTGGCAAAAATATTATTTCCAAAATTTATTTATTATGTACATTATATTACGTATAACTACGTTAACCCCCTCATATCATTCCACGTTCTTACAATCTTTCATTTCCTTATTAAAATTAATGTATTAATGAACTTACGTATAAGATACAAATAAATTAAGATCTAATTTAATTTTTTTTTAAAAATCTAAATTAGATAGAATATTATATAAATAATTATATTTCTATGAAACTTCGACATTAAAATAATATGTGTATATATTGCAATAAAACGTAATAAAATTCACGTAAAACTTAAAGATATAAAATTATGGTGAAATTTTAGATATAAATAAAGAAGGTTTCGCCGAAAGAAACGAATATTGGTAAGTAAATTCTATTGAAATGCATTTGCAAATACGTATATTAACTTTAGTTTGAAGATACATTGAGTATTAATATAATTATTAGTATAAAATATGAGTGGTTTTTTAAAATTATGATTCTAGATCATTTAAATAATTAACATAACATTCAACGGAACAATAAAGCTTCGGTGATCTGCAATGAAATCTATGCGAATTCAGTGGATTATTTCTGTTAAAATGTCCTTTTAAAATGGCCTTATGATTTTGTAATGTATTTACTGCTGCTGAGTAGACATTTTTATTCTTTAGCTGTATTTATTCTCTATTTTTCACCACAAAAAATGATCTTCTCTTCTGAGACAACTAACGAACTCTTGCATCAATACAGACCTCCGTTATGTTCAAAAAAAAAAAAAAAAAAAAAAAACTTTGAAAGTAAAAACTTTCTCTTGATGAGTTTAAAAAAAAAACAAGAAAAAAAAAAGAAGAAAATAAATAATTAATGTTCGCCATATTGTGAAATACTGACGTACTAATTATTCACATTTTATTTCACATTGAATTTCTAGACGTTGCTCAAATAGTATTTTTTTTTCTTATTTTACATTATGACACCTGAATACAACGAATGACAAAACTGATTTACATACTGTTTATTTTAATGTTTAAAGAATTCATTTTATTTCATATTTCCTCTTATGTTCGCTAATTCTTATTGTCAAAACGATGCGTTTTTCATCTTATAGAGATAAATTATTCATTGGAGAAACTATGATGTTGATAACGTGTGCGTGCCTGTACATGCCCAAGGAATTATCAATCTTGTTTACATCAAGAAATAATTAGACCTTTAAAAAAGAAAAAAATTAATCCATATATTCAGTTAAAAATTAATTAATTCATCACGTTTAAACATTTTTATTGATATCTTATTGAAAAGAATACGCGATATTAATAAGAGATTCTTGGTTATTGTTATTATTATTATTGATATTGTGATTTTTTTCTCTTATTTGTATATCGTATAATTTTAAAATGAGCAAATCAAAATATAGATAAATTAATTGAAATACAAACTCAATGTCAACGTTGATGTATACATGAATACTATACAGTAAAATTCTTATTAGTTCTGAAGAACTACAATTTTAATCATTTTACTGTTACATTTCCTTTATTCAATGATTATAAATATTCAACAGAATATAAGAATCGAAGAGTTTTCTTTTTATAATTCAAATATTCAGAAAAATCAGTATTATGAATAAAATGATAAGTTATTTACATAAGTCTTTTTCTAAAATAAAATAAAATTTAATTTCAGCTGCAACATTGTATAAAAAAAAAAAAAAAACATGATAATATCCGACCAATAAGTCGTAAAAAGAATAATAATAAATTATAATAAAAATTGAATTATTACAAGAATTCACGAATAATTTATTAGATTATCGGTCAATGGCTTTTAACTTTAGCGACCGCAATTAGTTTTGTATGAAATAGAATAAAACAGCGAATTATATGAATACGCATCCTCGCGATTTTTTATTAGTAAAAGAATATTTTCTCACTAGGGGACCGGAGACTGTAATAACTTGTTTTAGTTAGTATGCCAACTTTAATATTGTAATTACGCGTTTATTATGAATATTTTATGTGATATTTCTGTAAATTACAAGCCTGAATTTTTTAAAAATTCGTAAGCCATGATGTATAATTTTTATCCTTGTAAGGATTTGCATGTTCAATCAACTGATTTGTGCTTCAAAGCTTTCACGTTATTAATCCTTTCTAAAATAAAAAGTAAAAAAAAAAAAACAAAAAAAAAAACGGAAAAATAATATAGTTAGTCGTTTAATTCGCAAAACACCTGTTGCGTAATAGAAATATTTCTATCCTCATCAACGCGTAAATAAAACGTGTAATACACAATAACGGTAAAAATGGTGTGGAACCTTTGCACGAAGAACTTATTAATATCAAGAATTCCCTATTCTCAGTTATGTATTTTAATTAAATTATATAGTTATTAAATGTTATCGTTAATAATTGCATTGGTTAGAAATGAGATTTATTAAAAATAATAAAATCAAGTTGAAAGAAATATTTCAAGTATTAATTCAAATAGATTTGTAAAAAACAAATACTCATAACGATCCTGCATTACATCGAATGTTTTGTATTAATAAAATCATTTATGCCTAGAAATACTGAATTAATTCTATTACGTGCTGAATCATTTGAACATCACATAATATCGATGTGCCTTGGCTTTAGTGTGCGTGCGTTACCTTCTATTATACGTTCTAAGTTGTAGGTTAAACGTGTTTTATGAAAAAAATTATTAAAATTACCCGAACAATGTATCACGAAGCTCATAAATACATTCAGTCCACAGAAATTTTGAAATCACCATAATAAGATTTTACTTACATATAAAAGTAATTCCTATTGCAAAACGACTATGCGTGATCATCGCAGTATTTTAATCGACTGCTACGGTGTTTATTAATTATAGATTTTAATCCTTTATTAAATCCGTAAATGCAGAACCTGAAATTTTCATTGCATATGTATATTTATAATGAAGCCATTACGAGAATTCAGGAGATAACATATATATTTATCATCTCCTAAATGATTAAAATACCGGGCCGATAAACGTTACGGTACATAGAGATGTTGCAAGTTCCGTGTTCGGAAGTACCGATTATCATCTCTCAGTGTTGGTCTCAGCCTCGGTATCAATCTACTTGCGGATGTAGGTAACAGAGAGCAAGTCGCAATGACCGCCGAGCGAATTATGTCCCATTCGTAGGAAAGTCACGCACTCGGATATATGAGTGACACGCGACCGCGAGCCTTACGATTCGCTTTGCAAGTCGCGAAAATCACTGGACCGATCAAGATTAGGTCCCGTAAAAAGCCTGGGGGCCCAGGTAGGTTACATCGAGCGGACAGGTGAGTGCGACCGACACCGTCGTCGCCACCGCCGTCGCCACCGTCGTTGCCACTACCACCACAGCTAAGACTCGTTTGCCCTCACACGAATGCGACCAGCTCTCCTTGGTTTATCGCCTTCTCTACGAATAATAACATCAGAGAGCTGATCTCGAACCCGATCCTCTACTTGCTTTTCAACGACCGGCCACAGAAGATTCGGATTCTTTCGGGAAATCCATGTACGATGACGCTTAGTTTCACAGACCCGCTTCATTACAGCTATCCATCTTGCCTTACGATTATATCATTCTCCGATAATAATTAATTGATATTCCATTTGCACGTATATTAAATAATGGACATTTATTGTTGGCCTCGTCGTGCAAGGCCTAATCCAATGGAAGATAATATTTATTAAACTATTTCTAAAATTAGTTAGGTTTTATTATCAATAATAACGTCTATGCTCTACGTTATTACGTTATAATTAAATCAACAAGCTGCTTACATCCTCGAGCCAAATATTAACTTGCATTCGTTCTGTAATTTAACTGTAATAGAAAATAACTTTTGGGGATCGACAACTTTATCAGACAAATTTTTTTCAGCTCTGGATGAAATATTATATTAAAATAAATTTTTTACCTAATCATTGAATATACAGCGATAGAACTAGTTATATTTATATATGTACACACACATGTAGAATTTTATACTACTTCCAATTGAATCGTAAATATCTCGATAGCACTTTTGTGCAATCATTTTGTCAGTTGTCGGTAGATGAAAACTAATGAAACAACTGATGACTAATAATTTAATCAAATTCATTCCATTAAATGTTTCGATTTCTCTAAATCAGCCCCATATTTCAAATTCAAATATTTTCCATAAGCGATACCTTAATACCTTAAGTCTTCAAGTTTGAAAAATACACAATTCACACACACACACACACACACATATATATATATATATATATTACAAAGTTCCGATTCTAGGTCAACATGTATCAGTTAAAAGTAATGACAAACTTTCCTCATTCTCGATATAATGACTTCCTATTGTATTGAATTCCTGCATTCGATAAGTAAAATTAGTGAATACGAAAACAAAGTTTGACGCCATCGTTATTTGAAATTTTCCTTATTTTCCTTTTAACTTTCAACCTTGTATCTTAATTTCAATGAAGATAACCTTTCCTTCCATTAAAATTATTTATTTACAATCATACAATGTGTAATCACATTGTCAATATTTATATTTATCACAGAATATTCAAAGATAGTCAACTCTTATAAAACAATTATTATTAACATTCTATTATTACATTTTACTCTGTTTCGTAATTTCAATAAAAATTTACTTCTTTTGTATTTCTGTATTCACGATAAAATAACATCGGATTAACAACATTGGATCATAGAAAATTTAATTTTATTCTATTAGATTAAATTTAATACATAATATCATTATTATTGGATAACGTTAAACTATTTTAGTTTTAAGTATAACGATTCGTAAAAAAATACTATATTACATGAATACAGTGAAAAATTATCTTTACAGGTTTCTCAATCGGAGATGAGCTTGGTTTTCGAGAATCCTTAACGAATTTAGAAGTCAGTCGAAGACGTAGTGTATCTAATAAAAATGGTGTACCTGCGTTACATCCTAATGGGGTAAGAATATAAAATCAAACTGTATTTTTGTAATTACAGCTTCTAGCTGTTTATGTATAAGAATATATAAATAAAAAAAAAGAATATGTGTATAATACACTTTCAATTAAAGTATTTTATTCAGTTAAGACGTGTACTGTAAAGACAATGTAAGTAAGTTTTTAAAGGTGATTGAACCACAAAGGAGCTCATAAACTCCGGGAAATGACTTGAAATTAGCGATGAATTACCAATTTCGAAGCATCGAGTAATAATAAATAAAAACACAAGCAGGTAACGGTCCGGGAGGATGGTGGTCAGGTAGAGTCGCAACAGAGGGGCCGGATGTCGGTGCCGTCGTTCAAGCCACTGCCTCCCGGTGGCTCCCGACCGATGGGCCAACAACCTGAGCGTCAACGGCTCGTTGTCCAGCAGAACGCGACCTCGTTTCCGTCGGTCCTGAAGCAGGTGCCCGGACCTTCCTTGGCCGCGCTCCAAGAGGACGTGATGAAGCACCATCAACGCGGCCAGCTCGAGGCGAAGCTCAGGCAACAACAGCAGCAGCAGCAACGAGTCCAGCAGGAACTCATCGCCATGCAAATGCTCAAACAGCAGCGTCAGCAGCAGCTCGAGGCTATGCGCCAACAACAACAGCAACAGCAGCAGCAAATGATGAAGGTTCAATACCCTCAGCAAGCTCTTCAACCAGCGAGTCAAATTAAGCGACTACAGGTAGAGAAAATTAAGGGAGTTTCGAGGCTCGGAGTCCGAATAACGATTCAAAATCCTTATTCGCTGTTTCAGCAAATGGGGCCTCCAAGTATCCTAGCATCACCGGTCAGATTCCCCACTATCGTCGCTGCCATCCCACAGCCCATCGGCCAACCCATGGGAAAACCCATAGCCGCGGTCGCCGTAGCCGGGATGGGACTGCCCGCGTTCGTCGGTATGCCGGCTTCAGCTGCACAGCTCACTGACAGGATTAGCAACAGCCAGAACATTGTCGAGGACTCTGCCAACGAAGTGACAATCAAAGACGACCACCACAACCAGGTCCGTCCATGTCCTTTGCTACAGTTAAACTATTATATTCGTATTACATAGGATGTGGCGATAAACTTCTTAAACTCCGTACTTTAATAATACAATAATTAGTTTCTATTGATTAAAAAAAAAAAACAGGTGCAATTTACCATTGAATACAATGTATTAGTGAGAATAATGAAAGTTATTACTGATGTAAATGTTGCAGTTGGCTTTACCGAGCGACGAAGTCATTTCCTCGGTAAACCAGATGACCCTCTCGTCCTTGCAAGGGAACGATGGCGCCGAAACACTTCATGAGAACAACCGGCAGTCGCCAGCCACTGCGCTCCCTTCGCTGGCTCCGATTCAAGCTATGGAGACGTCCCTCAAGAACCTGGCCGAGGCCAGTAACGTAACCTTGGAAGCCCTCGAGGCGGCGATTCTCCTCAGACAACAGCAGCTGCTGCAAAATCAGCAAGGACCGATTACCACCAGCACTACTGCCAAGCCTATACCCTCCTCGAACAAAAAGTACGATTAAACATATTTTTTCTCTCTAGCATTACAATGATCATCGTATTCTAATCGCCATGAGAGCGAATATATAAGCTTCGATGTTATAAAATATACATATATATATATATATATATATTTATTTATTTATTTATTCAGCAGAAATCATGGAAAGCCTGGAGCGACAAAAGTCATGAACGCGCCACGCGAGTATTATCCAGTCGGTTACGATAAGAACTTTGATGATAATTTCGTGAGTCGAGTCGATCTTCCCGATACAACGTTCTATTGTGGCGATCAAAAGCACTTTCCCGGGCTCTATGCGGACGAAGACCTCGGATGCATGGTAGTAATAGCGAATCTCGAACGTGTGTTGACGTTAATGATGACGGGTTCATTTTGATGTTTTAGGTGTTTCACGTCTGCGCCCTAACGGACGATGGATTAATAATGAAGAGCTTCTTGTGCCCAGAGTCGACCCTCTTCGACCAAACGATTTTAAAGTGCAATTGGTGGTTCTACGTCGACTGCAAAACATCGAAGAGCCTCTACGACAGCAACATCCCTATTAGCAAGAGTTATCAGCTCATGAAGGCTCTTGCGTTCTTCTCCGCGTACAAGAGTCACGATAACTCGACACAAGCTGCAAAACACAATAATGAATCATAAGCTACGCTCTAAATAACTTATTTGTGTTCAATTACAAACGTCAACAGTCGAGGGAAGGAAATATTTAATTACGCGAAGAAATACGTCGAGACGCGTAATTTACGTCATAATGGAGGACGAGCGAGATTGATGTCGTTGTTCGAACAATTCTGCGCTGAGCCCTGTTTTCCCCTAAATAATTATTCTATTACTTTCAGTTTATTAGAAATAAAAATTCATAAGGCTCTTATGTAAATGCCGTTGGCTATCTCTACTCGTATTATTTTAATTCTCTTGAGTATTGATCAACTTGTATCCAATTGTTTTTCGTAGATAGGGCCACGTTATACAAATAATTCTATCCATACTTTCCCCTTTCCCATGGACTTTACTTAAGATAATTATACGTTTACGGATTCGAATACAATATTTATAATTTTTCAATAATTATAAATTCACCGTATCATTACTTATAATGACAATGTAAAATATCGTATCTTACCTCTATATATATATATATATATATATATGCTTAGCGAAAAAACTCAACATTCCTTAGTCTAATGAATATTACTATAAGAATTCTGTATATAATTTATTTACAATATAATATAAATTTTTTTTATTTAAAATATACAAGCGTCGAGCCTTCTTACTAATCCCCATATCCATTATACAGCGAAGTCTAGACTTACTTTAAAATATTAAATATTATATATCTATCTCAGAAACTATGTTGAAAGTTTTATTAGAAGCAGAATTTAAGAAAAAGTTAGAATTACAAGACAATTTTATAAACAATTTTATAAATACTATAATTATTATGTAAATGATGATAACCGATGAAGAATCAATCACTTTGGATTTCTACTTTGTATTTGTTTTTAATCCTCTGCCTTTTATCTATACGTTAACACATTGATGTAATTTCGTATCTACTGTCTGACGTGTTTGCAAAACGTCGAGATCTCGTCACAACGTTTTCGAGTTCCCTAGCCCACTATCGTATGCTCTCTAGCGCCCCAGTTACTCCAATTAAACGACAAATAAACACAATGGGGTTACAATTTAATTATTTTCTAGAAAAATGAAAGCGTCGAAGTATTTGTCTCACACAATAAGATATAAATTATTTATCTGGATTATGATTAAAGCTCCAGACTATCCGCTTTATACCGGTAAAAGTATTGTTATAATTTAAATAATATCATTTATTATTTGTATGCTTCAGCTCACTTAGTTTCAAGCAAATTTTTCTTTTCTATGGCATTTAACAATCTTTCTATGCTATTTTATCTTTTAACATTTACAGAATATAATAATTTTTAAAATAATATAAGAAATTTTGTGCTTTATAATACGAAGCCAAATAAATTGTTGACATCGTGCATCATAAATATATCATAAAGACTTAATATGTTTCTTAAAATATTTTATTCAGCGTAAATAATAAAAAATTATACATACTCGAGTATATAATAAATAAACAAATAATATAAATATTAATGTGATTAATAATCGATTTTCTTTTCCAATTTTAAATACAAGTTCTCCGGTTTTTGTATAAATGAAGTTACTAGATATTTTAATGGTAAATCTGTTTGGTCGCATACACATAATTTATAATTAGATAATAAACAAAATAACAAAAGTTTAATCTTGACGATCGCCAAACGTTTACCTGAAACAAAGAACATATATAACTAAAGTAAAGAATGCATTAAATAAACACTATTTAAACAATATTTTTAATACAACTCATACAATATTACTACATTTATGAAAACATTTTTATTTTAATATATAATAAATCAAACTATACGAATCATTTTCTTACCCATACAATATCTTGGACCTATACCAAAAGGTAAATAGGTACAAGGATGTCTATTAGCAACATTTTCATCGCTGAACCTGAGGGGATCGAACTTCTCCGGTTCAGGATAATAATCCGGATTATGGTGAATAGCAGAAACCGGAATCATAATTCTCATTCCCATAGGTACCGTATACTGAGAATTCGGTATTTTATAGTCTTTTTCGCAAATTCTTGGTAGACTTGGTACGGGTGGATGTTTTCTTAATGTTTCTGAAATATAATAACAAATTCAGAATTGCTATAAATAGACATTATGAAAATATATATCTTCAAAGTCTATTACTTTCTAACGATACCTACCACTTACAACCATATCCAGGTACGGCAGGTTCATTAAATTTTCAAAATTTAGTTCCTGATACGATTTGTTAAACTCATCGATTTCTTCGTGGAGTTTCTCTTGTATATCAGAATTTAGGCTCAATTCGATAAGAGCAAAAGCCATACTAGCAGACGATGTTTCATATCCAGCGATGAATAATGCAAAGGCTTGTGCTATCGCTTCTATTTCAGTAAGTTTTCCGTTTCCATGATCTAAATAATATTAAATATTTCACATTTATAATCATATTGGCATATTTTCTTTTTTATTAGAACGAAATATTGCTGTAATAGTACAAAAATTATATTATTTGATCTACGCGTACCTAAATCGTCAAAAGATCCATCATTTGCGTCTTCTATGATTTGTTCATTATCCATCATATTTATTAAAACTTCCAAAAAATCGTCTCTCTTCACATTTTCCAATTTTCTCTTCTTCACTATATCTTTAAATACTTTAATAAAAAAATCTGTAGCTTTGGGATTAAAAAGAGGAATTCGAAAAAGTTCTAAGAATTTTGGTGCAAAAAAACCTGCCAGACTAGAAGTAGGAGACATTCTAATCGCTAATTTCGCATTATAATAAAAATTATTTTCTGGATTTCTAATGCTATTGGTATTAACTCCAAAGAAAATGTTGAAAATTACTTCTACAAAATATCTGAAATAATAGTCTAGATTTTTTTATTTAATGTCAAATATTATATAATATATATACACAGTGTAATATATATATATATAATGTATATATATTATATAACACTACATGTACGCATATAAGAATGTACGGTTTTGCTTTATATATTTACGTTAAATGTACTAAAATTTAATAATAAAAAAAAGAATATTAAAAATATATCACAATACCTGTCCACGAATTCCTTCATGTCGATAACATCAGATTTTATTAACAATTCATGAACGACACTTTCCGTATCTTTAACGATTTCAGTTAATATGGAAAATGTCTTTCTCAGACTAATTGGTTTGAAAAACCCCATAAATTTTTCTCTAAGAATTCTCCATTTTTCACCTTTTATGAAAATCATATTACCAGTCATGGGATCGATTTTTTCGTTGAAATACATTCCTCTACTGATAAAGTATGAAAAATCCTTTATTAAAATATTCTTTATGAGATCGGGGTCGTTAATCATTAATGTTGGTTGTAAAAAGATATAAATCCCATGAAATGGATGATTTTTAAACTTATTATAACTCTTCGTGCACCAAGTACCTAAAGGTCGATAAAATGTGAATAATTCATATATGTATATAATTTTAAAAAATTGTAAACTCACCCATGGATATCTTCTGGGAAAGCAACTCCTTATCAATTGTACCCAAAATGAGTACAGGATCATCGTGCGGCACATTATGTCTTTTCCAATACGAGAACACGACTTTTTTTAAATATATATAGACTAAGAGCAAAAGACTTGTTACCAGAAATAATTTGGAACTAAAAGCACTTTTTACGAGTTCCATCATTATCGACATGACTGTCTCGTACTGAATAGCTTCAAAAAGTTGCGTAGCAATTTACTTACATAATTAATATGAACAAAATTAATACGTATAGATTAAGGCTTTAATTATACTTGATTCGAACATAAATGTTATTCTGCAATATTGCATTTCGCCACATATTCATATTAATAAAAAAGTACTATAAACACTAATATTAATCATTTATCAACTTCGAATAGGGTATTATGTAGTCAAAAGCAATGTTTGTTGCTATTTTGTTAGTCATAAAAGCATTTAGCCTTGATACTATAATTGCAAGTAACGTAAATAAAAGTATATTTTTATTATAAAAGAACATTTTTAATAGTTTTATTACTATATCTGGTAAAAATATTTGGTAAATGATTCTTTCAAATTAAAAGACTTTTTTCAAATTAAAGAATATATCATCAGAATATCATAAGAATATAACGTTATTATATTTGAAATAGTAAAAAATATTATGTAAATGTATTTAATGTTATCAAATGCACAAAAGTAAAAAAAGAAATAAATTAATTTTGTTGTTCTTGTATGGGTTCTGGTTTTGGTATAGTATCGCAAAATAAAAATCATTAAATTGGAATAAAATGTATATAATAATAAACTTTACATTCCAGGAACGAAACTCTTAAAAATATAGCCTAATATTAGATAATTAATGATATGCAAGTCTATAAAAGAATCAATGCCGAATACTAATGCAAACAGAGTAAATCTAGTTTTCACTGACGAAACCTGGAAATGTTTTATGTAATAAAATAAAGATTCTTTAGTCTTACGTTGAGAATAATTAATTGTTTATCCTGTTTACACGTATCCTGGTCGGTTATTATTATTATTAATAAAGACAAATATATATTCGAAGAAGTTATTTTTATTTTAGGTAAAGTGTTTTATTTTATTTATATATAAGTATTTATTTAAGTATTTTTATTTTAGTAAAGCTAAAGGTAGGTAAATTTCTGCATTTCAATTCAGCCGTTGATAAACAGTTTGTTTGTAAAAGCTGTCGAACGCGTACTCTCAGGTACTCGCAGGTCTACATTAACTAAACGGTTATTAAAAACAAATGCCGACATTCGCGATTCGTGAAATCGTCGATTCTTTTTTGGCCCAGATTCCAGTTGATCCAGTAGAGTAGATCATAATAAATCGGCTAATGTATTTACATTGATCATGATAATGTATGATGATCTACGTAAGCCTAACACTCGAGGTAATAACGATAACTATTGTATCGACGAGGTAAACATTCTTGTATTTCCGTTAGTAGTAGTACAGGGGCAAGCAACGAATTATCTTTTGCTAAGTCGTAATCAACAATTGTACTTGTGACTCGTTATCACTATTTGACATACAGCCAGCTAACTATTTGTTTATAATTGAATGCCATCGTTTCATTCTTATTACCTAATGGACATTTTTAATTATCCTGTAACGATATACTTGTTTCCCATAATCTCCATCATCACGGAATGTAAAGAATAAAAATCTCTATTTCTCTACTAAGATGCAATAATTACTTATGGAAGGAGAAAAATATGTTTTTGTAAGATTAGTAAAATATCATAGATTGGATTAGAAATATTATAAATTGGAGCTTTTTCTTTTTATTAAGTGTAAATACATATCCTTTGGTATTTTGATAAAGGCGTTTATGGAATATTGGCATGGTATATTCGTTTTCTCTGATACCGAAAATTTATAATTCGATATTAGAACAAATATTAATAGTTTTGCGTGTAAGTTTGCAAAGCGTTTACCTGAAACAAATGTTTTCTTTTATATTCATTGCATATTTATGTTTGAGTTCTTAATGATTAGATTATTATTCTTTTCTGTACATCTCTAATTAAATCTGACGAATCCAGATTTACATCGACATAAATTTTTATCTTTTATAGATTTTTCGTATGTTATGTAAATTAGAATTCAGAAGCAGTACAAAAATTCTTACCAATGTAATATCTTGGACCTATGCCGAAAGGTAAATAGGTACAAGGATGTCTGTTAGCAACATTTTCCTTACTGAACCTGGTGGGATCGAACTTCTCCGGTTCAGGATAATAATGCGGATTGTTATGATTACCAGCTGCTGAAATCATTATCCTCATTTCTTTTGGCACAATGTAATTAGAATTCGGTATTTTGTAATCTTTCACACATATTCTGCTTAAAAATGATACAATTGAATGTTTGCGATATGTCTCTAAAAATAGTTGAAAAAATACATTCGTTAAAGGCACTGTTAAATCTTATTTAATTATAATCAGTCTTAAAGAACAAAGTATTTACGGGTACAATTCGTTATAAAATTTCTATAACGGTAGATAGATCGGTATATATTTTTAAAGAATTTACTATTTTACCGTAGTGATGCAATATTATTTTTGTAAGGACAGTATTTCAAAAGGTGTATATCTATCGTTGTTAATTTTAATGAGCTCTTATCATTGAAAACCATATCCAGGTACGGCAGGTTCATTAAGTTTTCAAAATTCAGTTCTTCAGAAGACTTCTGAAATTTATCGATTTCCTCGTATAATTTGTCTTGTACATCAGGATTTAATGGTAATTCTTGAAGCAGTAAAGAAGCAAGAGCAGATGAGGTTTCAAAGCCAGTAACAAAAAATATAAAGGCTTGAGCCGATGCTTCATCTAGATTGAGCTTCCTGGATATATTATCTAAAAATACATTTTTCCTTAATATTTCAATATGAAAATATAAATAAAGAACGTAGATTAATATAAATCTTTCCGTACTGCCTATGGAAAAATAGAAATTTCTATTTTGAAATATAAGATTTCAGTTATTTAAAAACATATAGAGTTTTAGTAAACGCACAACCTACTTCGGCCTAAGCCATTCAATGGATTATCAGTATCCCTTTCTACGAATTCTTCATTTTCCATAATATTTATTAAAAGTTCCAAAAAGTCATGTTTCTTCACATTTTCTAATTTTCGCTTATCAATCATATCCTTAAATAAGTTATAAAAAAATGTTCCAGCAGCAGCATTGAAGAAAGGGATTCTAAATATTCCTAATATCTTCGGCGAAGAAAAACCTGCCAAGCTCGAAAAGGGTCGCATTTGAAGCGCTAATCGGCCATAATATTTAAAATCATTATCTGAATTCCTCATACTTCCAGTACAGGCTTCAAAAAAAACATTAAAAATTGATTCTACAAAGTATCTGAAATAACAGAACACGTCAAGCTTATTGTAATATATTTATATTTCTCCTTTTGCTTATGCATATCTATATATATAGAATTAATATTTAAACAATACCTACGTGACAATTGTTGCAAGTTCAAATAACTTAAGCGACGACAGTTATAAGTTAATATTAATAGTTGAAAGTATTGTAAATTTAGAATGGATTACCTTTCTACGAATTCTTTCATATCGACAATATCACATTTCATTATCAATTCATCGGCGACAGTCACAACATCTTCAATTAATTCATTTAACACAGGAAATTTCTTTCTCAAACAACTTGGCATGAAAAAAGTATTACATTTCCCTCTCAAATGTTTCCATTTTTCACCTTTTAAGAAAATTATATTAGCACTCATAGGGTCGACATTTTCATTGGAAAATATCCCTCTATCCGTGAAGTGCGAAAAATCACGTATTAAAATATTTTTTATGAAATCTAGATCGTTGATCATCAGATTTGGTTGTAATAACGTATATACTCCATGAAATGGATGATTTTTAAATTTCACATAACTTTTTCTTACCAAGTCACCTAAGCTTTTTAATAATATTTTTTACTAAAAAAATATATTTAGACAAATATTAACTTTTTATTTTATTTTTTTCTGTTATATACACTAAATACACATTTTGAAATTTATTGAGTTTGAGAATACGAAATGTATAATATAATTAAAGGATTTCATATAATTTTATATAATAATTTTATGTATACCAAGTGTTAATTTCTGCAACCGCAACTCCTTATCAATTGTACCCAAAATGAGTACAGGATCATCGTGCGGCACATTATGTCTTTTCCAATACGAGAACACGACTTTTTTTAAATATACATAGACTAAGAGCAAAAGACTTGTTACCAGAAATAATTTGGAACTAAAAGCACTTTTTACGAGTTCCATCATTGCATAAGCATTAACTAACACCTATTTATATAAATAAGGTTGATGCGTGTATAGCAGGACTTTAATTGTACCAGATAAGAACATAAATGCACCTTATATGTTAATAAAAATGTATCAATATCGGTATAATTTTGAATATAACTTGTATGCCGTATAGGAATGTTCTGACTGATACTTATGTCCTCGCGAACGACTAGAAATATAAGTGCATATCGTGAAAAAATCCGCGATGTATAATTGCGTCAAGCTCAATCGTTTCAAGCGTCAATTTCTCCTTTTTTTCTATATATTACTTTCTCGCTTTAAGCTAAGAGTATCCGACAATTTTTATAATATTCGTAATATTAGTGTTGCGGCGTGCCTCGCGATAAAACTAGACGCGATTACTTGATTGATTTTCGATAAATTAATGTTTATCAGATAAAATCACAAAAGAAGATACACTGATTGATGGTGAAAGAGATATTTGTTGCGAATTATGAGTTGCACTTGATTTATTGCTCACGTGGCGTTGGACTCGTGGAATTTAGCGTTATTCTTGATGAAGGAGGGGGAGTGTACTGACTAGCCTTTTTTGTCTTATCTTGTAATTAAGGAATTAGATGGCTTGCCGATCGCTATGTATTGGCGGCTAATTGCCGAAATAGAATACAATAGATCAAGTCACCTGTGCATGATTTGATTGTTGCGGTACAGGTTTTTAATTTACGGAAGTACGAAAAAGATCTCGCCTTGACCATTCGGTTTACAGGGCAGTTCGCGCTTTAACAATAACCTAATATTAGATAATTAATGATATGCAAGTCTATAAAATAATCAACGTCGAATACTAATGCAATCAGAGTAACTCAAGTTTTCACTTTCTTATGCATAATTTCATAAAAAATAAAATAACAAATAATGTATTAATTCAACAATTATCAAATGATCAAACTCCCCGAAAATATAAATACTTATAAATTAGTAAATACTTTATTTATTTGAATCGTTAATAAGTTCGTTCCAATATTTCCCGTCATCATTTTAAATACATCATTAATATTGCTATTGTTTTCGTGTACTATCATTAATAACTATTTAATCTTACACGCACTAGTACTTGTCGAATTGACGAGCCATGCATTGGTTTCTTTTTTTTAACTGAAATAATTATTTCGTCATCAATAGCAATAGCAATAGAGATGACGATTGTAACTATGGTTATAACAATACAATAGCAAAAACAATAATTGTTAAGATTCAAAAACAACAGTAGAATTACAAAAAATTACTATGACGTATCGACTCATAATATTTATACATATACAGGTTTATCGATCCCCCACTCCTGAAATACTTTCCAATAACAATTAACGATAAAGTACAAAGCTATTGTTTAAATATGTTTTTAATTTTAAAAAATTGCATCCAGCCAAAACCGAGTCGAACATAGTCAAACAAACTTTTCTTCTCATACAATACTTTATTTTTGAATAAATAATAAAATATTGTACGTAGACGAGTATATAAAAAATGGACAATATATATATATATATAATTAACGTTAATGTAATTTATAATTTCGTCTTTTCTCTACCTTTAAATACAATTTTTCCGGTTTTTGTATAAACGAGGTTACTAAATATTTTAATGGTAAGTCTGTTTGATCGCAAACACAGAATTTATAATTCGATAATAACCTAAATAAAAAAAGTTTAATCTTGACGATCGCCAAACGTTTACCTGAAACAAAGAACATATATAACTAAAGTAAAGAATGCATTAAATAAACACTATTTAAACAATATTTTTAATACAACTCATACAATATTACTACATTTAAGAAAACATTTTTATTTTAATATATAATAAATCAAACTATACGAATCATTCTCTTACCCATACAATATCTTGGACCTATACCAAAAGGTAAATAGGTACAAGGATGTCTATTAGCAACATTTTCCTTACTGAACCTGGTGGGATCGAACTTCTCCGGTTCAGGATAATAATCCGGATTATGGTGAATAGCAGCAACCGGAATAATAATTCTCATTCCCATAGGTACCGTATACTGAGAATTCGGTATTTTATAGTCTTTTTCGCTAATTCTTCCTAGAATTGGTAGGGATGGATGTTTTCTTAATGTTTCTGAAATATAATAACAAATTTAGATTTTCTAAGAATAGAAATTATGAAAATATATATTTTCAAAGTCTATAACTTTCTAACGATACCTACCACTTAAAACCATATCCAGGTACGGCAGGTTCATTAAATTTTCAAAATTTAGTTCCTGAGACGATTTGTTAAACTCATCGATTTCTTCATGCAGTTTCTCTTGTATATCAGGATTTAGACTCAATTCTATGAAAGTTAAAAAAGAAGTAGCCGCCGCAGTTTCATATCCAGCGATGAAAAATAAAAAAGCTTGCGCTATTGCCTCTATTTCAGTAAGTTTTCTGTTTCCATGATCTAAATAATATTAAATATTTCACATTTATAATCATATTGGCATATTTTCATTTTTAATAGAACGAAATATTGCTGTAATAGTACAAAAATTATGTTATTTAATCTACGCGTACCTAAATAGTCAAACGATCCATCATTTACGTCTTCTATGATTTGATCATTATCCATCATATTTATTAAAACTTCCAAAAAATCGTCTCTCTTCACATTTTCCAATTTTCTCTTCTTCACTATATCTTTAAATGCTTTTATAAAAAAATCTGTAGCTTTGGGATTAAAAAAAGGAATTCGAAAAAGTTCTAAGAATTTTGGTGCAAAAAAACCTGCCAGACTAGAAGTAGGAGACATTTTATTCGCTAATTTCGCATTATAATAAAAATTATTTTCTGGATTTCTAATGCTATCGGTATTAACTCCAAAGAAAATGTTGAGAATTATTTCTACAAAATATCTAAAATAATAGTCTAGATGTTTATATCTAATGCCTAATATTACATAATTTGTATACATAGTTTATATTAGATAACACTACATATACGCATATAAGAATGTACGGTTTTGCTTTATATATTTACGTTAAATGTACTCAAATTTAATAATAAAAAAAAGAATATTAAAAATATATCACAATACCTGTCCACGAATCCATCCATGTCTATAACATCAGATTTCATTAACAATTCATCAACGACACTTTCCGTATCTTTAACGATTTCAGTTAATATGGAAAATGTCTTTCTCAGACTAATTGGTTTGAAAAACCCCATAAATTTTTCTCTAAGAATTCTCCATTTTTCACCTTTTAAAAAAAATATATTGGTACTCATAGGATCGATTTTTTCGTTGAAATACATTCCTCTACTGATAAAGTACGAAAAATCCTTTATTAAAATATTCTTTATGAGATCGGGGTCGTTAATCATTAATGTTGGTTGTAAAAAGATATAAATCCCATGAAATGGATGATTTTTAAACTTATTATAACTCTTCGTGCACCAAGTACCTAAAGGTCGATAAAATGTGAATAATTCATATATGTATATAATTTTAAAAAATTGTAAACTCACCCATGGATATCTTCTGGGAAAGCAACTCCTTATCAATTGTACCCAAAATGAGTACAGGATCATCGTGCGGCACATTATGTCTTTTCCAATACGAGAACACGACTTTTTTTAAATATACATAGACTAAGAGCAAAAGACTTGTTACCAGAAATAATTTGGAACTAAAAGCACTTTTTACGAGTTCCATCATTGCATAAGCATTAACTAACACCTATTTATATAAATAAGGTTGATGCGTGTATAGCAGGACTTTAATTGTACCAGATAAGAACATAAATGCACCTTATATGTTAATAAAAATGTATCAATATCGGTATAATTTTGAATATAACTTGTATGCCGTATAGGAATGTTCTGACTGATACTTATGTCCTCGCGAACGACTAGAAATATAAGTGCATATCGTGAAAAAATCCGCGATGTATAATTGCGTCAAGCTCAATCGTTTCAAGCGTCAATTTCTCCTTTTTTTCTATATATTACTTTCTCGCTTTAAGCTAAGAGTATCCGACAATTTTTATAATATTCGTAATATTAGTGTTGCGGCGTGCCTCGCGATAAAACTAGACGCGATTACTTGATTGATTTTCGATAAATTAATGTTTATCAGATAAAATCACAAAAGAAGATACACTGATTGATGGTGAAAGAGATATTTGTTGCGAATTATGAGTTGCACTTGATTTATTGCTCACGTGGCGTTGGACTCGTGGAATTTAGCGTTATTCTTGATGAAGGAGGGGGAGTGTACTGACTAGCCTTTTTTGTCTTATCTTGTAATTAAGGAATTAGATGGCTTGCCGATCGCTATGTATTGGCGGCTAATTGCCGAAATAGAATACAATAGATCAAGTCACCTGTGCATGATTTGATTGTTGCGGTACAGGTTTTTAATTTACGGAAGTACGAAAAAGATCTCGCCTTGACCATTCGGTTTACAGGGCAGTTCGCGCTTTAACAATAACCTAATATTAGATAATTAATGATATGCAAGTCTATAAAATAATCAACGTCGAATACTAATGCAATCAGAGTAACTCAAGTTTTCACTTTCTTATGCATAATTTCATAAAAAATAAAATAACAAATAATGTATTAATTCAACAATTATCAAATGATCAAACTCCCCGAAAATATAAATACTTATAAATTAGTAAATACTTTATTTATTTGAATCGTTAATAAGTTCGTTCCAATATTTCCCGTCATCATTTTAAATACATCATCAATTGTTCAGGCGTTTTCTAAATTATATTTAAAATAATTATTAATTTTTGCTAATGTATTTATAATAAAACTGACTACACACAGTAAAGCATGCGACTTTCAAGGGTATCTAATTTCTTGGTACTAGGTATAGATATGGGATGGTGCTTATAAACAATTCGTCTTTCAAAATAAATACAAAGTCAAGACAATGACAAATAAAAATGACCGTTAAAATATAAGAAGATATTCTAGAAAATCGTATGATGTAGCTCAGTTGCTACTTGCTCTTCGTTTCGTAATAATCGTGTATAAAGACTAAAAATAAATTAAATCGTAAAAAATAACAAATCGTTGAATAATTTATTAATTTCGAAAGCCCAACGAAGGCACAAGTCATTGGTTTGAGGCGTGCATTGCCCGCACACAATTAACGAAGAGAATATAAAATTATTACACAGACAAACATTTGAGCCGTCGAGGCGAATTTTTTGAAACATCAAGAAGAAAAATTTATATTTAAAAATCTAAAGTACAAATTAATTAAAAAATAAGTCTCAAAAATCGACCTTCAGTCAACAAACAAGTAAGTTCAAATATAATAAATAATAACGATAGAGCAAGCAACATCAACAATCTCAATAAATAATAGCCCGAAACAAAGGATCTACTTACAATCAGAAATTTAAATAAACGCAAGAAGAATTATCATAAAATAAATAAATTTAATTCATCAATAACAAAGACAAATAAATCGAATTTAAAATAAATTAAAATTATTTAAGAAAAATAGAATCCCGAAACAAAGGATTTGAACTAAAAATAACAAATCTAAATATTATAAGCATTCAGCATCAAAAAAAAAAAAAAAAATGATTCTACAAATCGCAAATAAAGGATATACAACAATTGAACACAATATTGTAGGACAACTGCAGTACTGTGTCGTAAAGAAAATAATTATAAAAAATACAATACGTAGTGAGTAAGACACAAGTGATTACGAAAGTAATCAGACTAATAAATAATTACATGAGCAGTGAATAAATAAATTTAATAACATTTTTATAAAAAATTATAAAATTTAATGAAAATCAGAAAGATAAAATATAATCAACAAACATCGAATTACCCCAATTACAAAGCAATTAGTAAGGTACATACAATCTTTCGTCAAGTATTGAATTACATAAACAGTAAAACAATAAATTCGACGACTTCAAGTAAGTAAATTTCTTATCCTCTCATATCCCTAATTTTGATTTCATTTAAAAGTTTTCAAAATGGCGGATGAAAATAATCAAATAATTAAATTAAAACGCAAAATGGCAATTATTAAGGGTAAGCTAAGGAGATTTTCGCGATTTTTAGACGAATTTGATCATACAAATTATACATAATTAAAAATTAGAGTAAATAAAATAAATAACCTATTAGAACATAATTATACGAGTTCGTATAAGAAAAAATAAATGATTTATCTGAAGATATAAAAGATGACGATTATGAATTTGAAAATATATTTTATACAGAAATTAATCGAGCTCAAAATTTACTAAATGAAGAAAATAATTTTATAAACAATAATACAGGAAACGGCAGGTTATTAAATTCTAACAACTATCTTCGTCTTCCCAGAATCAAATTAAAAACTTTTAACGGCGAGTTCATGGTCCATGAAAATAATCACATTCTAAATATACAGAAACTGCATTATTTACGTTCTGTTTTAAAGGACGATTCAGCGCCTGTAATAGAATCACTAGAATTTTTTATCCGAATTAGATAAAAACACTCGTAGTGAATGGGATAAATATGTGATCGGTAATAATATACCAAATTGGGAAACATTCTTAAATCATTTAGAAAATAAAATAACTCTTCTGCAAACATCATTAAATAATTAATGGAGCTTGTCTCATTCAAATGCAAACATTAATACAAATAAATTCATAAATAGCAGAGCATTATCGACGATTCAAACATACAACACTTGCGCAATTTGCAATGCAGAACATAACATGTTTTCATGTCAAAAATTTCGCGAAATGACTGTATAACAACGGACGAATATTATTAAAATCAACAAATAATGTTTTAATTGTTTTAAAGGCGGACACACCAGCAAGAAATGTAAAAGCAGTAATTGCAAAAAATGTAACCAAAAAAAAAAACCATGCTTCACTATGAACCACGACAATTAAATAAAAACAACACATTCACAAAACCTACAAGTCATTCAAAAGATAAAAATAATCAAAATTTAAGTTTACAAACAATAACATTAAAAACAACATTACCGACACAAGTATTATTATCAATAGCTGTAATAGAAACAGCTATAATAGAAACAATAAAGGAATTAAATTATCAGCTCGAATATTATTAGACAGTGGATCTCAATCTAATTTTATAAGTAAAAAATTCGCGGATCATTTAAATTTACCCAAAACAAAAAGTATTATACCAATAGAAGGAATAAGTCAAATAAAAACATTTATTAATGAAAAAATAAACGCGAAAACTCACTAAAAAAATTTCGACTATAAAGCTAATTTAGAATTTTATATAATTCCATGAATTTGTAATGTATTACTAACAACTTTTTTACTTAAAGGTGAATTAAACATACCCACTAATATAAAACTTGCAGACCCACAGTTTAATAAGCCCAAACAAAAACAAAGTTATGGTGGATTATTTCCGGCAAAATAGGAAGCAATAATAGTAATAAGCAAAGAAACAATGTTCAATGACACTAAATAACATACACAACAATATTGAAAGATTTTGGAAAAAAGAAGAATTAAATAATAATTATAAAAGGTCACAAGAAGATCTGTATATTGAAGATTTTTATAAGAAGACCACTGTACGCGATTTGAAAACAAATAAATTTATAGTTTAGTTACCTAAAAACGAAAAAATAAAGTTATTAGGTCTGTCGTTCGAAATGGCTCGTCGTCGATTTATCAATTTAGAAAAACGACTAAAACAAATAATAAATTAAGAGAGTTACCATACATTTATAAAAGACTACTTAGATTGTAATCATATGGCAGAATACCCTTACGAGACTAACACGGATGGATATTTTTTACCTCAACATTGTTATAAAAGAACCATTATTTACCACGACAATACGTGTATTGTTTGACGATCTCCAAAACCATCTTCAGAAAATTTCACTAAATAATTGTTTAAAGGTCGGACCCACCATTCAACAAGATGTGATATCAATACTCATTCGGTTTCGGACTCATCAATACGCATTAATTTCGGATATTAAACAAATGTACCGACAAATTTGGATTCATCATGAAGATCCAAGTACCAAAAAACAGTCTATCACGAAAATGAAAATCAACAATTAAAAATTTTAAGGTTAAAACAGTAACTTACGGAACATCTTCCGCGCCTTATCTCGCAATATGTAGTTTATTTGAATAAGGTAATAGTATAAAAAAAAATATCCAGAATTATCTAAAATAATACAACGTGATTTTACATCGACGATTTTTAGCCGGAGCAGACAGTATTGAGTTTATAATAGAAATTATAATCAAATTAATCAAAGCATTTCAAACTGTGGGTTTAGAATTACACAAATGGACATTTAATGTTCAAGAATAATAAATAAACATACAAGTAAAGATGAAGAACAAAGAGCATTATGTATAACATGAAACATAAATCACGAAACATTAAATTATAAAATAATTAATTACAACATAGAAAGAATTTTAAAAAGAACAATTCTCAGCAAAATTGCTGAATTGTTTGATCCTTTACGATCAGTTGGTTCTGTGATCGTATGCGCTGAAATAATAATGCAAAAATTGTGGCAAATTCAATCAAGTTGGGATGAAACCGTACCCATGGACATTCATATAGCTTGGATAAAATTTGCATTAGAGTCAGCGAAAATAAACCAATTTAAATTTAACCGAAAAGTTACAGTAAATAAATATAAAATAATAGAACTACATGGATTTTGTGACGCATCAGAAAAAGCATATGGAGCATGCATATATTTAAACAGAAAAAATGTCGAAGGAGAAAGGTTTTGCTATTTACTTTGCTCAAAAAATAGAATAGCGCCATTAAAAAAAATTTCACTGCCTAAACTCGAATTAAGTGCAGCATTATTCTTATCTAAGTTATTAAAAATAGTTAAAAGGGCATTAGCACAAAAAATAGAAAACATATATTTATGGAGCGATTCAACAATAACACTGTAATGGATACGCACTTCACCACATTTATTAAAGCTATTTGTATCCAATAGGGTTACCGAAATATCAGATAAAACTAATACAGCAGTTTGGAGATATGTCCCTTCAAGAGGACAATTACAGTCAGAATTAATAAGAAATACAATATGGACAAACGGTCCAAGTTGGATAAACCAAAATGAACAATATTGGCCAAAAAATAAAATCATCTCCTGAGCTTTACCTGAATTAAAATAAAAAACTGTATTACAAGCAAATATTGCAGATGAATTTAACAAAGAATTATTTTTCAAATTTTCTTCAATAGGCAAATTAATTCACGTAATGTCTTATATACTTAGATTTATTAGTAACATAAATAATTACAAAACAAAAATAACTGAATCATTAAAAATATTTGAATTAAGACGAGCCATCAATGCAATAGTAAAATAATTTCAAAAAGAATGCTTTTGGAATGTTTCTTGACGAATAAAAAAGTTACTTGAAAAACAAACAATCTTTAATTCAAGGGTTTTACGATCTTTATTCTGATTTATGGACGAGTTAGCTTTAATTAGAGTAGGGGGTCGTTTAACAAACGCAAATTAAAATTATAAGTAAAAATATCCAATAGTATTACCTAAAAATCATAACATCATTCGGATAATTACAAATCACGATTATAAAATGGGAAATTTACCACAAAATCGCGTTACACCGACGCGAGCATTTTTAAATACTGGAGCAGATTTCTGTGGACCATTTTACATGAAAGAGAAAAAACACCGTAATAGAAATAAAAGTTTTACGTGGCAAAATTCGTATGTTTCGCTACTAAAGCTAGTCATTTAGAATTAGAAACGGATTTAAGTACAGAAGCATTTATCGGAGCATTGAGACGATATATGGACAGACAAGCAAGGTGTCAAAATATTTATTCAGATAATACAACATAATGAAATGTAAGTGAATTCATATAATTAGTACAGATAACTTGGCATTTCTCGCCACGCCAATAACCTCATTTCGGAACATTATGGAAAGCTGCAATCACGTCTTTTAAACATCACTTTATATGCATAATTTTTTTTATACGATTTTCTTTACCAATTTTAAATACAAGTTCTCCGGTTTTTGTACAAATGAAGTTACTAAATATTTTATTGGTAAATCTGTTTCATCGCATACACAGAATTTATAATTCGATAATAACGTAAATAAAAAAAGTTTAATCTTGACGATCGCCAAACGTGTACCTAAAAAAATGTCATATAAAACAAAAGTAGTGATGTTTATATCGATTCAAAGGTAAAGATTATTTAAACAATATTTTCAATACAACTATATCGACAGGTTTCTTACCCATACAATATCTTGGACCTATGCTGAAAGGTAAATAGGTACAAGGATGTCTATTAGCAACATTTTCCTTACTGAACCTGGTGGGTTCGAATTTCTCCGGTTCAGGATAATAATCCGGATTATGGTGAATAGCAGCAAACGAAATAATAATTCTCATTCCCATAGGTACCGTATACTGAGAATTCGGTATTTTATAGTCTTTTTCGCAAATTCTTCCTAAAATTGGTACGGGTGGATGTTTTCTTAATGTTTCTGAAATATAATAACAAATTCAGAATTGCTATAAATAGACATTATAAAAATATATATTCAAAGTCTATTACTTTCTAACGATACCTACCACTTAAAACCATATCCAGGTACGGCAGGTTCATTAAATTTTCAAAATTTAGTTCCTGAGACGATTTGTTAAACTCATCGATTTCTTCGTGCAGCTTTCTCTTGTATATCAGGATTTAGACTCAATTCCATAAGAGCAAAAGCCATACTAGCAGACGATGTTTCATATCCAGCGATGAAAAATGCAAAGGCTTGCGCTATCGCTTCTATTTCAGTAAGTTTTTCGTTTCCATGATCTAAATAATATTAAATATTTCACATTTATAATCATATTGGCATATTTTCATTTTTATTAGAAGGAAATATTGCTGTAATAGTACAAAAAATATATTGTTTGCTCTACCCGTACCTAAATCGTCAAACGATCCATCATTTGCGTCTTCTATGATTTGTTCATTATCCATCATATTTATTAAAACTTCCAAAAAATCGTCTCTCTTCACATTTTCCAATTTTCTCTTCTTCACTATATCTTTAAATGCTTTTATAAAAAAATCTGTAGCCTTGGGATTAAAAAAAGGAATTCGAAAAAGTTCTAAGAATTTTGGTGCAAAAAAACCTGCCAGACTAGAAGTAGGAGACATTCTAATCGCTAATTTCGCATTATAATAAAAATTATTTTCTGGATTTCTAATGCTATTGGTATTAACTCCAAAGAAAATGTTGAAAATTACTTCTACAAAATATCTAAAATAATAGTCTAGATGTTTATATCTAATGCCTAATATTACATAATTTGTATACATAGTTTATATTAGATAACACTACATATACGCATATAAGAATGTACTGTTTTGCTTTATATATTTACGTTAAATGTACTAAAATTTAATAATAAAAAAAAGAATATTAAAAATATATCACAATACCTGTCCACGAATTCCATTCATGTCGATAACATCAGATTTTATTAACAATTCATCAACGACACTTTCCGTATCTTTAACGATTTCAGTTAATATGGAAAATATCTTTTTCAGACTAATTGGTTTGAAAAACCCCATAAATTTTTCTCTAAGAATTCTCCATTTTTCACCTTTTAAAAAAAATATATTGGTACTCATAGGATCGATTTTTTCGTTGAAATACATTCCTCTACTGATAAAGTACGAAAAATCCTTTATTAAAATATTCTTTATGAGATCGGGGTCGTTAATCATTAAAGTTGGCTGTAAAAAGATATAAATCCCATGAAATGGATGATTTTTAAACTTATTATAACTCTTCGTGCACCAAGTACCTAAAGGTCGATAAAATGTGAATAATTCATATATGTATATAATTTTAAAAAATTGTAAACTCACCCATGGATATCTTCTGGGAAAGCAACTCCTTATCAATTGTACCCAAAATGAGTACAGGATCATCGTGCGGCACATTATGTCTTTTCCAATACGAGAACACGACTTTTTTTAAATATACATAGACTAAGAGCAAAAGACTTGTTACCAGAAATAATTTGGAACTAAAAGCACTTTTTACGAGTTCCATCATTATCGACATGACTGTCTCGTACTGCTTCAAAAAGTTGCGTAACAATTTACTTACATAAATAATATGAACAAAATTAATACGTGTATAGATTAAGGACTTTAATTATACCAGATTCGAACATAAATGCACCTTATTCTGCAATATTGCATTTCGCCACATTTCCGTCTGATATTATATGCCTGGAAAAATGAGAGCTACTCGTCGTTATAAACACTAATTTATATCATTTATCAACTTCGATGATAGGGTATTATGTCAGAAAGGCAATATTTGTTGCTATTTTGTTAGTATAAAAGCATTTTAGCCTTGATACTATAATTGCAAGTAAATAAATACAAAGTATGTCATAAACCAATTTAAAATATTTAACAAGAACATTTTTAATAGTTTTATTACTTATCTCTAAAATCTTTGGTAAATGATTCTTTCAAATTAAAAGACTTTTTTCAAATTAAAGAATATATCATCAGAATATCATAAGAATATAACGTTATTATATTTGAAATAGTAAAAAATATTATATAAATGTATTTAATGTTATCAAATGCACAAAAGTAAAAGTAAATATAAAAAATTATCTTCAATTATCTAATAAATACTGAACATTAATCACTTACTGTCTTTTTTATCATACAATTAGAGTAGAAGAAAAACCAAATCGCCAATATTGTTTATTTATAAGATGCTAATTTACAAACTCGATTTAAATAAAATAATAATATAATGTTTATGTATTTCTTGAATTAACTATAAATATTTTTAAGTGAATGTAAGTAGCTTAAAATAAATATTATTGAAATGGAATAAAATTTAAAATTTTTATTCCAGGAGCGAAACTTTCAAAAATATAACTTAATTTCAGATAAGAAGCTTCAGACACGATGTAATTTATTTGGATTCATTGGTCATATATTAAATTACGTTCCAAAAGAACCGAAAAAACTGATAATGATATGCTAGAAAAGAATCAACGTTGAATACCTATGCAATCAGAGTAACTCTAGTTTTCAATCTTTTATGCATAATTTCATCCGAATTAAATTATATCTAAGAAGGTCGACGAGCGCGGTGTAAGTAGCAGCGTCCCCTGTCAAGTGCAAGTCCGCGAGCCGTGTCCACATACGCGGTGCATTTCCCGGCCCGGTAGCCCGTAGCTTGGACCGCGTTGCCACAGCCCGGCAGAGATCCGGATCATGGCGCGGCCGCGAGCAACCGCGAGAAGTCGCGAGGCAACGTCGCATCGGATCGCGATGTGGTGCAGCGAAAGGTAGAAGAGGGAGGCGTCGCCTTGGCGACGCTATCATAAATGATGATGTCAGACGCAGAGCCATCCCGACGAGGGCGACTGACGTCACAACATTGATGCGCACACCGCGAATGTCGCGATACAACTGAGGAGGACGACGTACGGCGAGAGGAGTGCCGCCACTTCGCCGCGCTTCGCCTTGGGAAAGGCACGGGAAATTCAAATTCAAACTACTGGAGTTTGTGATCGAGGCTTGCGCCGCGCCGCGCGCGAAATGTGAATTGCGTTTAAGTGGCAACGGCTCGTGCGAATAAAATATAAAACAATAATTGCATGGTCGTCGGGTTTCGAGATAGTCACCAGCGAACCTGTAAACCGCCCCTGAGTAGCCGCCGCGTCAGGTTATGAAAACTTGTACGGTCATCCGCCGCATCCTCTGTACATCATAATAAGAAAAAAGTGAACAAAACGTAAAAAATTAAATAAAGTGCTTCATTGGATAACAAACCCGATTGATGCCCTCCCGTCTCAGTGCGTAACATTAATGTTGAGCTCGTGTACGTTATATTATAAAAATATATGATATTTAAATTTTGCAGATCGAGGATGATGTGGGTCCGAGAACCGGGGGAACCCGGGCCATCGACGTTTATTTAAAAGTAAGCATTTAGATAGAAATCCCGCCCGGCGCACGAAATCATTGTTCGCGCATTGTTTTTTATAAATAAATTGTATCTAGAATATTGTTCGATTAATGCATAATAATTGATGTTCGAGACCTGCGCGTTGGGATTGAAGAACAAGCTTTGGGACAAATCTGCCCCCCAGCAAGGCTGGTCCAATAATATATTTTTAGTTTTGGGAAACCTCACCGAGAGATCCCCTAAGGAAAACTGAAATGAGGATGAGTCAGTCTCGTTCGAGAAGATAACGCTGCCACATTTTTCCTTCTTACTTCAAGCGACGAATTCTTGACTCGTTTAAGAAATCGCCGCGTCGTGCGAGTAAAAGTGTGCGCTTTTAGGAAGTTTAAAGGCCCTTGCGATTTATCGGGCTCGTTTTAAAGCCCAGGTGATAGTGCGCGCGTATTGTAAGTGTTGGTCAACGAGAGGTGCGTCATGGCTTGACCGATCTTTGGGTAAGTACGAGCGAGAGAGTGCTCGCCAAAATCCGAGGAAGAAGAAGTGAATTTCCTTGGGAAAGGTCAAGCATCTGCTGGTGATCGATCAAGGGGACGAGAGATGTAGGCGTTAAATGATGTGGGGTCCTCGCGGCCCGGTAGTCTCAGAGACGTTGGAGATAACCCGGTGTCCGCACCACACATAGGTCGATCACCCAAGTCGTCCGGATCGTGTAAAGGACTAGCTGGATCGGCGAGGTGTAAAGGACTAGCTGGTCGTAACTAAAAAAAGACGTTATCCGCGAGAGCTCTTCTGCGTGCGATACTTGTGGTTTTGTTATATATTTAATCTATTGTTATTGCCTGCGTAACTGTCTTTTTTCCTCCTTCTCAGAGAGGGAGGTTTTTTTTAACGCCTCGTGGCGTTTAAGAAACAACAAATGTTTAAATTTTTGTCTAGACTAAATAAATCAGCGAGTTTCGTTTATCCTTCCTGTCCATCCCAGCCGAACTCAATACAAATTTCATTTAATTAACCGATAAATTGCTACAATCGACATTAATCTTCTCGAGCTTCTTTTCCTTCCTTCATCCTTTTAAAATGTCAACAACGACATTACAACCATGTGAAATAAGCTATAAGCAATCGTTAAAAAATACGAAATAACTTTTAATATTTGTATTCTTCATGAAATTATAAATTTATATTAAAGTACCGATTACCCAGTTAATTATTTGAATAATCATGTTTTCTATTAAAATTAAATTCATATGGTTCACGTCTTTCTGTATAAATAATAATAACAATAATTATAATAAGGAACAATTTATTTAAATTTCGTATTCATACGATATATTTTTATATTAATTAGTATTAATAACTTATTCTGCTTAATCGTTCTTATTAGTAGTTGAGTGGCGTTACGTATTGAGTAGTGTAGATACTTGACGCATAAGGTCACATTGACGAAATTTGTTGGATCGGCCACGTGGGACCTTATCAGGATCTATTATCTATAAGAGGATCTACTTCTTGGGTCTTACTGAACGCCAACTCATTGATCTACCTGCTGAAGATCGGATCATCTAATCGATATCCGGTCAGAGTGCTTACCCGACGGGAGATATACTAAGCCTCATCCGCGTTTTTTAATACAATCAGGATCCCGAGCCCACATGCGCAGATGATCATTGCGAACGCTATGAACACGGCACGCACGTGACAATAGTAAAATAACATTAAGTTTATATTTTTGTAGAAATTTATTCAATATCAATGTCTCGTGTATTTATTTTTCAATATTCATTATCACGAAAGGAGTCTTAGAACAAGATTATTAATTACTAAAGGATTCATTA
This sequence comes from Ceratosolen fusciceps, assembly GCA_018883505.1. Lineage (NCBI taxonomy): Eukaryota > Metazoa > Arthropoda > Insecta > Hymenoptera > Agaonidae > Ceratosolen > Ceratosolen fusciceps. The sequence continues at coordinate 1,737,476 of RCIC01000011.1, forward strand.
ATTTTTTAAGAACCATAAATATGTTTATGATAATTAATTTTTTTCTTATTGCAATTAATGTATAGATGCATATAATTCTTGTCTCATTCCATAGGATGCGAAAAATCAAAGTCATATGCCCAATAACTATATGACGTGAAAATTTATTAATTATTTTTAAATTATTATTATTATTTATTTTTTGTTTGCATTACTTAGATTCCATTCATTACTAATTATGTTACAGAATATTTACATAAATATATACCCAAAAAATGTGTAACATTCAATTCTATTGAACTTTATAGCTTTAAAAATGGAATTAATATTATTTCAAGAATTTAAATAGTCCAAAATAAACATTTATTATTTATATCTAAAAATTAACCTCCACCAAATTCTTTTTGTTGCCCACTTTTAATATGTCGACAATTCGTTTTAATATAAATTTTTACATTTTAGAAGAACCAGATGGTACCTTAGTGTAGATTTACGATTATTTTGAAATTTATTATTTCCTTTTTAAAGTGATATATTTTTTATTATATTCTAAGTAATTAACTTTTTAAAAGATAAACATATAATTGAAACACAAGAAATAATGATAGAATATGGTTTCGAATACGAATGAAAAAATACATTAAATAAAAAAAGTAATATAGAAGTTTATTTGACAATATACACAATGAAGTATATAAATAACCTTCAAAATATCAATATATATGAAATGCACATTAATGTAATTTATAATTTCGTCTGTTCTCTACCTTTAAATACAAGTTCTCCGGTTTTTGTACAAAAGAAGATACTAAATATTTTAATGGTAAATCTGTTTGATCGCATACACAGAATTTATAATTAGATAATACCGTAAATAAAAAAAGTTTAATCATGACGATCGCCAAACGTGTACCTAAAAAAATGTCATAAAACAAAAGTAATGATTTTTATATCAATTCAAAGGTAAAGATTATTTAAACAATATTTTCAATAGAACTATATCGACAGGTTTCTTACCCATACAATATCTTGGACCTATGCCGAAAGGTAAATAGGTACAAGGATGTCTGTTAGCAACATTTTCCTTACTGAACCTGGTGGTCGATAAAATGTGAATAATTCGTATATGTATATAATTTTAAAAAATTGTAAACTCACTCATCGACATCTTCTGCAATAGCAACTCCTTATCAATTGTACCCAAAATGAGTACAGGATCATCGTGCGGCACATTATGTCTTTTCCAATACGAGAACACGACTTTTTTTAAATATATATAGACTAAGAGCAAAAGACTTGTTACCAGAAATAATTTGGAACTAAAAGCACTTTTTACGAGTTCCATCATTGCATAAGCATTAACTAACACCTATTTATATAAATAAGGTTGATGCGTGTATAGCAGGACTTTAATTGTACCAGATAACAACATGAATGCACCTTATATGTTAATAAAAATGTATCAATATCGATATAATTTTGAATATAACTTGTTTGTCGTATATGTTTCGTCCCCTCTCTATAGATTCACTGCTCATGTAAATATTCAGTTCTCACTACGACTGCTGAGACTCTTCCGTACGTACAAATCTTAAAAATAGCACGAAATAGAACGTTTTTCTCCTTCCCTACGTAAAAGAAAATTTTTTTTTTTTTTTGAAATTTATTAGTAAAGACAGGTGAGCAACACAAAGGTGGAAAACCTTTTTTGTTAAAGCTTACCTTCAAAAATAAGATTATCAAAATAAACTTGACGCACTAAAAAAAAAAAAAAAAAAATAAATTTTTCCTCAATCAACGAAATAAAATAAAATTAAGTACAACTAAAACCGCAAATAAACCCTCAAGGAAAAGGAAAATTCCTGACAAGAAAAATTGTAAATTAAAATAAAATAAAATTTAAATAAAGGAAGATTTAAGAAAAGAATAATTCAAGAGAAGAAAACTTGTTAATTAAATAAAATAAAAATTTAAATAAATGAAAAGCATGAGCCTTGAGAAAAGAAATTGTTAATTAAATAAAAAGGATAATAAAAGAAGATTCAAGAGAAGAAAACTTGTTAATTAAATAAAATAAAAATTTAAATAAAAGAAGGTTCAAGAAAAGAATGAGCCTTGAGAAGAGAAATCGTTAATTAAATAAAATAAAATTTAAAAAAAAGGGGGAGGTGCAAGAAAAGAATAAGCGTTAATAAGAGAAATTATTAATTAAATAAAAAGGTTTTAATAAAAGAAGATTCCAAAAAAGAATAATTCTGGAGAAGAAAAAAATTATTAATTAAATAATATAAAAAAAGGGTTCAAGGAAAGAATAATCCTTGAGAAGAGAAATTATTAATTAAATAAAAAGTTTTAATAAAAGAAGATTCAAGAGAAGAAAAATTGTTAAGTAAATAAAATAAAATTTAAGTAAAAAGATATTCAAGAAAATAATTCTTGAAAAGAAAAATTATTAATTAAATAAAATAAAAAAGATTTAAATAAAAGAAGTCTCAAGAAAAGAATAATTCTTGAGAAGAGAAATTGTCGATTGAATAAAATAAAGGAAGAATAAAAATTATTATTAAAGGTTTTATGTAAAATACGAAACCGAAGATTAAATAAAATAAAGAAAGAATAAAAATTATTAATAAAAGGGTAATGTTAAATCGTAACTATTACTTCAAGAGGAGCGAATAAAATAAAGGATTAATAAATTATTAATAAAGGTTTTGTGTAAAATACGAAACCGAAGATTAAACAAAATAAAGGAAGAATAAAATTATTTAATAAAAGGTTAACGCTAAACCGTAACTATTACCTCAAGAGGATTGAATAAAAATAAAAAAAAAAATTAAATATTTTTAATAAAGGTTTTATATAAAATACGAAATCGAAGATTAAATTTTCTTTAAAAGTTAAATCATAACTATTACTTCAAGAGGATGAAAAGAATAAAATATTTATAAAGGGTTTATGGAAAATACGCAACCAACGCATACTATATGAGTCGTCAAGGTCCCGTTACTCGTCAAGAAGCAAAGCGAGGGAGTAACCACTACCCGGAGACTAACCCTTTCGAAAGAAGCTCTTTGACACCGCGAGACGATTCACTATCAATAACTCCAATCACCGAAAATCTAATTCCCAGCCACCATATAGAAAGCACTGCAGCAGAGACAGAAACAAACAATCTTACTAGATTTATAGAAATGGCTACCGCTGCTACAATGGATCCCGATAACAATAGAAAAATGGATTTACAGTTCAACCAGGTAGTATCAATCAAAGATGCTTTGCGAGTCATCCCGGAATTTGATGGAAGTAATATCTCCTTCTGCCAATTCTCCGAAGGATGTAATGAAGCCCGAGATATGGTCGAAGGTCACGCTGAACCCAACCTGTTGCAGCTAGTTAGATGTAAGATACAGGGAGTAGCCAGAAGATCTATCACCGGTCAACAATTTTCATCCATCACGGAATTATTAAACTTCCTGAAAGGCATTTACTCGCCTCCCCGAACAGTCGCTCAATTATTGGGAGATCTAGGGAACGAATTCCAACAGGATTCGGAACCCGTGATCACTTTTGCAAACCGCGTAAGGGATTTGGGTAACCAAATTTTGGAAGCTTATGCTTTAGAAAATGGGGCGATACCTCCGACATTTCAACTGTTTCACCAGAGGATTAGCACCCGAAATCGAGCAAAGATTAAACGTAGATGCTCAAGCTGGAATGACGGACGTGTTCAGAAATGCCATTTCAATAGAAAGGAAAATGGTAAATCAAAAAACAATCCGGGGAAAGGCCTTCCTCAACCATCAAGCCGTTAGAAGGAAAATATTCGCGTGTACTATTTGCCATGCACGAGATGAAAATTTGTGCCAATGTGCAAACGATTTTCTAAAACCCAATATAACCTGCCAACTCTGCAGCGGTGAAGGGCACACTGCCACCCAGTGCAAAATGATCGAGAAATTCCAGCTGTGTAACAGAATTGGCCACACGGCAAAGGACTGCAGGCAGAGAGCACCACCTTATAATAAAACCATTATGGTCTGCCAGGTATGCGGAAAATCTGGCCATACCGCATCAACCTGTTATTCTCAGCAGAATCAATACAGGGGTAGAGATCACCCTTTTAACAACAGAGTTAGTATAAGGTGCTAGATATGCCAAAAACCTGGACACCTAGCAAAAGATTGCTTCTCAGCCAATCATAGAAGAGAGTACCGAAGCCCACCCAACCTTCAAAACAGGGCCACATGCTTACAGTGTCACGGCGTTGGGCACACTGAAAATAACTGTAGAAGCTCCAATACTCCTCTCGAATGCAGTTATTGTAGGAATATTGGACACACAAGTGTCCAATGCTGGAAAAGACAGAGGGATAATACCCAGTCGGGAAACGGGCAAGGCTCTCGTCCTCTGAACGCAAGGAACGAAGCCCGGAATTTTCAACCGCGTTCCAACGCCAACCAACCCAACACCGAATCGCGTCGATCAACCTAAACCAAACAAGCAAGACCATCCCTTATATACAAGTTAAAGATCAGAACAGCCAAACCATTATGAACCTTATAATAGACTCTGGATCCGAAGCCAATATAATAAAAGCTTCCGTAGTACAAGACAGAATCGATACCATTAAATCACCACCAGTATATTTAAAGGGAATTAGCAAAGAATTATCCGCAACGGAAATCCCTACTAAATTTTACATTGTACCTAATGAACTTAACATACCCTGTGATGGAATCTTGGAGTCCGCATATGTAAATACTAACAAGTGCACCATTTACTTCGAGTACGAAGTACTATTTGTCAACGGACACACCAAACCGTTGAATATATGGAACGGTACGAACAAAGCGCACCTTCCAGCATTTCAAAAATAAATAAAACACTGACCGAGACAAACGAAAGGCTAACTCACCAGCCTGGAACCCTAAGGAATGGTCCCAACGAAGCAGAAATACCAGAGGAATTCCTGGAACTCGAGGTCGAAATATCGTCGAGCACCGCAAATCCCCCTGATGAGACACCAGAGAGTCTCCTAGCAGAGGTAGAGGACGGAGGTATTAAAACACCTTTCAATAACCAGGATCAGGAATGGGATAGTTATCCCCTATCTTCAATATCGGAAGGATCAAAAGTAGGAGCGTTATACACAAACAGTCATGAAACAGAAGTTTTCCACGTCCTGCAAAGGGACACCTTTCGCGACTTGAATATTGCTGAACCCACGGAAGAGGAGGTCTTAGAGACACATAAGTTATTTACTATCGAGCTAGATGAACCTGAAATTACGGACTATAAACCTGACATACCAACCAATACGACCTCTTTAGTGGATCAGCTGAGACTAGACCACCTGGATGAAAAGGAAAAACCATGTATCGTCTCACTAATCAATAAATATTCGGATCGATTCTTATTAGAAGGCGAAAACTTTAGTTCAGCCACCAATATTACCCACCGCATCATCACCACATCTGGCATCCCGATCAATGTTAGGCAGTATCGATTCCCCTTTTCCCTAAAGGAAGAAATAAACCAGCAGGTAGATAAGCTAATAAAGGAGGGAATAATAAGACCCCCAGAATCGGACTACAATTCGCCCATCTGGATTGTACCGAAGAAATCACTTGCGACAGCTCTGGAATAGCTTGAGGAGGGGTTCTTTCGCAAGGAGAGATTGGCAAGGATTTGCCAATCGCTTACACCTCTAGAGTTCTCAGAGGACCTGAGTTATCTTACGAAGTATACGAAAAGGAAGCGTTAGCCATGATTCACTGCGTAAAAGCGTTCAAAGATTATATTTATGGAAAAAGGGTAAGAATAATCACAGATCATCAACCATTCCTATGGTTTAAGTCCGCAGACCTCAATACGCGAGTACTGAAGTGGAGATTTAAACTTTCCGAGTATGACTACGAAATCATTTATAAACCTGGCAAATTGAATTTAAACGCAGATGCAGAGAACGACAACTCAAAGGTACGGGGAAGTAATCAGATCTACAACTAGATTCACCTGTAAGTGATGATTCACTATCAGAAACTGACACTAACGTTTCTTCAAAGGCTCCCAGTTTAAAGGATAACAGCAGGGAGTCAACTCACCTTCGGGACCAAGCACAAAACAGTAGAATAGTGGAAGTGAAGGACCCTCTACATTTTCGTAAGGAACCAGCGGTTTGTTTCGTAGACACCGATGGACAACCTTGCGATGAAGGCGCCAAAACTTTAATGGATGCCAATAAAATAGAATGTAAATTGAAAGTAAATCTTAACAGCTTAAACACCTATAAAAGAAACAACAATACCTACATAACGCTCTGTATTAAAGACAGTCAGTTGGAATCCGTAATAGACACTAGGAATAATATAAGAACAACTTTACTTAAATTAAAGGAATACGTTAAAGATCAAAAAATACCAATAATCAATATAGCGCATAGCCATCAAATGGCAAAAATAGATTATGCGGAAATATTGTCCCTTATTAAAAACGTTTTCAACGAAGTTGAAACAAAAATCATAATATGCAAAGGCACCGTTAAATACGTACCCCCAGAAAACCGCGATGAAATATTCGATGAATTACATAAATCTCCGATAGGAGGACATCGAGGGGTATCAAAAACATTCCACAGGGTCAGGCAGACCTACTATTGGGAGAATATGAAGGACGACATTCAAAGACGAATCCAGCAATGTCTGGATTGCCAACTAAATAAATTAGTAAGAATAAAAACCAAGCAGCCTATGGTTATAACTGACACACCAGGAAATGTTTTTGACAAAATAGCAATGGACATAGTGGGACCTTTGCCAAAAACAAGGGAAGGGTGTGAATTCATATTAACCATTCAGGACCAATTATCAAAATATTGCATAGCCGTACCTTTAGAAAATACCTTAGCTTCAACCATTGCTGACGCCTTTATTAAACGCTTTATCTGCATCTTTGGTGCACCCCGAGTCGTTCTCACGGACCAAGGACAGAATTTCCTTAGCAAACTAATAGCCCGAATATCTAAGAGATTTAAAATAAAAAAGGTTCGCTCCACTGCGTTCCACCCCCAGTCTAATGGATCCTTTGAGAGATCCCACCATTCTCTGAGTGAATTCCTAAAAATGTATACCGACCAGGATAATGAATGGTCTTCATGGATCGAGATAGCAATGTTAAATTACAACACCTGTGTACAAGAGAGTACCAAACACACTCCATATGAAGTTGTGTTTGGTAAATTGGCTAGATTACCATCTAATGATCCTCTGAGATAAGGAGACCTGTTGCCAACTTATAAGGGGTATATCATAAACTTAGTGACACGGTTAACAGGAATTAAAACCTTAATCTATAATAACATAATAAATTCTAAAATTAAATCAAAAAATTATTATGATAAAAATTTAAACAAAAAAAAATTCAAATTAGGCGATTACGTTTATTTACTAAAGGGAACTAAACAAAAAAAATTTGAAAAGAATTATTCCGGTCCCCACAAAATCACAGAAGTACTAGATTCGTCCAACGTCAGAATACAAATAAACCAAAAGAAAGGTAAAATTGTTCACACAAATCGCCTCAGGACGTCACACATAACCGAAAGTAAGTAAACCTATTTGTCTAACATATACTAAAATATATTTAATATTTCAGAAAGAAAAAAAATAAATAAATAAAATAATGCTCCGAATAATATATACATTAACCCTCACCCTGAATATCGCACATGGGCTAATTGGATATGACTGTGGATCCCGAATGATGAGCCTCACCACCATTTCGCTTCGAGAAGTTGGAGAATGCAAAATCCCAAGAGACCCTGTCAAGGTGAACAAAAGCTTCATCCAACTGCTACAACTCAACGACTTCCACGAAACCATGGTCATACAATGTAAAATCGAGATTCGCCGGACCATTTACAATTGCGGTATGCACTCACATAGTTCCATAGTGGCTAATGGGGAAAATGAATATATAAAAGAAATATCGGGTAGAGATTGTCAGGACATACACCAATACGGAACCTACTCTACACGAGTCGGACACATAATACACGGACTAAAGGTCAATAGCTCCGCTATATATCCAGTTACCCTTGCCGGTTCAATAACCAGCGACGGTTCCTGTACGGGTACACACTACTCCGACCCATTTGGCACATGGAACAATGTTGTCGTGCAAGGAACTATTAAAATCACTTTACGGTCCCACATTGCGCGTATATCCTTAGATACTAATATAATACATTTAAATTCCGGCATTTCATGTATATTTTCCGAAAACCATTGTCTCGATTTTTCTAACGGTAACACATTTTGGTCAACCTTACCTGTAGATCCTTGTAAGTTTGACCAATATACGATATTGTACGAGGGTTACTCTGATAGAGCACAAGATATTAACAGCGGTGGCGTAATATACTCAGTTGTACACAAAAAGAGAAAAGTCCGTGTGTGGATACGTGATCGTCACCACCGAGCATCCCAAACTCTTCATATTCAATACAACTCCCAACAAATCATTCGCATCTACCAAAAGCAAAAGTATATCAAACTTAGACATTTTCACTTACGTAAACCCCAAGTTTGTATATGTCGAGAAAACACATAAAAAAACAAATTTTAGAACTATACTACGAATATTTTAAAACAAAAATGTGAAGTAGAAAGGAAGACCCTCAGAAATTCTTTATCCATTGCCACGCAAGTACCGGATGAATTTGCATTCGATTTTATGAAGGGACCAGTATACATGGCAGTGGCAGCAGCAGAAGTCGTGCACATCATCAAGTGCATTCCCGTAGAGGTGAAGCTCCACGAAACAGATAAGTGCTACACCGAACTACCAGTCGAACACAACAATCACACGTATTACATGACCCCACGTACCCATATCCTAAAATCTGCAGGAAACCAGATACAATGCAACGCAATACTCCCCGTAGCTTATTACATCGACTCCACTTGGTATAAATTGACGCCGAGACCAACTCACATCGAAACACCCATGATCTTGAAACCATTAACCAAATCCAATTGGAAATATATAAACCCATCGGAACTGGCTTCAACAGGTATCTATACAGGAAAAGATTTCGACAAATTAAAAGATAGAATAATGTTCCCGGTCGAAACAACTGCAATTATCAACGACTTGGCCAGGGAACTAAAAGCAAATGCAGAGATTGGAAACGAGGGCACCGTACTCAGATTATTAAATGAAGGTGCCGTGGAAAAAATTGTAAATAGCACTTGGGACAAACTTTGGACAAAGTTCCTCACGTTCGGTACCCTTAGCGCAGGAATGATAACAATCCTAATGATCATCCACACTATTAAGCTACTGATAGATATAGCAATCCAAGGATACGCGCTTCACACTATCTACGGATGGTCCATCCACCTTTTAGGTGCAGTTTTGCAGCAAACAGTTTCGGTCGAAAGCAATGCACTACCACTAGATTATGAATACAAGGGAGTACCCACCAGCCCATCTCATACAACAGCATATTTCCGGTTACACCCACAATTACCTACCACACTAAGAACGGAAGGAGACCCACACCGAGAAAATCCTACCCCACACAGTAACAACAGCACTAAAGACAACGAGGAGCCAGTATCAACAGATACCCTCCAACCCAAAGATGCAAACCCCAAACCATTTTTCCACGTCTAACCATCCCTTTTATGGTTGCTCTTCTCTCTACGTTCTTTAAGCAACCATTTTTCGGTGGGGGTGTTACGTCCCCCCCCCTCTATAGATTTACTGCTCATGTAAATACTCAGTTCTCACTACGACTGCTGAGACTCTTCCGTACGTACAAATCTTAAAAATAGTCACGATTTTTCCTACTTTGGAGTAACCGCCGTACATTACCCACTTGAGTGATTAAGTCCCCTCTCTATAGATTCACTGTCCATGTAAATACTCAGTTCTCACTACGACAGCTGAGACTCTTCCGTACGTACAAATCTTAAAAATAGTCACGATTTTTCCTACTTTGGAGTAACCGCCGTACATTACCCACTTGAGTGATTAAGTCCCCTCTCTATAGATTCACTGTCCATGTAAATACTCAGTTCTCACTACGACAGCTGAGACTTTTCCATACGCATCGCACGACTAAGAACAGCCCACTCCTTGTATGAATTGTTCTCGTGAAGAATCGTAATTTTAGACATAAAGAACTTATTATAAAATACTAAAATTAGGGCGGCCTATAAGCCACCCTCCTCAATAGACTGAGGAAAAATAAATCAACAAAGAAAACCGGGCAAATAAAACGTGACTTCAGATTAGTAGAAAAGAATAGAAACCAGATGCTCATAATAACATTTTTCCGAAGCACATCTGAAAAAGCACTTTGGAGTCCGGTTTAGTTGTACTTGTCCCTTGTTACTATCATTACACAATAAATGAAGATTTAAAACCGCGAGTGCTTGTGTTAAATTTTTACCTTGTGTTCCTTTCCCTATCGCGCACCACCCGCGACGTGTTTCATGCATCCTGAACGAGAGGAAGGAAGGAAGTCATATAAACATACTCAAATACCTCCTCAAATCATCGAAAGGTAAATGCATTCAATCCATTCTCATTTCAATTTCCATGCAACAATATCGCAGTAGGCGTTTCAAGGTATTTTGCAATATTGGCTCCAGCCCTAGCTATTAGGAGTAAAATCTTAGGCTAAAAAGAGGAGCAAGGCATCTTTTCTCGGTGAGGAAAGACTGCTTTAAAAACGGTTCGATTCACCTTAGCCCGTGAACCGACGTAACGTTATTTTTCACCAATTTTCCGTCTGATATTGTTTATAATGCCTTTGATTTCAAAGATTGAGCTTCTCGTCGTTAAAGAGAATAAACAATTTGTTATAAAAATTTTATACTTTGATGAATCCTATACCCTATATTATTCTAGAAATGGCAAAATATCATAATCTTATATTTTCTTATATTAACATATTTATTGCTTTTATTTGAAGTAAATTAAATACATTTGGCTTAAAGAAGTATGTCAGCTAAACCAATTGTAAAATTGTATTTTAACAAGTATGGCGATATATTTTATCTTACGTCTCTATAAATCTTTCTTGTATATTGTTTAAAGAATAATTAATAATATTAGATCTGAGATCATGGATTCGTCGATAAGCCAAAAATTCATTAGTTATTGTATATACTTATTTCTTTAAACAAATGATATAATTGAATATAAAATCATATAAAATGATAAACAATTCAATTTATTCAATTGAATAAATGATACAATTAAATATAAAAAATTATCTTCAATTATCTAATAAATACTGAACATTAATCACTTACTGTCTTTTTTATCATACAATTAGAGTAGAAGAAAAACCAAATCGCCAATATTGTTTATTTATAAGATGCTAATTTACAAACTCGATTTAAAAAAAATAATAATATAATGTTTATGTATTTCTTGAATTAACTATAAATATTTTTAAGTGAATGTAAGTAGCTTAAAATAAATATTATTGAAATGGAATAAAATTTAAAATTTTTATTCCAGGAGCGAAACTTTCAAAAATATAACCTAATTTCAGATAAGAAGCTTCAGACACAACGAAGTTTCTGATCCACGATCTCAAGCTGACTAATGACCGGCCATTTAAACTAGCGCCCTACCGTTACTTCGCTGAACAGAAACGGGCCATCTAAGTGCAAGTGGCGGTAATGCTCGTGGAAGGCCTCATCGAGGCGACCACGTCGCCGTATTCGTCACCCATCGTAATGGTGGCGGATATGGACGGGAAGTACCGGTTTGTGTAGATTATCGGCGCCTCAAAAGCATTAGCGAAGACTCGCCGCAGCCACTGCCGGTAATCCACGAAGTCGTAAAGGATCTGGGGAACATGACTGTCTTCTCCACGCTGGACCTCCGCAGGGGGTACTGGCAAATACCGCTGACGGAAACCGCAAAGAAATACACGGCGATTGTGATCCTGGACATGGAGCAGTACGCCTTCCGCATAACTGCCTTCGTCCTGAAAGGTGCTGGGCGAACGGGCACCCATGCTGATCAGCCAGGAAGTGCTTGCGGGACTCATGCGAGACTGTTGCCTCCAATATTTGGACGATTTGTGAGTTTATTCACGCAGCTAGTCCGAACACCTGGTGCACCTCGCCAAGGTCTTTAAGAAACTGAGCACCTACGGTTTGACGTGCACCTTCGAGAAGTGTTCTTTCGGGATGAAGCGATTGGAGTACCTCGGGCACATCATCGCTGAAGACCACAACGAGGCTAAACCCGAGCAAGTCCGCGTGATCATCGAGGCTCCCAAGCCGCGCTCGAAGAAGGATCAGCGCGATTTCTTCGGTGTCTGCGGGTGGCTCCGAGAATACATGCCGAATTTTACGGCCGCCGCCCTGCCCCTGACGACGCTGCTCATGAAAGGACCGTGGAGGTGGACCGTGGAAGCAGGGCGAGCCTTCTCTGAAGTGAAAATGCTGTACAAGGCATCGCTCGTCCTCTACAGGCCCGACCCAGAGCGCCCGCACCTCCTGAAGATTGAGACTTACAAGACCAGGATGAACGCGATGCTGTATCAGCTGGGACCCAAGAGGGAGAAAAGAATTCTCTCCTACGCGTTCGCGAAATTCTCCCCCGCCGAACGACGGTACCACAGCAACGAGCAGGAATACTTTGCTGTTGTATGGGCCGTGAAGAAGTAGCGACCTTTCCTGGGGCACAGGCCTTTCACCTTGCGGACGAACAACGCGGCGCTGTTGTGGATGGACCGCTTCAAGGACGAGACAGGAAAACTAGCGAGATGGGCGATGCACCTCCGAGGTTTGCGCTTTGTGGTTGAACACGTACCCGGGAGAGATAACGAACTCCCAGACGTCTTGTCCCGCATGCCTAACCGTGAGGAGTGTAAGGAAAAGGAGGTCGACCTGGAGCAGTTGCTGCCTCGTAGCGGAGAAGAACGCGAGGGAGCAATGGTCCTAGCCCATCTGCGCCGACGCGATGAGCTTGATGAACAGGGGGTCATGTTCCTGGAGTCATGCAGTTCTCGCAGGACGACGACCTCGCGGGACACCCCGAAGCAAAGAAGACGCTCAGAACGACGCAGAAGAGTTTATACTGGCCAGGAATGCGGAGGGATGTTCGCCGATACGTAAAAACTTGTCACGCCAAAAGGCAAGCGTTTCCTCCTTGTGGCGACCGACGCATTTTCGAGGTGGGTGGAGGCCTTCCCGGCCCCGAACTCCACCTTGCGCAGCATCATCCCCATCGTCGAAAAAGAAGTATTTGCGCGGTGGGGATACCCCCGCGACCTCCTGACCGACAATGTCCTCCCCAGATGGAAAGAACCCTTTTATATCACGGCGGTCCACGGCACAAACGTATATACAGTCCAGTGTCCTGAAGGCGGTGAAGTGCGGCTACGCGTAAGTGAGCTAAAGAGAGCCGAGGCGCTAACCGACGGAGAAACGGCGACAGAACTGACCCTGTCCGCCCCCCCCCCTTAGCGGCCAAGGGGCGAGTGTCGAAGCCCCAGCAACCAGCAACGAAGAAGAACCGGACTACGACACCCCACCTGCGGACGACATCCGCGACGCGCAAAGCGCCACAACTATTCCAGGCAACGACGACGAGCAGATCGCCGACGCCCCTGTGCCCAGCGAAGTGCCTGACAGCGAGATGCCCCCCTCACCAACGAAGGTCGACCACCAGAACGTGAGCCGTCCAGCGAGCGGAGCGACGCACCGGCCCCGAGCGAAGCCGGTCGCCACCGCTATACCTGCGGAACCGTGAAGGCCGGCCCGGAAACAAAAGCATCGGTAGAAACATTGCGCGTACGACATTATAACATTTTAACTTTATATGTACTCAAAAATATTATACTTGTATTAGAATTCAAGGATACATTTGTAAAAAAAAGTTGAATAAATTGAAAGGACGTACGCGTAGGGAACGGTACGCTCGCGACGTAAAGAGACGGTAGTTACCGCACGCTAGGGACAATGCCCCCCACCCCACTCCCCGCGCTGCGCGCTGCACAGAACTCTACGGCTGCGCGTACCCATAGGGATTGGAAGATATAATTGAAATACAAGAAATAAATATAGAATATAATTTCGAATACAAATGAAAAAATTCATTTAAAAAACAAAGTAATATAGAAGTTTATTTGACAATATACATAATGAAGTAAATAAATAACCTTCAAAATATCAATATATATGAAATGCACATTAATGTAATTTATAATTTCGTCTGTTCTCTACCTTTAAATACAAGTTCTCCGGTTTTTGTACAAAAGAAGATATTAAATATTTTAATGGTAAATCTGTTTGATCGCATACAGACAATTTATAATTCGATAATACCGTAAATAAAAATAGTTTAATCATGACGATCGCCAAACGTGTACCTAAAAAAATGTCATATAAACCAAAAGTAGTGATTTTTATATCGATTCAAAGGTAAAGATTATTTAAACAATATTTTCAATACAACTATATCGACAGGTTTCTTACCTATACAATATCTTGGACCTATGCCGAAAGGTAAATAAGAACAAGGATGTCTATTAGCAACATTTTCCTTACTGAACCTAGTGGGATCGAATTTCTCCGGTTCAGGATAATAATCCGGATTATGGTGAATAGCAGACACTGAAATAATAATTCTCATTCCTTTTGGTACAATGTAATTAGTATTTGGTATTTGGTAATCTTTTTCGCAAATTCTTGCTAGAATTGGTAGGACCGAATGTTTTCTTAATGTTTCTAAAATATAATAACAAATTCAGAATTGCTATAAATAGACATTATAAAAATATATATTCAAAGTCTATTACATTTAATCGATACCTACCACTTACAACCATGTCCAGGTACGGTAGGTTCATCAAATTTTCAAAATTTAGTTCCTGAGACGATTTGTTAAACTCATCGATTTCTTCGTGCAGTTTCTCTTGTATATCAGGATTTAGGCTCAATTCCATGAATGTTAAAATAGTAGTAGCCGCCGTGGTTTCATATCCAGCGATGAAAAATGCAAAGGCTTGCGCTATCGCTTCTATTTCAGTAAGTTTTTCGTTTCCATGATCTAAATAATATTAAATATTTCACATTTATAATCATATTGGCATATTTTCTTTTTTATTAGAACGAAATATTGCTGTAATAGTATAAAAATTATATTATTTGATCTACGCGTACCTAAATCGTCAAAAGATCCATCATTTGCGTCTTCTATGATTTGCTCATTATCGATCATATTTATTAAAACTCCCAAAAAATCGTCTCTCTTCACATTTTCCAATTTTCTCTTCTTCACTATATCTTTAAATGCTTTTATAAAAAAATCTGTAGCTTTGGGATTAAAAAGAGGAATTCGAAAAAGTTCTAAGAATTTTGGTGCAAAAAAACCTGCCAGACTAGAAGTAGGAGACATTTTAATCGCTAATTTCGCATTATAATAAAAATTATTTTTTGGATTTCTAATGCTATCGATATTAACTCCAAAGAAAATGTTGAAAATTATTTCTACAAAATATCTGAAATAATAGTATAGATGTTTATATCTAATGCCTAATATTACATAATTTGTATACATAGTTTATATTATATAACACTACATATACGCATATATGAATGTAAGATTCTGATTTATATATTTACGTTAAATGTACTAACAGTTAATAATAAAAAAATGTAGGATAACAAAAATATATTACAGTACCTGTCCACGAATTCCTTCATGTCGATAACATCAGATTTTATTAACAATTCATCAACGATACTTTCCGTATCTTTAACGATTTCAGTTAATATGGAGAATGTCTTTTTCAGACTAATTGGTTTGAAAAATCCCATAAATTTTTCTCTAAGAATTCTCCATTTTTCACCTTTTAAGAAAATGATATTACCAGTCATGGGATCGATTTTTTCGTTGATATATATTCCTCTGCTGATAAAGTACGAAAAATCCTTTATTAAAATATTTTTTATGAGATCGAGGTCGTTAATCATTAAAGTTGGCTGTAAAAAGATATAAATCCCATGAAACGGATGATTTTTAAACTTATTATAACTCTTCGTGCACCAAGTACCTAAAGGTCGATAAAATGTGAATAATTCGTATATGTATATAATTTTAAAAAATTGTAAACTCACCCATGGATATCTTCTGGGAAAGCAACTCCTTATCAATTGTACCAAAAATGAGTACAGGATCATCGTGCGGTACATTATGTCTTTTCCAATACGAGTACACGACTTTTTTTAAATATATATAGATTAAGAGCAAAAGACTTGTTACCAGAAATAATTTGGAACTAAAAGCACTTTTTACGAGTTCCATCATTGCATAAGTATTAACTAACACCTATTTGTATAAATAAGGTTGATGCGTGTATAGCAGGACTTTAATTGTACCAGATAACAACATGAATGCACCTTATATGTTAATAAAAATGTATCAATATCGGTATAATTTTGAATATAACTTGTTTGTCGTATAGGAATGTTCTGACTGATACCTATGACATCGTAAATTCTTTTATAAACTTGGGGTAGTGCAATGCAATTAAAATCAATGATTGTTGCTATTTTGTTAGTCATAAAAGCATTTAGCCTTGATACTATAATTGCAAGTAACGTAAATAAAAGTATATTTTTATTATAAAAGAACATTTTTAATAGTTTTATTACTATATCTGCTAAAATATTTGGTAAATGATTCTTTCAAATTAAAAGACTTTTTTCAAATTAAAGAATATATCATCAGAATATCATAAGAATATAACGTTATTATATTTGAAATAGTAAAAAATATTATGTAAATGTATTTAATGTTATCAAATGCACAAAAGTAAAAAAAGAAATAAATTAATTTTGTTGTTCTTGTATGGGTTCTGGTTTTGGTATAGTATCGCAAAATAAAAATCATTAAATTGGAATAAAATGTATATAATAATAAACTTTACATTCCAGGAACGAAACTCTTAAAAATATAGCCTAATATTAGATAATTAATGATATGCAAGTCTATAAAAGAATCAATGCCGAATACTAATGCAAACAGAGTAAATCTAGTTTTCACTGACGAAACCTGGAAATGTTTTATGTAATAAAATAAAGATTCTTTAGTCTTACGTTGAGAATAATTAATTGTTTATCCTGTTTACACGTATCCTGGTCGGTTATTATTATTATTAATAAAGACAAATATATATTCGAAGAAGTTATTTTTATTTTAGGTAAAGTGTTTTATTTTATTTATATATAAGTATTTATTTAAGTATTTTTATTTTAGTAAAGCTAAAGGTAGGTAAATTTCTGCATTTCAATTCATCCGTTGATAAACAGTTTGTTTGTAAAAGCTGTCGAACGCGTACTCTCAGGTACTCGCAGGTCTACATTAACTAAACGGTTATTAAAAACAAATGCCGACATTCGCGATTCGTGAAATCGTCGATTCTTTTTTGGCCCAGATTCCAGTTGATCCAGTAGAGTAGATCATAATAAATCGGCTAATGTATTTACATTGATCATGATAATGTATGATGATCTACGTAAGCCAAACACTCGAGGTAATAACGATAACTATTGTATCGACGAGGTAAACATTCTTGTATTTCCGGTAGAAGTAGTACAGGGGCAAGCAACGAATTATCTTTTGCTAAGTCGTAATCAACAATTGTACTTGTGACTCGTTATCACTATTTGACATACAGCCAGCTAACTATTTGTTTATAATTGAATGCCATCGTTTCATTCTTATTACCTAATGGACATTTTTAATTATCCTGTAACGATATACTTGTTTCCCATAATCTCCATCATCATGGAATGTAAAGAATAAAAATCTCTATTTCTCTACTAAGATGCAATAATTACTTATGGAAGGAGAAAAATATGTTTTTGTAAGATTAGTAAAATATCATAGATTGGATTAGAAATATTATAAATTGGAGCTTTTTCTTTTTATTAAGTGTAAATACATATCCTTTGGTATTTTGATAACCAGGTTGCGAATAACATTAAAATAAAATTATATCTGTTTTTCAGCATTAATGCGATCAGTGATAACGATTAACTTCTTAAGGCTTTTCAGTACGAGCGCAATGATAAGAAACATGAAGAAAATGTATTCTTACATAAATAATATTCGCAGAAGAAATTATAGTCACAGTACAGCTGATCTTCTTAAATCGTCACTCGTTCAACCAAAATATTAAAGGACAGCGGATATTAATCAATAATTAAAGCATTTATTTAGGAAATTAGTATATACATAAGTACACACGTATATATATATATATATATATATATATATATTCGATATTTATTGTGATATTTTTTATTAAATAAAGAAACAATGATGGAACTCGTAAAAAGTGCTTTTAGTTCCAAATTATTTCTGGTAACGAGTCTTTTGCTCTTAGTCTATGTATATTTAAAAAAAGTCGTGTACTCGTATTGGAAAAGACATAATGTGCCGCACGATGATCCTGTACTCTTTTTGGGTACAATTGATAAGAAGTTGCTATTGCAGAAGATATCAGTTGGTAAATAAATTAAATATTTTAATAAAATATAAAAGAACACAAATAAGGAAATATTTGAAAAAAATCGGGAATATATTTTAATAATACTTTATTATTACAGAATTTATCGTAGTTTAAACATTTGTATGTCGTATTCGTGAATATTTATGCTGATTAGTTTCAATATGTTAATGTAAATTTTATTTAAAAATATATTCTGTACACCTTAGGTGACGCAACAAGACTAAGTTATGAAAAGTTTAAAAATCATCGAATTCATGGACTATACACATTTTTGCAACCGACATTGATGATCAACGATCCAGATCTCATAAAAAATATTACAATAAAAGACTTTTCGCATTTTGTCGATAGAGGATTATTTCATAATAATAGTATTGATAAATTAATTTGTAATTTAGTTTTCATAAATGGTAATAAATGGAAAGCCATTAGAGAGAAATGTAATACTTTTTTCACGCCAAGTAGTCTGAAAAAAACATTTCCTATAGCAACTGATATAGTTAAAGATGTTGTAACTGTCATTGACGAAATGATTGTGGAATCTGATATTATAGATATGAATGATTTTGTAGAAAGGTAATTTTATTATATAAAACCGTTATCCTTAATTTTTTATTAAATCATTCGATTCGAGTTCATCTGAGAATAAATTAGAAATGATAATTCGTTGGGTTACGTAACGTGTTTTTGAGGGTCGTCAACCACAATACTTATAAAAATAACTGTTGTTGTAATAACAATTTCAATACAAAACCGAAAATATACCGGGACAAGGGAAACGATACATTATGAAAATTAATAAGATTTTCATATAAAAGGTCATAAAAATGTAAGATTACCAAAAAAATTCGATTCGTCATATATTATTGTACAATAAAGAAATCCAAAAACTTCCAAAGCCCCACTAAATTATTACTGATTCCCGGTATTAATTTATATTAAATTTTTTCATTTTTCCCAAACTTTCGTTTTATTATAAGTTTAATATAATTGTTAGCTAAGGGCTGGTGAAAAAAATAAAATAAAAAAATAAAATAAATAGGATTTAGAAAACGTCACTGTTGCGCTGGTATAACATAAAGCCTTGAACATTACGAAATATTTTATGCAGTCTTTTATTTTAGATATTTTATAGAAACAATTATTAACATTGGCTTTGGAATCTATACGGGTAGCATAAAAAATCCACAAAACGAATTTGCATATTATGGCGGATTAGCAGTTAAAAATAGACCAGTAAATTGTATTGGGGGTTACTTCGCACCATTTTTATTAAATCTGCTGCGGATTCCTTTTTTCAATCCCAAGGCTACAGATTTTTTTATAAAAGCATTTAAAGATATAGTGGAGAAGAGAAAATTGGAAAAAGTTAAAAGAAATGATTTTTTGGATTTTTTAATGAAACTGATGGATAATGAACAAATAATAGGAAATGGAAATAACGGATCTTTAGATGATTTAGGCAAAAGTGAGTTTTTCTGTTTATTAAATTAATATAATTTTTATATTAATTGCAACAATATTTCGTTCTAATAAAAAAGAAAATATGCCAATATGATTATAAATGTGAAATATTTAATATTATTTAGATCATGGAAATGGAAAACTTACTGAAATAGAAGCGATAGCGCAAGCTTTTATATTTTTTATCGCAGGATTTGAAACATCGTCTGCCAATATGACTTTTGCTCTTATGGAATTGAGCCTAAATCCTGATATACAAGAGAAACTCCACGAAGAAATCGATGAGTTTAACAAATCGTCTCAGGAACTAAATTTTGAAAATTTAATGAACCTGCCGTACCTGGATATGGTTTTAAGTGGTAGGTATTTTTATAAATTACTAATGGTAATAGGTTCGTGGAATACTAAATCATTAATAATCAATATAGATAATATTATATATAGATAAATAATTGTAACGTTTAAGTACAATATAAACATTTTGAAATTATTCTTGGAAATTTTTAGAATCTTTACGAAAACATACACCGATACCGTTTTTAAACAGGATTTGTATAAAAGACTACAAAATACCAGATTCTCATTATACGGTACCTAAAGGAATGAAAATAATTATTTCGATTGCCGGTATTCACCATAATCCGGATTATTATCCTGAACCGGAGAAATTCGATCCCACCAGGTTCAGTAAGGAAAATGTTGCTAATAGACATCCTTGTTCTTATTTTCCTTATGGCTCAGGCCCAAGATATTGCATTGGTAAGAATAATAAATATATATGTTTTAGTTTTGATAATAAATTTAATTATTCTGCAATATATGTGTTTTTGTAATTAATATTATAAATAGTTAAAAAAATTTGAAAATGTACAATGAAAAAAAGTTTAAAAGTAATTAACTTTTAAATATTGAATCAATAATGTTATGTAATTATTATAATAGCAATAGTATTTTGCGTGCATTATTTTTGGATGAAAAATATAAATTTTCTTATAGTAAGTAATTTTAATTACTTGTTACAGGTTCACGCTTCGCCAACATGCACTCAAAACTTTTAATGTATACGTTATTAACTCATTACAAGTTTTCTGTATGTAAAGAAACAACGATCCCTTTCAAAATAGATGCAGCTTCTATTATACGAAAGCCTCATGACATGTATTTAAGATTAGAAAAAAGGAATGCTTAGATAATTTATTGTAAATTTTATATTGTATTTTAGTAACAATAAAGTAAAACAAATAAGAAAACTTGTC
The DNA here is from genome assembly GCA_018883505.1 of Ceratosolen fusciceps. NCBI lineage: Eukaryota > Metazoa > Arthropoda > Insecta > Hymenoptera > Agaonidae > Ceratosolen > Ceratosolen fusciceps. The sequence continues at coordinate 1,758,731 of RCIC01000011.1, forward strand.
AGTCTGTGATTCTTTGGCATTTTTATTTTAGAAAATCATCGATTATGCTTCCTTTATCCTTGTTTTCTGAGAAAAAGGCAGAATGGTTGTTAAGGCCGTAGCGGTTGAATACAAAGAAATTCAACAACGTAAAAGCTTAAATCAATATCTATTGCAGATATCATTTGCCTTATAAAGTTTTATATGTACGTTATGAAAAATTACCTATTCAAATACGCTCGAGAAAAAAATTATAAAAACAAAATAGTGAAAACTTTTTTTCGATCTGTATTACAAAATAATGGGCTTCGGTTAAATATCGAAGCTTTTATTAACCAATCATAAACATTCATAGTCACACGGATTTAGTAAAAAGAACAATATGGATCATCCCTAATCGTCTCTATTTAGATACTATTTTAACAGTTGAGTTAAATTAACTAGTAAAAACAGTTGAAGCAGGAGAATATAGCTGAGAGGCTAATATATTTATTCTTAATTTAGTTAAAAATATTTATCTTATTATATATATATATATATGTATGTATGTATGTATGTATGTATGTATATGTATGTTGCGTACCGCAGCAACGAATTACTCGGCGACGGGACAACAGAGCGTGGCGGGACCTGCACCACGCGCGGACGAACGCGAAAGACCCGCGACACGCACGATAGGAGTGGGGGTCACATGGCTAAATTATACGCCCCGCGAAACCCGCGGAGTGTGAACTGGAGATTACACTCCGCGAGGTATGATCCAGCGGTTGCGCCTGACGTCACAGGCGTAGAGTAAGAGCCCAGAGAGATCCACGCCTATCGCTAATCTACAAGGAAATGGAATTTGGGAACTCGCGGGAACGAAAGGGAAGGGGGAAAGGCGGAAATGGTACGCCCAATCCTAACGCCTTCCCCCGTCGGCGGAAGACGAAACAAGGACGAACGAGCAAAAGGGCCAACGCTTACAAGAAAGACGAGAAATAAAAAAAGGGGAAACCCCGGAAGAAGGAGGAAAAGAGAGATTCCGGGGGGAGAGAAATAGGCCGGAAGAACGTCGTGAGCCAGTGGGCGAACCAACGCCATCAGGAGCACACCAAGTCGTATGGCCGTATATTGTAATAAAAAAAATTAATGGATTTATGTTCTTTTTTTTTAATACAGTGGAATTAGATAGATCTTATTTATTTAATAAAGAATATCTATAACTAGTAAAATAGAACGGGAACAATTACGTGAACTTGCGTTTACATTGATAGTTTCATTGTTACTAAAAATTTACGTCTTATTACGGTAGATTTTATTTTCTGGCCGTTGTTCGATGTTCGACACCGTGGCAAAACTCGAAATATTAATTATACAATAAAAATTAGTATATAAAATTTCTTTAAATATCAAGTATGAAACGATACGAGCTCTATTCTAATATTTTATGACATATTCAGACCACTGAAGTTGTTTGTTTAATGAATTACATCCATAGTAATAAATCGTAGGAAAATAATGATAAAGATTCTTCAACGTCTGAAGAAAAAATATTTATCATGAAAACGTAATACTGTAATAATGAAATTAATAATGGAATATTATGTTTATAGCTTTTGAATTTCATCTCGTATGCTTAATCTCGTTAAGTATAATTTGTCTGCAAAAAATTAGTATAATTTTAATATACAGGATGATTAATATTTTAACTATTAGTTGATACAAGAGTATTTCTAGGTATTTTTTAGTGCCTTTATTTCTTAAGATATTAAACATAAGTTGATCTCGAAAACTAATTCTAGTTATATAATTTTAAATCATTTTTGAAAGAGAAAAAAAGTTAATATACACAATTAATTAATAAATAAACAAATAAATATTACATCCTAACAAATCATATAAGTTAAGCGCATAATGTCAGTTATTAAATTAAGTGTAGTGCTTTATATATCCTCTGAAAAGCTGACGTATTACTATTATCTAATTTACGAAAAACTATATTAAATTATGATTGTCAATTTTCTTCGAAAATCCATTAATGATATAAAGAAGGAATTATTGACGAATGTCAGCATAATTACGTATAAACATTCGAATAAATGCATGTTAATGATATACATTGCGTTTCCTTAAGTTATAAAACAGAATAGCTTATTTAATTCGTATAGCTACAGAATATAGAATAAATTAATCAAGCAGTATTCGTGGCTTACAATAAGAATTAATTATAATTGAATTTCCCAACGTGGATGTAGCGTTATGATGTAGGTCGGCGAAAATGCGAGTGTACATATTTTCATCTATTTATTACTAACAAGTTCACGCGTAAATATTATGACAAAAACATTGTAATTGTAATACTTGCTGTTTTATAGGATGAAAATGAAGTTTTAATGACCAATATGTACGTAATATGAAGTAATACCTGTAAAGTAAGTTAAGCATTAATAAGATTATGAAGCTTCTAGAAGCTTTCGAAGAAATGCTTAGAAATACTTTAAAAAAAAATAGAATACGAAGAAATGAGAATACTTCCTTAGATGATCGCTAGGTAAATTATAAGCATTGGAGGTATTCGTTAACAATAATTATTGAATAGTTAATAATGGAGCTGAATAATTGTAACTTGTTCAATGAATTAAATCCTAAATTAATATATTTATAATTACGAAAGCCTACCTAGCAGAAGTAAAATTATTTATAATCAATCCAGTAAGTAAGGATGAGAGTAATCAAGACTAATCAAATATTTTGACGATTCATTAATTCACGCGGACTTTAAATACAATAATTTGAGCACTTACTTATTGTGCATTAGATCTAGACGAAATTAGTGCTAATATGTAGTTTATCTATTTGTCAGTTCCGATCTCGACAATCCTAAAAACAAAACAAAAAAAAATAAATAAATAAATAAATAAAAAAATTGATGGACAGTTAAATTGATCGTTGATATGGAGTTTTAGGAAAATAAAAATTAACGAATAATAAGTATTAAATCAAAAGTCCACATAAATGACGTATACCTGACAGCTAGAAATATATTCATAAATACGAAATTAATGAAGCTTTTAAGTAAAATAGAGATATTAAATATTAAATAATACGTTCAACTCAATAAATACTTTTAATATTCGCCGACATTACGTATGTGAGAAAAACTTGATGTATCATTGCGATGTAATATGCCCAAAGGACGTAATAGCGAATAGACTAACCCGAGGCTTAAGGAATTCGGGTGATCCTCATTATGATTCATATATTTTAAGAAGCTACAATGTTTCTCGATAAATTAACTAAAATTCGCGCCATAACCCATATTGAATATAGACGACCATAATGCCTCGGTTAAAAAATCTCATGTTCAAATAAATTACGAAGTCATAGCTAAGTGTTTTCTATATAAATATTAACGATTAAGAAATGTCCTTCGAGTTTTTAGATAATTTAATAATAATAATAATAATAATAATTACAAGGTATTCAATTAAGTATCACAGATAATAGAAAAATATCTAAATCATTTCTCCCGAAATAAATTGAATTCCAAATACAGAAGTGAATCAATTTTTATTTAAAAAAGCTTTTAAAATAATATATTACTTGGCTCCTTAATTATTTATGCATACATTTCTCTTTTATTTTTACATATTCTTTTAAATTGAAAATACTTATATAAAATTTTGACAAACGTGTATAATGTTTGTATTTATCGTATTGTAATGCGTAGATAAAAAAAAAAAAAAAAACGAAAAAGAAGATTATTGTTACATCTAATGAGTTTAATTACACGTTCGTGACAATTTAGTAATATATATGATTTTAATTTTTTGTGTTCAATTAATTCTAATGGTCAAAATTTAATATTATCATGTTCGTTGCATTTTATTGTTATAAGTACCAAATTAAATAAACTTATAGTAATGTATTTGGAAAACTACATTTGGTACTTAAAATTTATCTGAAAATCAAATATATATTATAATAGATCATAATCATGCATCATCTATAATTATAAAAAATAGTATTTAATATATAAAAAAAAAAAAAAAAAAAAAAAAAAAATGAAATTCATGCAATGGATAATTACTCGATATATGTTGCATTGAGGAAGTACATTGTAACTATTCACGTGTAGCTTTTGAGATTATAAAAGAACTGATACTCTAGGACATTTGTTCAGTTTTATTTCAATTTTAAGTACATTGAAGAGTACATGCGATTGTAGTAGCTGCTTCAATAATGAAAATTTCCAACGACAATCAATAAAATAAAGTACATGTGTACAAGTGTATAGAAAGAAATTTATTGTGATATTTTTTATTAAATAAAGAAACAATGATAGAACTCGTAAGAAGTGCTTTTAATTCCAAATTATTTCTGGTAACGAGTCTTTTGCTCTTAGTCTATGTATATTTAAAAAAAGTCGTGTACTCGTATTGGAAAAGACACGGTGTACCTTATGAAGAGCCTTCGCTATTACTTGGTTCAGTCACTAAGGATTTACTGCTACAGAAGATAACGCTTGGTAATTATACAAGAGATAAAGAATATTTAGTGTATATTTAGTAACGTATAAAATAGTTCTATAAGAAAATCATTTTATTAATTTTAGGTAATTTTAGTAGGAAAAAGTATGAAAAATACAAACATTATCCGTTTTACGGTGCATTTATGTTCCTACAAAGGACTCTGGTGGTGAATGATCCCGATCTATTGAAAAATATTTTAATAAAGGATTTTTCGCACTTCGTCGACAGAGGAATGTTTTCTAATGAAAAGGTTGATCCCCTGACTGGCAACTTGTTCCAAATATCCGGTGAAAAGTGGAAAACCCTTCGAACGAAATGCAGCGTTTACTTCACGTCCAGCAGATTGAAGAAAATCTTTCCCATATTAACGGAAATAACCGATCAAGCGGTCATCGTTGCCGATGAAAGTTTAAGTAAATCAGATACATTGGAATTAAAAGATTTGCTGGGAAGGCAAGTTTTACATTAACGATTTCATTTAAAATAATGTATTTAAGAATTTCCTCTTTATTTAGAAAATGCTTGACGAGTATCTACCTAAAACGTACTCGTTTTTAAAATAAAAAAATTTACGAATTTAATCAAATCTTATTCCAGAATCTTTATAGACATAACGTTCAGTGTTGCATTTGGATTTAATTCAAACACCGTGAAAGAGCCCCACAACATATGCCGTTATTATGCAGAGCTGATAGCAAAAGTTCGTCCGATGCGTTTGGTATTGGCGAATTTCGTCCCGATAGTGATGGATACGCTGCATATACCTCTAATGAACACAGAGGCATCAAATTTCTTTATAAAATTATTTGACGATATGATGAAAAGGCGAAAATCTGAAACGCTTAAGAGAAATGACTTTTTAGAATTATTAATAAACTTGATGGAGAATGAGCAAATACTGGATAAGGAAAGCGAAGACTCATTTGACGAGTTGGGCGCAAGTACGTTATTGTCCCCCCCCCCGTTCCCCCATTAAATATACGCTTTTCGGTCTTTCAGTTTTTTACCGTTTTTTATCAAATAGAAAAAACGAAAAGTTAAGTTTTAATGTTTTTTTTTAGAAAATGTATCGAGAAGACTTACTCGACTGGAAGCGACGGCACAAGCTTTTGTATTTTTAATTGCTGGATACGAGACCTCGTCGTCGACAATTAGCTTCGCTCTTCTGGAATTATGTTTAAGGCCCGATATACAAGAGAAGCTGCATAAAGAAATCGATGAATTTTGTAAATCTTCGGAAACGTTTAATTTCGAAACGTTGATGAGCTTGCCATATCTTGACATGGTTTTCAATGGTTAGTATTCTTATTGTAACATATTGTAATGTATTGATTCAACTGTTTACATATCATTTAAATGCAATCGTATCCTTTGCGAAAAATTGTGTTTATACTTAAAATGTGATCCTCTTTAATGTTTTAGAGACTTTACGAAAACATCCTGTATTACCAGTGTTAAACCGGATTTGTGTGAAAGATTACCAAATACCGAATACTAATTACATTGTACCAAAAGGAATGAGAATAATGATTTCTGTTCCCGGTATTCATAACAATCCGGATTATTATCCTGAACCGGAGAAGTTCGATCCCACCAGGTTCAGTAAGGAAAATGTTGCTAACAGACATCCTTGTACCTATTTACCTTTCGGCATAGGTCCAAGATATTGCATTGGTAAGAAAATGTTATAAATCATTATATTTATAGATCTATGATACTTTCATGAATAATAAATACTAAATACATCACAAAGGTCTTTTAATATATACTTTGCGGCAGTAAAGGGATCGGTAACAAAATTTGTAATTTTTAAAAACACTTTTTTTTCGTTACAGGTAAGCGGTTGGGAATTTTCCAAAGTAAACTTACTTTATTTATTCTATTACGTAACTATAAATTTTCACTGTGTGAAAAGAGTCCGCTGCCATTGAAGTATTCACTAAAGGCATTTGTACATACGCCCGACAAGGATGTATACTTACGAGTAGAAAAAAAGCAAAGATGAAGCATAGATCGCAGTTATATGTACATTACATGTAATACTATAATAAATAAGTTTTTAATAAAATAAAATGTATTTAAATTAAAAGACAATGATGAATTGAAGTTTTGTTTTGTATCGTATAACCAAAAATTTAAAATTAATAATAAATATTAAAGCGATCCTGATGAAATATGTATGAAAAATAAATAAAAAAAAAAAAGAATAAAAAAAAGATGATTGAAATCCGACGAATATACGTCTCTAGTTTAAAAAAATTATTTAAAAAAACAGTGAACTTTCTTACACTGAAATCGTATTGCGATTGCGGTTGTGATTGATTGATAGCCGCTAAGAGATAGCGAATTAAATGTGATCAGAAGAGCCTTGGCTCTCGGAAAAAGAGAAAAGAAAGTCCAAACCTGCCGGTACAATGGATGCTGGATTAGTTGTGACGGCTCGGATGAAATATCGATGCTGAATTTTTGTGATTAGAAAGAAATATCGAAAGAAATATCGAAAGAAATATCGAAAGAAATATCGATGGTAAGGGACGAGGGTCGATAAAATTATGGGGAAATGAAAGGAATGAACGATTGAGAATATAAGCGAAAGACATCGGAGGAGCATCGGCATCGAACAGGTGATAATGTAAAGTTTAAATTGCATCGATTATCCGGTGGTGGGAGGCACCGAGCCACACGTTCGGGACAACACGAGCAGAACACGAACGCGCGGTGGCTCGGGCCACCGAGTCCGGAAAGGGCGAACAATGCATCGGCGAAGCCAATCACCCCTCGGACTGACCGTCAAAGTCAAAGTTCTTACGGTCTGGAGGTCATTATCCCTCCGTATCGCGCAATCGATACTCGTGCTTTTTCCGCACTTGCGACTGATGCTTTCCGTACTAATACGGTAGCGAGGACGCTTTCGTAGCCATGGATACGCTCGCGCACACGCAATCGGACTCGGGGCTCGGACACGGGGCTCGGACACGGGGCTGGATACCCGCAAACACCTGCTTGCTACTCGGTACCGTAGTCGTCGGCTCCGGTGGTCGACCCGAGCTCCAGCTTCGTCGGAATCGGGAACCGATCGCTTACTCGTCTTCGTCCTCTTTAACCTTTAACCTATTGTCATTGCCTTTCTCCCTCTTCTTCTTCTAATTCTCCGTATTCCTTACGGAGGCGGTCAGGTAGGGAGTCGATTGTCGCCTGTCAAAGTCATTGGACTCTCATCGGCACTAATGGGCGTCTGAATAAAAGGTATTGCGTACTCGGGCACGGAGCAACGATCCGACCCCTCCCGCAATTGTCACAACGGTTGCGAAAAGCTACGGTCGCCCCCGCGATATAACCTCCGTGTTTCTTCCGTTTGTCCGGGTCGTATCTCGAGGCGGCATCTAACCCCTTAAAATATTCAATTATTTCGTTGCCGATCGATACACCGAGCGACTTCCCTACTAACGAGACCTAATAAATTCGTCATTATTTATAGGCTTTCGATGTGATGTGCTTACGTCAAACCATGTTGAAAATCAATAGCCGTAATAATGAATAATACTAAGGTTTTTCCATTGGGTTTATTAGTAATATTAATAAGTAAGGACGGGACGGCCTAACAATGCCCGTGAAAATATTTAGTTCTACTGAGCATGTTACGGGGTTATTGCATCAATACGCTAAGATCCGTGGTTGGGCTGCTTGTGATAAGCTTTAGCGTTATCGTGGCAATCGTCGGGCTAGTAAAGAAAGAATCTCGCTAATAATGTTACGGTAAGAGCTGTAGGGATCCTATGTCGAGGGAGAGAGATGGAAGCCCGCGATAAAGGAACGAGTGAAAAGAGAGAGAGGGGGAGAGAGATAGTCCGGGGTGGGCGGGGGGTGTGGGTGGAGCTCGAAGGGAGGATGGAAGAGCCTGAGCTAAGGGAAGAGCCGATCGCGTGACAAAAGATCCTCAAGTCGAAGCGGAGTTTCGGCCGAGACTCCTCGGACTGAGAGTCGGAGGAGAAGAGGACGGAGCCGTCGAGGGTGACACCATGGACTCGAGGACCTCTCTCGTCGAGCAGAAGCAGATTCAGTGGGCCAAGGAAAGAGGTAGGGAGGGTCATAATAGACTTTGGTCGCTCGTACCGATGCGCCGTAGATCGCGATCCATTGCAAATAACCGGGGGCTCAGCTCGCCCCCCCCCCCGACGGACTCCACGTACAGACGTTGCTATAGTCGATGTTGCAATTCTAATAAGAGCCGTCCTCTTTCCCCGTCGGACCCTCGCCCATATCCTCCGCTCGAGTGCAACCTCTCGATTTTAGAGAGCCGAAAAGCCAGTACTTTCGTAGCTATGCGACCCTACGACGCGCTTAAAGTTCTTTTTCGATCGACCAGCCACCCTCGACTTACTCCACATTTTTAAGTAAGTCTACCGTTAAAAAAGTATAAATCGGCAACTTCCTCCAGACGAACGAACCTTTGTCTTTTGCCCAAGTATTATAAATCAAATACGAGTCGGCCAGCGTTTGTCAATTAAGTCGGTTTTTTCTTTCCTTTTCTTTTCTTTGTATCTGTACGTTATTATTATCACAACTACTCCCTTCGGCCCTTTTTACTTTCTATCCTACTTATCAACTACAATAATTACGACATACCATCTGATATACACAGAATGTACGTGTTTTTTTATTGATTTTAGTTTAGACTATATTTTATTTTATTTTATTTTAGACTATATTTTATTTTAGTTTAGTTTGGACTATATTTTATTTTATTTTACTTTATTTTATTTTATTTTATTTTATTTTATTTTATTTTATTTTATTTGTTGGTCTTATCTACATATTAATCATTTTTGAATTTTCTTAAAAACTTCTGAATTAATTTTCTTGTTCGAACAGTCATTTGTGATAATTGCAACGCGATATCATACGTAACGAGTTACATGCACGACGTTTAAGAACGTTCATTTCAGAAATCACGCAATCAAAAATGTCTATCAACGACTGTACGTCATAAACGCATCATTAGCCATTATTTTATTTTACTCTATCTATATCATCCATCCCAGTCTGCTATTTAGATTCCATAAGGCTTTGCACTACCTTGAATATCTCGAATGGATTTCGTTACGTAACACGTAAAATCAATGCGTATTCCATTCATTCCATTAATGAAATACCCAAGATTTTTAAAACATCGCTGCACGATTCGTTCGTAAAAGCAATCTAATCGAATATTTATTATTATTGTTGTTGTTGTTGTTGTTGTTGTTGTTGTTGTTGTTGTTGTTGTTGCAATACGAATAGAGAAGATTGATAATAATTACGTTTGAACATTTGTACAGAAGAAATGTCAAGACTTACGAGAGATTACGCGCCGCATAAAAGTTCCAATGCTTTACGCACCTCCATTCGGTAAGTAATTTTCATAAATGCATTTTTTAAGCTAGAGGAGACAACTAGTGGCAGGCAGTCGTTAAGCATTGAGTTAATATGTACCGTTAGAAAAGTTAAACGGGGCATTTAAATCGAAAGGGACGTTCTGGCGGAATTATACGAACTATGTGTATAATAAGTCGATAAGAGATGCCGAGCTTTATAAAAACAATATTTATTGGGGAGACGTATGAAGATTCGATTTAAAAAAAAAAAAAAAAAAACCATACGAATGAGGCTGAGAGTAGAGCTTAAGCTCTTCGGTAGGAAGCATCGAAACGTGAAAGTATTTTTAATTGCAGCACTTATTCGAATGGCACCCGAGTCTCGCTGACGGAAATGAAGGGGAAACAGCATCCGAGGTACGCGAGCACCATAAGCCTGCAGAGCCTCGGTTCCGAGATCTGCGGCACCTCCTCCGTCGCCAATCACGTTGATCCCCAGGAACAAATGGAAGCGGAGAAGGCGTCGCGGCGCCGGAGTCCGAGTCTCCCGCCAATTTATAAGCAAGGCCATCGTTATCGGGTAAGCGAGAGTTTTCTTTTATCGTACTGTCGTCGTGAGCTGAGTACTGGTTCTTTTGCTCGTGCTTACTGCTTTTACATCAAAATACAGCAAAATCCGTTGCGCAACGCAATGTAATGTATTTTAGAAAAAGGCTCCTCTACTTCGAGCCAAATAATTCCAGCTTATAAGTTGCTTGTAACTGTTCGTGGAAACGCGAGGCATCGATTTTATCATTAAAGCCAAGCTCCGAAAAGAAAACGTGTACACGGAATGCCGTTGTATTTGTTTTCTTTGAGTATACGCATACGTTTAAATTGCATAATTAATTAACGATGGATTGATGGATACGTGCGAAGGTCGGCCATCGAATTGAAGACAAACTTGGGCACTTGAATAACTCGGGCTGTAGTAATTAATAAATTTAAGGCTTTGTCAGCGTTAATAACTAAATGGCAATTACGTTACGAGTAAGTCGCGAGGGATCGGAATACGTGTAGTAAGTAAGTAAGTAAGTAAGTAAGTAAGTAAGTGAGCAGCAGCAGCAGCAGCTCGGGATGCCGTGCGGAGGAAAGAAAGAAAGAGAGCTCAGAGTCCGGATTTCCTAGCGTGCATAATGTCGTGGGTAGGGTAGGGACGGGGGGAAGAGGGGAGGTAAATAGGGGAAAAGTAGATTCTATCTTGGGTAAGGAAGGTAAGGAAGGTAAGGTGGCGCGTGTCCCTTCGTGCCAGGTCCCGTATCCTGGCCAAGGAATTGCGGAGGAATGGCGCCGAAGGCAAGGAGGAGTTGGCGTGACCTGGTCATGACCCATTCGAACGTCGCCGCGTTCACCGGGATTACGCGAGGCCCTGTAATCATTAGGGATTAAGGGGTGGGCAGGCGCCCCTTATGTCGACGCCCGATATCCCTGGGATGCGGCGGGGTTGAGGGGCGGGGAGGCGGGACAGGACTACCGTACGAGGGGGCTGATAAGCTCTAACTCGAGCAAATCGATCCTTGGCCAGTCGTTCGTCGACCCGTTAAACGGCCAAACGCCAATAACCGACAACACTCAATGTCTTGAGATAAGATTTAATTATTGTCCGATAGCTACTCTCGAAAAGATTTTCCGCTTTTACGGACAAATGACTCTTTGCGCATACCGAAGCCCCCGGTATCGCTTCGCTCTTATCGACGACCGCATTCCAATTACGCTTTCCATCTCTTTCTACGTAACAGTGGTTAATTAAAACTTTTCATTATTAGCGTCAATCGTTACAAAACTTTTATTAGCTTCTTCTTCCTTTTTCTCTCTCTCTCTCTCTCTCTCTCTCTGTTTCTCTTTCCTTCTTTACTCTTTTTATTTTGAAGCAATAATGATTAGAGGAGTCGGTAAAAATATTTAATATCAAATTTGTTTAAATTATGATCGAGGCATTGGCAATGATGCGCACTCCGTTAAAAATCTTGATGATATCGGTCATCTCTCATGATTAATTTTATCTAAATTTCTAAAAAATATATATATTATTACATAGATTAAGTAAATTACGTACATAATGATCGACGTTTTCTTTTCTTTCTTTCTTTCTTTCTTTCTTTTTTTTTGTTTTAATTGAGCATTTTTAATTTACTAATGACTTATAATAATAGTAACGCTTTAGCTTTGCGTTATTAGCATAATTTTGATCAGAATAACGTTTTAATAAAATTAATCGAGAAAGAGCTATTGTTATTTTTAAGCTGCTTTCGTTATGATCGATGATTTACATTTATCCGATACACGTAATATCATCATATTATATATAATAATAATTATTACAATTAAAAATAAGAGTAAAATACACTCTGTACTATTAATTAATCAATTAAAACGAGCGAATTTACGTCAATAATAAAAAAAAGCTTTCGTAAATAAGTTCTCTTATAAGAAGATACATAACGATTTTATTCTAAAAATAAAACAAATGTATAATTAAAAATAAGTATTCTATATATATATATATATATATATATGTATAAAATAAAGATATATCTTGATAATCCAATCGATGTCAAAACGATATATGAAACGTTGAGTGTATGAACATTTCCATTTTACAAGTATGACGGTATTGAGTATTTGAGGGTCTATAAAGTCGTCGTCTGTTTCCATTAAGAGTATACGTGTGTATAAAGTATAAAGTAGACCGTTATTGATCAACCTGCTAATAATGTTACTTTTCTTATTCAGTCGTACTTTGCACTGCTTTTTCTCCTCGAGAATAAATTATTATTGCAGAGAGTTTCTTTAGAAAATCGCGAGGGGCATGCAATTACTTTTTCTTTCTTATCCTCGCCGTACTATTTGTATTTTATTTCAAATCTAGCCTCCTTCGTGATCACCAGTAATTTTACAGTTTTACATCTTCGATCCATTGTATTATTTCTTTATAGAAATATTAGTAATTTCTATTTTATAGAAAACCCTGAATACGTATCATTATTTTTTTTTTTTTTTACCTCTATCTAATGGAACTAAAGTAAAAACGTTATGACAACGAACGAAATGTTTGTATTCTTATTGATTTTAATTATCGTGATATCTAACGGAACGAAGTCATTTAAATGTCGAGCGACTTCGGTGATTTAAATCACCGATGCTCTTAATGCTCGCTGCGGCAATAAATATTAAAATGTCAGCCACGTCTTTTAACATTTCCGAGCTTAAAAGATTTGTAATTAATATACATGCATATTTCAATATTTACTTGAATCGAAAGTATCGAAAGACACGTAAGAAGTTTAAAAATTGGCTCTCTATGATTTTTTGTTTTTTATATTCATTTATCTCAAAATAAAACTATTTATTTATACGCTCTTAATAAAAGCTAAGAACTGCAGAACTGCTTATTGCCATGACATATCGTAAGCATGCACGCACTGAAATATGGGGCATTGAGTGAGATTTGCTCACTTTGCATGTTATGCAATAGTTAAATTACTTCCTTTGTATCTTTGAAAGCTGTCATAAGCAACTGGGTCAGATTATACTTTCGGCTGCTTTCTATTTTAACCGAGTACTTCGGTAACTTTCGGGCATCTATCAAATTAAGCTTTAATATACGTGTACGTAAGCAGTTATTCTCATATTTTTAAAGATAAAATATTTCATCGATTCTTTTTTAAACGCGTAAAATTATTATAAACAGACCTATAGCTCAACGTAGGTGTACGCGTTACTTTTTAATCCTGAGTCATGTACTTGTCATTTACGTATTGAAGCAAGTCACATTTGCTTATAGTATAATTAAAATGAAGAGCTCATAAATCTTCATATGAATATCTTTGATAATTATCAATTCAGACGTACATATCTTCCGTTTTTAAACTTGTAATAATCAAAGCTTCTGATACGCGTCTAATATATATATATATATTACACGACATTAAATGTTGCGCGTACGTTTATTTCCACTGAATCGTACGAAATAAATAACAAGATTGCTTTTGTCTATTTAGTCACGGTTAATGACAATGGCCGGGATTATCGGCTGTATGAATAATGTTAGGCTATAGATCACGTTTGTTTTTATTCTACAAGTTGTAGTGTTAGGCGATCGCAAGGATTCATTCAAATAGATTAGACTGGCGGGTGAAAAATCACCGACTCGTCCTATCGACCTGAGTTTTTCGATCACAAGCGTGAATTTTCCGAAATTCCCCTTATTTTCTTTCTTTTTTTTTTTCTTTAATTTTTTAATTGTGGATCCCCGCATCGTCCTTACTTTTCCCATGGGCCGCGACCCACGGGCATCCCTTCAAGCCGCATACAACGCGCAAACACGTGCACGATTTTATAAATGATTCGAGTGATCATTAAAAGTGCAATTAAGACTCGAGCGTTTTATAATCAATTGATTATAATGATTTAGCGATGCTTTTTTTTATCAACGCGCTCGTTTGAACTGTCCCATTGAAGCAGAGATCAGCCGCATACAATCAAACGAGATACATTCTACAGCTGTTTATGCGAGTACTCGGATAAATGCTGCCGTTGTTCGCAGGTCGACGAGCACCAGCACTTCCAATGCCAGCCCAGGTCGACTTACGACGCGCTGGAGAAACTACCGCAATATCGACGCCAACGAGCCCCGGAGGAACGCGGAGGTGAGACTTCCGGTTACGCCAGCGACAACCTCGAAGGGCTTGGGCACAAGAGGCACCAACGCCAGCAACAGCAGCTTACAGCATTACCCTGCCACGGTAAGGGGAAGAACTCCTTCTGCACGGATCAGGTCGATCTGCGGGTTGATGCTTATTTTTATTTGATTTCTCTCTCTCTCTCTCTCTCTCTCTCTCTCTGATTAATATCTTCTATTCAGTATATTTACTCTTTATTATAGATATCTTTTTTTAGACTCTCCTTACCCATAACTCATACCCATATATCTGTAGATAGAAGCACATTAAGCAATTTACATAAAATTACGTATTCAAGTGAAAAAAAAGAAGGAAAAGTAAAATGTAAAACAGCTCTGGATTGCATTTTTCCTAATGGTCACAGGGATCTTTATTTCTATGTCTTGGATCAGATACACAACAAAGCATACGATCAATATTTTCCCGCATAACATACTTTAATTTAAGTAGTACTTGAACTTTTTCTCAACACCAGACGATTCGTTTACGTATTTGTTTTTTTCTTTCTTTTTTTCTTCTTCTTTTTTTTACTCTTATTATCATTCAGTAGAGTCATATTTTTGTTTTACTTTAATTAATTCAGGAATAATAATTAATGGAAATGATAAACATTCATAATTATGAATATTGATTGAAATTGTGAGAAATCTTGTTGAGTCTAGAAATTACATTAACAAGAGAATTAATAGCTTGCAAATGATGAAACACCTGTAAAATAATTACAAATTTTATAAAAACAAATTTACTCGTTAATTAAAATAAAATTGGCTGACGGTACGCTTAGAAAATTAATTGGGAAATAACATTAAAGAGAGTTTCATGTCCTATTAACAATGGGATTCGACTAGTACATAAAAACGGCCGTAAAACATTAAAGATTCCATCTTATCTCGCAGCCGTTTTCTCAAAAATACGAGCAAAGGGGGATACGTTAATACGTTAATAGGGAGAATAATAGATGACATGTAAAGGTTAGTTGTAAAGAATAAAGGATACATTAATCAAGGGAAAATACGAAAACAAGTAAATCTTCGTAAAAGAAAATTATTCCTCGATTTGTACACGGTATCCGTTAGTTTTTTTTTTGTTTTTTTTTTGTTTTTGTTTTTGTTTTATAGATATCTTGAGCAAATATATCGTTGTAAAGAATAAGATCGTCGTTGGAATAAGGAATAGGTATCGCGTAGAGTGCGTGTGAGAGGTAACGTAAGTTAAGGCTTGATTGGATTTGTGTGCAGTGAACTGCAGCAGTCCGGACGCGAGTATGGGTGAAAAAATTTGGCAGAATCCGTACCAGAGTGACGAGAGCTCGATACCGCCGTCGAGAAGATTGGCAAGTGTCCGGGCCGGGGAATTCAACAGGCAGCGCTGGGGAAGCGTCTGGGGCCAGGAGACTTTCAAGGACCTGCCCCCTCCTTCCTGGCTCGAGCGCGGCTTATCGCGCCTCGATCACAATTCCCAGGTACACAATCGATAAGTCTTCCCTTCGATCTTAATAATATCGATAATACTTGTAACTCTCGAGAGAGTCAACCTCATATTATTTTCTATAAAGTTATATTAACGGGATCGAATCCGCATGGCTTATATTCTGCCTCACTACCTGACTCTGCCTAAACTCGTTCGTTAAAAAATGACTTTGCCCATTCGTCATAGCGTTGTTTGCCCATTGTTCGCACCTAAAAAATTATAATTTATCCACTCGTGGTACTCGTGGTTTTATGTTTATCGGGAGCAAAAGAAGTTGCACGACTTTAATTTATTTAATGACACCGATTCTTATGCTAAACTCTTGAAGCTGTTAAATAACAGGTTCCCCGTTAAGTAGCCTGAACCTTTAGGTTTTAGTGATAAATCACGATAGCGCGAGCAGTCCGGATAGCTCGACAACTGGATCGCTCGGCTCCGATATGACCAAGACGTACCTAAGGGGTCAAAATCAACCGATCGACGTTAGCATCCTCCAGGAGCGTGAGATTAAGAGGCAAAAGGCTTTGGAATTACAAATGGCAATAAAGCAACAGCTCGAGGAACAAGAGAGGCGTAAGAGAGAGGAGAAGGAGAAGAAGCTGAAGGAGGAGCGCGCGGAGGAAGAGCGAATAAAGCGTGAGAGGGACCTTGAGAAGCAAAGGTCGGCCAATTACATAAGCGATTAGTCGAGATAAGCTACGAAAAAGTGATGTGAGGGTAATGAAAGATGCTTTTCCGACACTGGCGTGTCCAGGTTCGAGGAGGAGCAACGTCGTCAGCGCGAACGGGAAACCGCGAAGCTGAAAAAGAGCAAGGCGATGCAGGAAGTCCTGGAGGCGGCCGAACGCCAGGCGAAGGAGGAGAAGCAACAGCGTCGACGTCGGGAGACAGCCTCGCCCCGCGGCTCCGAGGCAAAGTCGGCCGACGACGAGTTACCCGGGTCGACGGTATCGCAACGAATCGGAAAGCAAGCCAAGGAGACGATTAATCGCCAGGAACTGGGCACCACCGCGGACTCACAGTAATCGACATATACATACCCCACTGCTCCTTCCTTGCTTTCTAATTACATGACGTTTATTTTGAGCTTGGCGGCTTTTCATAATTTTTTTTTTTTTTTTTATTTTATTTATTTGTTTTTTTTTAACCAAGGCTATTACTTAAGAACGAAAAGGTCAACTGTCGGCGATGATTAAGTGAAAAAGGCTATACGAGCATTTATTTATCGCTGAATTTACGAAGAAAGTGTATGTTTCAGATGCAAAGACTTTTCATACTCATGATCGCAACAATTTATAGCAAATACATGATCATTTTAAACTATTAATACCAATATAGATAACGTGCCTTTCCCATTTACTGTACTTATTTTGTAGACGTACATTTACGAAACAGACTCTTCTTTTTCATGGGAATTATACTTAAGGTATGAAAATTAATTGTCAGAAAATTTCTGTTTTTCACTGTCCAACTAATTCATATGATAATTACATTATTCTTTTCCTGATAAACGTAAATTCGTTTTATTCATATAATTATGTGAAATTCATCCAATATTGTTACTACGAATAATCAGCCTAAAAGTGCAACAACGATAAACAAAAAATGGAGTAAATAGAGATCGTTTTTATATTCAGTATATACACTTTTTTTTTTTTTTTTTTTTTTTTTTTTTTATAATAATTAAAAATTGAACATTGACAAAGGTATTGTTAATTTTGTTGATTTTTTTTTTCTTTCTTTAACATAATATTGCTTTATAAATACGCGTCTCTAATTTAGTTGTTTCAATTTCAAACGCATACGATTATCTTTATTGAAATTTCGATACCGATATTTATAAGTAAGTATTAATCTATTAATTGTAAAAATAAGTTGATTTATTATTTGTAATTATATCTTACATAACGAATAACATAAATATTATTGATTAACTTATAATTCTTATAAATAACTACATACTAACTGTAATATCAAGTAATATCAATAATAAAGTGTCTGAGTTATGTTTTAGTCTATTAATAAGGATAGTGACGTTAATTAGCAATTCATAAAGCAATATTTAGGAATTTGCGCAAAAAATTTAAATGCATCAGTTTTTTTTTTATACGACCAGGCCAGTGAACTTTGACCCTACAATGATGTTTAATTTCAGTTTAATCTCGACGCTTGTAAACTTAATAAAGTACAATTGCTTAAAATGCTTCTAGTCCTTGCACACTTTATTCCTAAATTAAAATAAAAAGTAATAATAAATTTGTGCGTTATTCATTTAGTTGACGAATAGTTGGAAATTACATTTGTTTCTTATAGAATAAAAATAATAATTTCACATAGTGAAAAGCACAAAGTGCTCCGTATACTTATTCCGTATTCGACTAGCTCGAGGAAAGCAAGAAATCCCGCGCTTGAAAATCCTAAAAGAAAATGACAACAGTGTTAATAATAAAAGAAAACTCATAGCGACAGTTCACCGGAAGAGGACGAGATACTGCGACTGCCCGTGAGCCAGGACGTGGCCATAGTTCTCAGCGGACGCATCGAGGACCCGGACCTGTTGAGTAAATCGCCCCTGAAATTGGTGAACCTAGTGGTGAGTCCGTCGCCAGGGCCCAAGCTCGAGATGAACCTGGAAAACGGTGGACTGGGCAACGCCGGCCTCGGCGCTCTCCTCAACGGCCTCGGCAGTCCCTTGATCCTACAGACGACGCGGACGTCGCCGCTCCTCGTGAGCAATCGATTGCTCACACCGAGCAAGTACAGGATGACAAGCGGCCAGGACTGCAGTACCCAGACAGACTGCGAGGGAGACAACGGCACGGTGAGCGAGGTACTTCCTGAAGGAGGGCTTCATTCACCACAGCCTTCGAAATGCTAAGATTTTTTCTTTTGCTTTAAAGGACTTTCTGGAAAATGATCAAGAGATCCGAGGAAAGGAGTCGAAGGAACGCAAGGACTCCAGTAATAGCAATCGCAGGGACGTTGAAAAGTAAGTAAATAATATATTTATCGAGCTATGGTGTCGAGCCGGTCGATCGGTTGGAAAATCATGGTTGGCTGATTCGCAGGTCGACGAGCCTCGGGCCGGCAGAGGAGTCTTCGATAAAAATACTAAGCCGAAACAAGTCACAGAGCCGCACTAGCCTAGAGTCCCGGCCACGATGGAACGCTAATCGGTAAAGTCACGAGTATATTATAATAAGCGCCCCTAAGGTGATATAAGATCGCATGCGGCGATTAAAAGCCGGACTACGTGATATTTTTGTAGTGATAAGAGAACCGTTTAGTCCAGGAACCCGTTATCGGACCCAAAGTGAGAAAGACCCTCATTACCAGAGGCGGATGAGGATGAGGAGGAGGCAGGTGGAGACGAGCGACGAAGGCTCCAGGTATGCTTATGCAAAGTATCAATCGAGCTTATTGCGTTAAGAAGCGCATTTTTTGATAGATAGGGTGGATAGGGCGATAATCTGATACTGATGTTGTGATTTTCCGTGATCGTTTGTTGCAGCGACTTTCGAAGGTCCCCGTCGCCGAGTAGGCGTAAGTACAGCATCGTGAAAGCCAAGTCACGAAGCTCGGCGAAACGGAAAGCCAAGCTCGACAATTACGACGCTGATCTGTCAATGGAGAGTCTCAACTCCCTCGTGCCCCTCCACACCGACAAAAATGGACTCGTTCAAATTCAGAGGCGCGAGAAGGCGCTGATACGAGGCCAACATCCTCCGAGGGATGTTTGGTGCGAGGGGGATGACATCTTGTCCCATCTCACTTCCTTGAGAAACGTAAGTGTAAATTCGTCTCTCTCTCTCTCTCTCTCTCTCTCTCTCTCTCTCTATCCCTCCCTTTGATTTTAATGACTTATAACTGACTGAATTTATCGACCCGCTCGCGTTTATTCCGATTTTTATGATTCCTTAATTAGAGCTCTCCGGTTCTTAATTAAGCCAATAGCGGCGACATTTCTGTAAAATTCTCTCATTTATATTATATCACAAAAGAGATTATAAACTTTACTCTTTAATTACGATTATTAGCGAGCCTATCTTTAATTAATAACTAGGCGAGCTATCGAAAATTGATACATCGTTGAGTGCGTGCGCCCGCGCGCGTCTGTGTAACGATACATGTCTCCATGCATGCGCGCGTGCACGTACGCAGGCACGCAGGCACGTAATGTGGTATGAAATGCTTGCTTTACAGAGTCTCATAGAGAAGAAGAAAGAGTGGGACCTTCAAGAGTGTCCAATATCACCGATAACCGAGCTCTGCTGACGTCGTGTATACGAGCGCAGCCATCATCGGCAAATTCGTTCTCCTACTTGACGTAAAATAAAAAAGAAAGAACAAAAGGGGAATACAGAGATAAAAAACATAATGGAAAAAAAAAAGAAAAAAATCCGAGCTAAGAAAAATTCTCGATTATCGAGTCCACGAGCGCGAGCATTCAATTGTCCATAAAATACGTTTATAAGTCGCGTACAAATATAAAATTCGTAAGCACATAGTGACGACGAGTAAAGTCGGAAGCTGAACTCGAGCTAGCGTAGTAATTGTAATGCGAGTCGTGTAGAATAACACCGGCGGCTTGGCTTATCTTTATCGTTGTGTTAATGGTCACGATTGCGGGACGGAAAAGTCGGAGTTTTTAGCTCTGGGTCGATTAGTGTATTACATCTCCACGCCCTCCCCCCTCTCCGAAGTTGTTTTCAGCATATTGCAGACGAGCCGCGTAAAGGAGGGGGGGCGGGGCGGAGAGGAGGATGGCCGGCTTTCAGCTCGACGACCTTCTCAAGGATGAAAAGAAGGACGCGAACCTCATTCCGGACTTGAGCAAAGCCACGTGCACCTCGGAGGAAGAGTTCCGCCGACTCATGGAGTACTGCCCCGAATTTAAAATGAAGCCCGACAAAGTAGGTGACTTTGCTGTTACTCACAATACATCTCACCGTCTTCTGCTCCTCGATCATTAATTACGCTCAAGCTAATACAGCTACATAGGATTTATTTAGCAGCTTAGATGACGAATATTCAAACAAGGGCATTCGTTGCTCATTAAACCGTTAGAGCGATCCTCCACCTCCTCCTCCTCCTCCTCCACCACCCATTGCCAACGTCTTGGCAACGTCTTGCCAATCCATACGATAAATATTTTTTCGGCTAAAGCTTTTAAATTCAAGGTCGAACAATTTTTAAAATTCTATCGTTAATTACAAATCACTTTTTAGCCGAAAGAGGTAGAAAGAGTGGAAATAGTGTAAAGATTGGGTAATACACCTGCGTTTTATATATAAATGAAAAATTATTTACCGTATCGAAGGTGAGGCGAGAGGATATTAAAGTCCGGGATAAAGATTTTACGTGGAAAACGACGAAAAGGGAGCTACGGGCGATAAGGAAAGAGTGGAACTATGGGAATCCAGTGCCGCCGGACATGAGGGAACTCAACATTCAGGAGCTGCAGCAAGTCTCTATAGACTGGAGGATGCTGACGTCTGTGAGGCCGAAGCTCCGCCAAGACGAGGAGATGTTTTCTCGATTGGTAATTATTGTTGGGGTCACTTGTGATTCTTAGGTTGACTAATAATCGAGTCCCTGCCTCTCAGGTGGAGATGGGCAAGCTGCAGCTGAAGACGCGAGCGGCCGAGAGGAGGAACGCCGACAACCCGATGATACGACGATCAAAGAACAAAGCGGGAATAGTTGAGACGAGCGCGAAGATCTGCGGCGACTGCGGCGAGGAGTTTTGCAGCGGGGAGTCCTGCGGCGACGTCCTCTACGACTCCTTCATCCGGGTGAGCGTGAAGCCGACCGAGGGCAAGCCAAGACTCAGCGCCAACGCCGCGGCCATCATCGCGAGCATGAACGCCCCGGGCAAGTCGGCCCACGGTCCGAGTAAGCTCGTCCCTATAGCGTCCTTTTTACCCCTTTAGCATCCGTCACATCGACCTTTAATACGAGAGTCCTGAATAAGCCCCGAGTGCTAAACGAGAGTAATTGCAGCGACCGCCGGCAAGAAGAAGCAGAAGCGACCCGGAGGGAACAAGGGCGTCAAGCCCGCGAAGCTCCTCGTGTCCAAGGTCAAGGGTGGTGGTAAGCTCGAGGCTAACAAGAAGGAGGTCAAACGACCCGAGGAAGACAAGGCCGGCTGCTCCGACGGCGGCGAACGCAAGTTCCGGAGAAAGTGCACCAAGCATCAGACGAAGAAGAGAAGCGCGCCGACTTCGTCCAAAGTCCGCAATTAAGATCATCAACGAGGCCTTTTTCCCTCGACATTCATAATACACAAGCACCATCGTAACCGTTCGACTTTTAAAATACGTGATCGATTACGTGAGTTGATTAGATGAACTTTTATTTTATCTATACCTACACGTTTATTACGATTTTTTTAAATACTTATACGCCACTTATTCATCAATGATTCAGCAAACTTATTCTTTCCAGTATCGCATTCGGATTATAAAAACATAATAATAACAATATTTTAATGTAAACGTATTTCAAAGAATGATAATATATTTACAGACATGACCGACAAGACTTTCCATTGAGGCTTAATTATAAAAGAAAAAAAAAATACCGCAAATGAGATTAAATATATTATTATTAACTATTAAACATAAATAAGGAACAATTACTATTTCTCGTTTGGAAATGGAATTTAATCATTTCTAATTTTTTCTTACGTTTTTTCTTACGCTTTTTCTTACAAAATAATAAATATATTCAAATGTAAACAATAACGATGCTTTAGAAAGGACTCAAATTCTCTACGAATGAAACGATTATACTATAAAATTGGCAAATTATTGTTATTATAAAATAATAAATATTTACATAAAGGCATTATAGAATTTTCTAATTGTATTAAACTTTGGTTGTCTGTTTAATGTGAATTTAAATTTCATAAAGTTCTTCATAAAGTCTAAATTCATCTAATAACTACGAAGAAAACTTCCAATAGTTTATAGCAGAAAAGCTTTGTTAATATAGTATTACATAAAAATAAGGTTTCCGTGTGCACTTGTACATGAACTTTATTTTGCAGTATTAAAAAAAAATATATATATATATGCTTGTATTAAAATTAAGGATAAAAATAAAATATTTAATTTCATTAATAGAAATAAGTGTCGATATTCAGTGAAATTATACTTGAAGAAAACCAATTCAGTATTTAGTATTTATTTTAGATAATTATTAATTTCACTTCTTATATATATATATATACATATACATCACCTTTACATCATATTTAATCTTTGAATTGCAAATTAAAATAGAAATACGTAAATTGATACCAATACGTATGAAGTATAAAAAACATATGATTATTCAGACAATCATGCTATAAATTCATTACGAGCTAATAAAACAGTAAACTAATGTTAAAGCGAATGATTTGCATTGGTATTGCTATTTGAAGCCATTCATATATTTTAATAGAAAAAAATGTAAAAACAAAAAAAAAAACAAGAATAATGGGATGAAAAATAAAAGAACACACGTTAAATGCTGAAAAAATAGTATTTATTATTAATCGTTTCTCAATATCTGTTTTCGTACTTTCCTTGCCATGAAATGCGGCCCTTCGATAAAATCGTCTCAATGAAAATATCCCAAATTTCGATTTACCCTCTCATTTTCCACACGATCGACTCCAACATTTATTATCTTTCCATTTACCTCAATAATTAATAATTAATATATTATTCGTAAACGTACGTTAAATTAAGAATCAATGAAATAAAATCAGACACGTAGATACACGTATACCGTTATGTAAATATATTTTATGTATTTTTACACGTCTAAATCTAAAGGAACGATTCCATGATTCCATTATTCTTCACATTTCATGAAGACAAAGAAGAAGTAGAAGAAGAAGAAGAAGAAGAAGAAGAAATGACCGGTTGAAGAGCATGTGCTAAACCGGAGTGAAGTCACTGGCTATTATGAATCCGCGATACTAGTAGTCAGTAATTATCGTTATTAAAACCTCAAGAAAGCAGAAATAAAGACTCAACAATTGCCGTAATAGTGATCGTCCTTGCATGTAATCAGGCAGGGAACTTTAACGATATACTCTAACACTCGATTCGATAATTAGCGACAGTAGCCATTATTACCTGAGGAATGTATCGGCTACTTTCGTTTTATAAGACCTCTATAATTGTGCATATTTAACGGTAATCCTAAATTGTATATACGTGATTACGGAGCGTCGAAAGCCTTGACCAATGTCGTATAAAGCACTTACTTCGACCGAGGATTCCTTAATATTACAAGAAATAAGTTTCTTTCCCCCCCCCCACTCCGGAGCACATACATTCAAGAGGAAAATTGACAATAGGGAAAATGACAATAGGGGAAACTCACTCGTTCATGCAATCAAACGCATTACGTTGAACGGCAATTCGACCGACGAACGGTATCCTGACGCTAATTATTTTGTTGTCTTACGTACCAACACGAACGGGCGAGATCTCTACTTTTATTTTATTTTATATTAGGAAGAGAATGCCACTGTCTCCGATAGCTCGCATTACATAGGAGAATGTTCCCCATTCGTTCTTCATCGAATCTTACACGATTTTATTATCACTACCACAAACAAGCTCCACGCCCGATCGCCATAGGGCTAGCTAGATCCCTATGGCTAACGACTGTTGCCGTAATTACATAATAATTGCATGACGATGAATGTACATGCGACAGAGCGTAAATAATAAGATGGGTAAGTCGCACTAATATACTTATTAGGTAACTTGGCACGAACTGATAATTTTATAGACGTCGAGTCCTGTAACGGAAACTTACATTCGTTTTGGCCACCAATATTTTTAAAATTCATAATACTATTTTGGTACGCCGAAACTCGCTGGGCCAGCAGCCGCCTCTTCGCTGATTCGACTTCCGATTAACGCGGACCAACTGATCACGCGCGCGAGATGAAAAAGGCTTCTTTAATAAACTAATAAATTAATTAAAATAAATTAGCACGTGCAAATCTTACTAGTGCTGAAGTAATGTAGGTGTAATAATTAATGAATTAATGTAATTAATGAAGGTCACGTAGCCTTGTATGATTATAAAGTGTTAGTAATGCTACTGGAACATTGAAGCAATCGGGCAGTCGATTGAAATTAGCTAAAAAGTGACATTGCGTGACTGTGACGTGTTCGTTATATACTTCCTCGTCTCGATGATGCCTTTCTCGCCGTGCAATTACATAAGCTGTGTTGGTAATAGCGATCGAAAGAAAATACGTAACTTGACCGTCGATGAGAAATGTTGCAAAACGTAAGGCTGATAATGATGATGTAGCGGTGCCATTAATTTGTTTACTCTCAATACAATTCAAATGGGACTTATTTCCATCGTTAATGACACACAAATATTTATCTGCATTAATAATGTTTTTTTTAACAAATTCATGACTTTTCACAATTTAGCTTTCTTTACAAAAATAAAAGTATTGAAAAATATTTGAAAAAATTTTTAACCATTACATATTCATAGGATATTGATACAACTATTGATAGGCTCATATTATTCTTTAAGCTTTGAATTGATGGTGTGAAATATGTCATTACTTAATGGATCTAAATCTCTGGGAGGCAAAGTAAAAAAATGTCTTGAGAAAACGTCAGAATAGGATACAAAAAAATTAATTTGTTTTAGTACACATATTTATCCTTTTAGTACACATTTCGTAAAATAACAATTCACTTTAATAATATAAACACCAAGTTTAGCATATTTTAACAACGATTAAAAAGAATTCAATACTAAATACTAATAATAATCCTATCAATAATTTTAACAATATTTGTACAATAATTAATTTAATAAGACCAAAAACTAGTACGCAATTCGTGTCTATTCATACATAAACATTA
Organism: Ceratosolen fusciceps; assembly: GCA_018883505.1. Lineage (NCBI taxonomy): Eukaryota > Metazoa > Arthropoda > Insecta > Hymenoptera > Agaonidae > Ceratosolen > Ceratosolen fusciceps. The sequence continues at coordinate 1,784,674 of RCIC01000011.1, forward strand.
GTAACATTCTATGACTCCATAACTTCTATTCACCATTCCAAATTTATGACGTTACATTATTTATTAACACATTACATTATATATAATAAAAACTATGGTGACCGATGATTGTTTTCATTATAAATTTAAAATTTTTTCTCTTTTCTATATTCAAGAAAAGAGAAATGGAATGTCAGTCTCGTCAGACACTACCATAGTTTCATAAAATCTTCCATTAAGGATGACAAGTATTTGAATTTCGCTGAGATTTTACTTAAACATTAAGTTTTCTTCTTTTCATTATTGGAATTTACATGTACAATAGTTAACAATTTTGACGAGATAAATTAGAACAAAACACCACTTATGACAAACTCAAGGAGAAGAAGTACAAGGGCTTTAAAAAAGAAATAAGAAAAAAGACTATAAAATAAAAATTTTCAATGTAAATATTGTGTACGCGCGCGTGCGCGCGTCTGCGTGTATACATATATCCGAGCGCGACGGAGAAGAAGAAGAAGAAGAAGAAGAAGAAGAAGAAGAAGAAGAAGAAGAAAACGATTATAGAGAAGATCGGAAAATATGTAAACGAAGAACAGGAAAAAAGGACCGTGGAATCTCAATCTCTCATAATTGGATTGTTTATCAGGTAGGGCAGCGTTGTCGGATCACAAAGTGAGGCTGGAGCTATTCTCCACGATCTCTCGGTCTCTCTCAAATATCATGAAGAATCCTGTTTCGCGCCTATTTTCCACGTCGGAAATTCCTTTACTATTTTGTAATACTCGACGACTTGAGCTGCGTTGTCCTTCGTATCGATTCGTTGCTTTTTCGAATACCTCCGGTATCACTTTGTGATACCTGATAAATAACGCAAATGTCAGAGATTGAGCTTCGACGATCTTGTTTTCCAGTTCTTCGTTTATTTTCCGATCTTCTCTGTAATCGTTTTCTTCTTCTTTATTATTCTTTTTATTATTATTATTATTATTATCATTAGTAGTAGTAGTAGTAGTAGTAGTAGTAGTAGTAGTAGTAGTAGTAGTAGTAGTAGTAGTAGTAGTAGTAGTAGTAGTAGTAGTAGTAGTAGTAGTAGTAGTAGTAGTAGTAGTAGTAGTAGTAGTATATTATTCTTGTAGGTCGAGCTTGCAGGTACCGGCTCTAAAAAACGAGTACATTCCATTTCTTGGGCTATTAATTCCAAAATTCCTGACACGAGTCTCGTTTACAAAGACCTCCTCGTTCAAATTGTCGAATCGAGCTTCCATATTTATTTCTTCTTAATGCTTTATGATCGTTTTTGTCTAACACAAATTCGTTATCCTCTACTCATAATATTAGCTTCATTTTACTTATATTAAATCTCGGCATTAAAATATACTTTAACTACATTCTAACATATCCAACTTACAATTGTGACAGATATACCATAATTGTCCTAAGTGTGTCCAGCCTCCACCACTATACCACGACTAAATATCAAGGCTCTCAACCGATATGTCGGCATAGTGATATATATATATATATTTATATTTATATATCAATTTAAAAATTGTATACATTTTTTTTTGTTTTTTTAAAATGTGTTGCCATCTTTATTTGAAGGAGCTAAAATAATTGCTCTTCTGTGAATATTTCATCCCATAAAGTACTTAATATGAACACTAAAAATGGCAGTATCTTATTTTTTCTTTTAATTTTACAGATTACAAAATTAGTAAACTAGCTTTCTCACATTTAATAAATTATTAGAGCTTCGAAAGCTTAGTGAAACATTAAAATATGTGAAAATTTGTAACTTTCATACTTGTCATCCTTAACGGATGTATTTTTGCCTTAATTTACATATTTACATTTATAGCAATATGTTTAGCAAAGCATCAATTTCTTGGATCCTTATTTGTTCTGTTTTTTTTTTTTTTTTCCTTATAAATCATGCAAATTGGGCAATCGAAATCTTATTACATACATTTGCATAATATTCATTTCAATTAAAATAGAACTGCCCAAAGAGCAATAACCATTTCATTTGTTATATACAACTGTGATGTAATTGTTCGAAATATAAAGATTCCGTAAAAATTTACAATATAACTTATCACCCTAGTAATTAAGTTATTTTCTCTGTTACATATAAATGTTTGTTTTTTTTTTATCTTATTCGCAAAAACATCGAATCACAACTGTTGCTTTTACAATAAAATAATTTGCAATAATGGCTTATACAAAAATATGTCACTCAAGATAATTGCTACATACAGCTCTGACAATAATATTATTGGCCTACCTGATGCTGTGACTCATTAGTGCATTCACATTTTTATATAGTTTCGTTAATTTTTCGCAACTTTAAGTACAATCGAACAGTGCTATTTTATTTCAAAGAAAGTATATTAGCTAAATTGTTTAGATATATGAAATATTAAATGATATATAATCGTAAGTATAATATATAATTAGGTTTCCCTATTTTCGATACATTTGCAATTATTGAAACGAATATATTGTAGATATAAACACTTTTTGAACGGCATTTTAAATATAATTATTTTTTTCCAATGGATTTTTAATTATTTTATTTTTCCGCCATGATATTTTATGCAGAATATTTGTTAATGCTAAAATATAATAATTTTATTAAGCAGTTCAAACATTTAATTTACATCTATACAGTACAACTTGCACAAAGACAGAAAATATTTTCTATATACGAAAGTAATTTTTACAAATAGTACATTTGGATTTCTTTACATTTGGATTTTAAAGAATATATTGTATAAAATAATTTCAGAGAAAATAATATCATCACTTTTCAATCGCAATTTCTAATCTTAATAATAAATAAGAAGAAAAAAGTATAAATAAAAAGTATCGACAAAATTCAATGAATGTCGTCGCTTTTAATCTTCATTTTTTCATCAAATAAATATCATAGTAACAAAATGAAATAACTAAATTAATGTTTCCTCTGTTTGATCTTTACACTTTATAAGTATATTCGACGTTAGCATTAACCACAGCTCAAATAATACAATGGAATTATCATTGTGGTTCGAAAAAGAAATTTTATTCCTTCGTATCTTATTACATGTTCACCCATTTAAGAACCACTTCCCCGCCACTTCGACAACCTTCCAAGAGATAGTTTATTACCCTTCCTTAATGAAGGGACAAGTGAGGAGCAAGATAGGACACTTTTATCGAGATACTTCTATCAGTCGGATAAGAAACACACGTTATTTTATTTTACATCTCTTATAATTATTGATTCGCCCTCATCCGCGCTCATCTGAAATAAAAGCGTTTCTAGCAATAATTATACTAAATTATCATACAGCTCATGCGCAGCCTTAAAAATAAGAACGAAGATACAATAATATACATTGATAACATTAAAAATCGTTGGCTCATTATTAAGCGCTGCACTTTATGAAAATTAAAGTTAAATCCATTATAAAATAGCGCTACGAAGAAGATGGAGAATAAATTTGAAGCTAAAAGGCTTAGACTCGACTCTCTTATCTTCCCGACTCTCTTGCTCCTTCTCTCTCAACGCGAATAACATTTTAATTGTCAAGTAGCAGTTTCAAAGCGTACTATTATATTGTTACTTCAACAATAGCTTCTATCGAACGCATAAAGCAGCTCTATTTTCCATTTGCTAAGCGTTATCAGAATATTATTACGAGTTAACAAATGACCAATAAAACTCGCGCGATTCGCTCCGATTCTTTGATCAATTAATAGCAATGGTTCTCTATGAAAAATTCTGTATACGTCTCAACTGCTTTGATAATCGAACTGTTTTCTGCACGAAGGAAAAGCCCAGGCGCTAGTAATGTCAGCCTACGTCGAAAGAGAGCAACAAATGCTATCGCCATTTCTAATTCTCGTAACACTTTGTTATTGAAAAGCTGTTAAATACGATTGTCCCTCTTCAAACGCGTGAGCAGTTCGTGACTGAAACTTCTACCCTAAGCACCGTTTTCAATAATGGCATTTTACGCGATTCGTATGGTCATTATCGTTAATGCCTACCTCACTGATAATATTAAAAGAACATTAAATGGATTGTTCGCACACCCAATGTAACGACATCGCGCAAAAGAATCTCATTAGCGATCCCGTAAACATCCAATGGATCTTAATGATTTTTTTTTAACATTTAGGATTTTTTGTTGTTATAATTTTGATTGAAACAATGACAAAACACATTTTGCAAACGCTTAACAAATATTTATGATTTCCTGAGCTTTGAAAAATGTATTATCCGAATATTTCAAAACTTTAATGAAATAGTTAAGATTTTTGCTTTGACAGTACGACAAATACTTAAATACAAAACATTTTAAGAAAAAATTTCAGTTAAATTTTTCTTAATGTACATTTTAATAAATATCATATGAGATCTATAAGAGCCACTATTTCGTATCCCTAATCCTCTATAAAATATCAATATTTTCTATTCAATTTGTTCCTGATGCATGAGAGATATAATGAGCATATTTTTGTACTGTCGCCTAAGTTTATACATCTATAAGCGTAAATTCTCATCACTCTACATCCTTTATTAAAGATTGATCGTTGGATTTTTGTTTGTTTGTTTTTGTTTCTCTCTCTCTCTCTCTCTCTCTCTCTCATTAATTCCTACATTTTTCACAACGATCAGATCATCAAGAAAACAACTTCAAGGTCTGAGATGAAACTGCTACGTCTATGTACGATTTTGGCGCTGTCTCTTTAAACTTATAGTGTGCCTCTTGTCAGCAAAAATTCAGTAAGGCAGTATATTCCATCGAGGTCGAACTGTTTCAACGTGATTTTATTTATTTTACGGCTTTTCCTTCCTTTATGTACAGAAGAGAACACGAGGCCGAGTTAGCGCTCGATGTCCCCAAGTGCAAGGAACTCGTCTTCGTCTGTCTTGGCGACTCTACTCTTTTCAATTATCTTTACGAGACTTCTTTTTGCTCTTCTTTGGAGGCTTAGCCTCCTTCCAAACATCTGCATAAATTATAAATTATAAATTTCATTACAATATACATACGTACATATACACATATACATATTATATTCCAAAGCCTATTACCTCCGAGTTCATCGAATTGCGCTACTCCGTGACTCTCTCTTTGATCGATTTCTGTGGACTCGATCGGGTCAGCTTTAGCAATGACTTCAGTAGCCTTTTTGTCAGATACGGTATCAAAGGCAGTCTTTTTATCTTCTTTAGGCGGCGACTGTTCCAAAGTCGGCTGGACACTATCAGCGTCTACAATTTTCTTGGCCTTCTTACCTTTTCCAGACTTTTTCTCCTCCTTTTCCGCCTTTTCGACTTTGGGCGAGTGCTAAATAACATTTCAATTGCATTTCATAAAGTTTGGAAAAATCGGAAAAAAGCCCCTATGTCTATAAAAATTATATGTATTCACGTATACACGAAGTTATAATACATATGTATATTGCGTAATCTATGTCTACTTCGTTTGGCTTTTTAAATGATAAACTAAAAATCAAATTTTAATTAATAATCTATCCATACGCTTATCTGTTAAGTATTTGTCAAGAAAGATTTACTGGCGAGTCTCTTTCAAATTAGGACAAAACAAAACAAAAAGCATTCAATGGAAAAATATATTACATAATTAGTCTTTGAGAGATAAAATAAGGGGCAACGCTTTACTAAAATTAATTAAAAATATTGTTTTATTAAATAGTAGTACCTTAACTGCAGGTTTTTCGTCAATTTTCTTAATTTCTTTCTCTTTTTCCGACTTCTCGTTCGTAATCGGAGTTAAAATAATATCCTTATTGTCCTTTTCCTTTAATTCCTTGTTTTCCGTCTCCTTTGTTATTTTATCCTTAATTTCCGGTTTATCCTGATCTTTCTGATTAACGGCTTCGTTAATTAAATCAGCTTTCTTCGATTTCTTTGACTTTTTCGATGGCGTCTCCTCTTCCCTCTTTTTCTTTAATTTATCCTTTCGCGAATAGGCTTGCTCCCAATCACCTAAATAATAAACAATTTTTCATTTACCTCGTCATTTTATTAACCTCTTCTGCACAATGAAAGCTATTAACAAGCCGTTTCTTGTAAAAGGAAAATTATATCCATAATTGAATAGCATTTCAAATAAAAATACAAAGCGATACTGATAAAAAGAAGAAGAAAAATGCCGACATAAGAAAGCACTGTTTCTTGAACCAATTAATAATATCATCTTTACGTAAAATAAGTTATATAACTTATTACAGTTTCAATTGATTGGATATCTTTTAACGTCTATTATTAATTAAACCTATATCAATTTAATGCTTAATCATTTAATCGAGCAAATTATTAATGTTGTAGAAGCAACTTTTTTTATAAACCCTGCTTCGCTCTTCTCTTATCCCTAAAAATACTTTAATTAAGCTGGCAAAGAGATTTTTAAGAAGTGACTATTAGAATAAAAAGGTTTAGTTTCACACAAAAGATACAAATACACGAAATAAGATGAGCCGTTTTTGCGAATTCATTATGGATAGACTTCGATAATTGATTTTTCTAAGGTGCAATTAGATATAAGAACTGAGAAATATTAAATAAAATCAAATGCTATGCAATTTTAAAATTAATTACAAACATTAATTACTTTATATACGTGTTTATTAATTCATTGGCATATTTAAAACTTCGATAAAGACGAAAAGCGGAATTAAAATGAACTTTTTAATGATGAAAATAATACGTTGTGAAAGTATGAAGTATTTAAAAATGTTTATTTTAAAGAGACAATACCTTCATCGTAATCGAGCGGCTTCTCTTGAAGCAAATTCTTCAAATTCTTCTTGTTTTTTGCTTGCTCAACTTTATTCTCTTTGCCGGACTTGACTTCCTGAGCTTTGTCCTTCTTGTTATTCGCCGTCTTGTTATCATCCTGTTTACGCTCCTTCAACTTGCCATTGGCCTCCTCGGATTTGTTAGACTTCTTGGTCGCCGATTCCGATTTGACTGAGGCCGATTTTTTTGAAGGACTTACTTTTTCAGACGTTACTTGGCCATTAGCTGACCGCTAAAATTACCGAAAATTGGCCCAATTAAACACAAGTACGACTTGGAAGCTTTCCATACTACATTTACACAAATACTTAAAGCGATTGTCATTCACTTGATACGAACAATGATAAATTATGATTAATGAAAAGCACAATATTACTTTATTACTACAACGATATAATTAATAATTATTTGAATCACAATTAATAAAATCTTATAATAATACGGAGATTTTAGAATTTAATACTTTATTTGGTTTGAAATTTTAATTTAAAAAAAAAAAAAAAAAAAAAAAAGAAAAAAATGTATTTCCCTTTTGATGTTTTTGGCATAATTTTATTCAATTCAATGTAAAGTAACAAAGAAACGTAAATGTTTAATCATTTTCCGAAATGATTTAACGACGTTTCGTTGTGACGATATTAATAAAAAGCCTTAATAAACTTTGTACACTCACGTGTGACTCAAGAACTACAAAAGAAAAGCATCGTTTATTCGAATTTGGCACAGGTATTAAAATAGTTTATTGGTATAACCGTAAAGTAGTCTAGCCGGTGACGTAGATCGTCACTATTAAGTATGTTAAGATAATACAATGTTTTCCGACGATCTTAAACAATTCAATGTATCATGAATAATTATAATTGTCTACGTAGAGTATTGATAAAAATTTATTTAAACCAAAATTATTAATTTAATGAAATATAAAATATATAACTTTAAGGACGATTTTTTAAATAAATTAAAAATCAGTTTATTGTTCTGTCTAAGCAAGCAATAAAATAACGTTCTAAAATGCAATTAATTATTTATTTAGCCATTTACGTTACTCTTTGGGATTTTCATTAATTTTTTTTTTTTTACAGACAATATTAATTGAAATATTATAAAATTTACATTGAGAAGTCGTAGTAGAGACTATAAATACATAAATAAATTAGCATACAAACGTGTTAAAAGTTGTTTTAATGTTTTAATATTATCTTGCATTAATGAGGCGACAATTGCTTTTAAATTTTTCCGATGAACGAGTCACTTTATTGTTCGTAATGAATAAATATTGACTATTGTTAAGACATTTTGTTTCAGTTTTACATCGCTTATTTTCCTGAAATCTTATTTCATTATATTTGAACAAAATATATAGAAAATCATATTATACAGTACATGAAATTGAATAGTTTAATAAATTTGCTATTATTATTATTATTATTATTATTATTTTAAAACTCTCAGTCATTAACAAAGGCTACATAAATAATTGCATTAAATAATTTTTCCTAATTTTACATCACGATTAATAATAGTAAATGTAATTATCATTATTGCAAATATATATATATATATATTCATAATTGTTTCTTGATAATCTGAATGCGTTTTTAATAGCTCCGTACATTATACTAAGTACATCGTAATGTCCGGTATTGAAAATAATGTCCTTCATTAAAAGTAGAAAAAAAAATGGAGCGATGCTAAAAACGATAAACTTGTAGTTCTGAGGAAGAATAGTTATCTGGAAAAGGCATTAATACCTTGAATCGAATTAGACGAGAACTCTTGAGAAACACTTCCGAATTAGCTGTACGAATATACACAATACTTAATATGCATATATAAGACATTGTAATTATTCCATTATTAGAAAAAAAAAGAAAATAGAAAAACGTATTAGATACGAACAATAGAAAATACGTTATCGTTAGTATTTAAATTTTAAAATCGGCAGCTTAATTTTTATTTATATCGCGCATTAGAAATTCAATGCGACATGAAACGTACGCCGCATTCTTCCTCTAATTAAATTATATTATTTAATCTTTGTTTAAATTCAAATGAAATTACGTAATAAAAATAAAACGGAAAAAAATATGTGCATTTTTTCCTTATCTATAGAGATAATTCTACGTAGATAACTTTATTATAAATTAAACATGATACTTTCATTACAAAATAGATTGATTCGTTGGCTTTTAATCTTTAATTTAAAATATCCATTGCTACGAAATCTTAACGGCAATACGTATTACGCCTCATAGCTATTATTAAAAAAAAAATTATAAAATTTTATTAATGAATTGAATAAATAATTCACCGATACATCTGGTATGGTAAACTAAAAAAAATGTTCATTATTTCGGTAAGAAAGAGTCTAATGCAAATTAGTAATTGAAAGGATAAGGTTGGTCTCGATTGTAGCGATATTTATATAAACGTGAATCGGTATTTCCTTATTGAGTAAGTTATCTTGGAAATACTATAAGGTCGTAGCCTAAAGAGAAAAAAAAAGAGAGAAAAAAAAAGTAAACTTGGCGCAGGGAAGGTAAAATGGGATTACGTCGTAAGGATTAAGGTCAGGACTTAAGTTAAGTTCCTGCGCGTCCCAGCTGATTAGAGAGTTGAAAAAGACGCGTTGATTGTGTGATAGTTTGAGCGCAGGAAGCGAGCGCGCGGGGAGGGGGGGTGGGGAATAGAAACAGGACAGCGAATGTCGTGTGCGTGCGTGGCAATGCCAGCGGTATCTAACGCTCCATATGGCACGATTATTCCGTATGTATACTTCGCGTGAAAAGTCATTGTGAGGAATCGGCTCTAAAATAGAAACGAAGCTAAATATGCAACGACGAGACTCTCGATAGCGATAATGTGTGTGTGTGTATATATATATATATATATATATATATATACGCGAGGGTAGAGAGTAGAGGGTGAGAGGGCAACGTGGTTTACATATGCTGTATGCGTACGTATAGAAAGGATGGAAGAGGAGGAGGAGGAGGAGGAGGAGGGGGCGACGGCGACTATTGTCGGTAATTAATGCTAAGTAAAACGACTTAACGGTGCGTTAGCCGAGTTATCGAGTGCGCGCAAGCCTTCCGAAAGCAGACAAGTGCGCAGCAATGCAGCAGCCCGCGCTGCTCAATGCACACGTACCGTGCACATGTAATACAAACATGACGTTGGATAATAATAAATAGGTGGCCGGGCGGGTGGGTGGAGGGGAGGTTGGGATGGGATGGGAACGCGAGCAGGTTTCTCCGGAGGGACGATCTTTTGGAGAAAGGAGCATGGGCAGGAACATGGGCAGGAAGGAGCATGGGCGATGGTTATTGGGACGCGTCGGAAATAATAATAAATAGCGGTAACCTCGGCAAATGAATATAACAAGTGTTGAGGTGAGAAACAGATGGAGTGACTTGCAAACGCCCGAACATCGATATGCGCGCTGCTGCTTGACGTTAATTAGAAAAGGGATTACGGGGATCCTAGAACGAGTGCGCTTAACTTGAATGGACGAAAAAATTGGCAGTCGAGGGGGTTGGCCATGTGGTCCGGGAGGGGGGATGGATGGAGGGGGGTGGGGTGAGCGAAAATGGCCATCGATGGGAGTAGAGCCAGTTGGCAAAATCGATGCTCGACCTAACGTTCCTTCGACGGGGGAAAAGAAAATTGGGGGGGAGGGGCGGGGAATGATAAAAGTGGCACATATGGCAGGAAGGTAACGGCGACGCGACCTGTTTGCTGGGGCCAATCGGTTAACGCTTCCATTACAAGCAGAAGCCGCCCGAGGTGGGCGAGTAGTACTACTCGTCGGACTATGAAACGGAATGACAGGGAAACGGAGAGAGATAGAGGGAGAGAGAGAGAGAGAGGCGACAAGATAATGAAAGGACGAGCGGACTGAGAGCTGAAAGCGTTATAACCTCGAACGGCCCGGGGCTCGCGGTTAGTGGGTGGATGTAGTATTAGTAGGCGAAGGAGGAGGAGGAGGAGGAGGAGGAGGAGGAGTAGGTGGAGGTGGAGGAGGCCCGTGAAGTATATTACTTACGGATGAACGACTGAGTGTTTACGGACTCTTGCGTTTTTTTTTTGTTTTTTTATTATTATTATAATTATTATTATTGTGTTCGATATAGGTAGGGGGAGGGTTTGTGTAGGGTTTGAAAAAGGATTATTCCGCGGTCCGGCCTAACCTACTATTCGCGGCCGACATATCGATTCGTCGTTAAACGGAGGTCAAAGGAAGGTTGCCGAAGGAAGGCGGCTCTATGGAGGAGGATATGTAGGTAACTGACCTTCTCCTTGGTCTTGGAGCGCTTCTTGCTCTGGGCCTTGCGCTCCGCGTCAGAGAGGGGCCCCGACAGTTGGGCGAAGGGCGGCTGATCGGCCTTCTTGAATCCAAAGGCGAAGACGAGTAAGGCACAGAGGAGGACGATGCCCACCGGCACCGCGTACTGCGTGTGCTGCAGCAGGGCGTTCACGTCCATGGCTCGCTCCTTACCTCGGCTATCAGGAGGGTGGTCAGACTCGCACAACACCTTTGCGGCGGGCCCTTACTTGCGCCCGGTCGACAGGGGCCACACGCGCGCGCACCCCTTCCACGCTCCACGCACACGAACGGAACACGGGGAAGCACTGCGAGAGAACGGCCAAAAGGTCCGAGCTACCTACTAGTCAGAGAGCCTACAAGTGAGTGGAGCGGAGTATAGTGTGCGTGCGAGGGAGCCTCCGAGGGTAAAAGAGAAAGAGAGAAGGAGTGAGAGAGAGAGAGAGAGAGCGTGAGTAAGGGAGGGGGGAGTAAGGCGATAGAAACGCGCGCGCACTTGCACAAGTGTGGTGACCGCGCGCTCCTCGTCGAGAGCACCCGCCCGATTAGCAGCAGCAGCAGCAGCAGCAACAGCAGCAGCAGGGAGTCGCGAGTCCCAGCTTGGGAAAAGAAGCGCCAAGGATACCCAGAGTCCGAACTCTAGCGCGAACTCTTGAACCGTCTGGGTATTTATATGACATGCGGTCTGCTAGGTTCTAGATCAGCCGTAGCAGTAGTAGCAGCGGTAACAGCAGCGGTAACAGCAGCGAGCAGCAGCAGCAGCAGCTGTGGAGCCTCGTCGGACCTTGTCTGCGTAATGCCCGTGCGCCATAGACACTACTCTCCTCATCTTATATCCGATTATCAAACTCTCTCTCCCTCTCTCTTGCTTACGTGTCAGTAGTGCGCAATGCTACAGCGGGGGCCCGCGAGTACTTGCCCCTCCGCTCCACACCCCGACGATCGCTCACGCCCGACGCCATTCCCATCTTCTCGGGAATAAGAACCGGCGAATGAACGTCGGCCAGCTTGAGAGGCTCGAGTTACTTTACTAGGCATGCGCCAACCTCCCTCACCCTCATTCGCTCTTTCGAATGTCGGCGCCAATGACTTCTCCCCTCTCCCGGAACCAATTCAAACACCGACAGCACGAGATGTTTGTCGTGCTCGGTATTGCGTTACAAACCCTCAAACGGTACAATGCCATCAATCCTCTCAACAACAACAACAACAACAACAACAACAACAACAACAACAACTAAATTAATGTAAAAATAAAAGAGGACGACTGAATTCCGTCTGTCTTTCGTTATTCCTTTTACGTCTTACGTCCTTTATTCGATCAACTATATTCGTCTGACTAGATCATAGATCGATTCGAATATATTTAAGGGCTGAAAGTACAACGCGTACACCTTCTGACAATTTTCATCACAATTTTTCAAACTCGACACGAGATCAAAAAAAAAAAAAAAATACATACGCAAGAGCATGCTTTTTAAATAGAATTTCAAAACCAGCGGGACTTCGAGAGCCAATAGGCTGAAACATTACGAGCATAAATATCGCAAATGTATCCTTCCACGTCTAGTAGCTTTGGAACGTAAAGCTTTTAAATATTTGAGATCCTATGATGCCTATAAAGAACTTCAATCTCGATTATTAGCAGATTATCATTACATATAGGGAAACGTGTATTTTCAAATTCAAGGCTTTTATCGATCAATCTTCTCTTTATATCTGTAAGCTTTTTATTGGCGGACATGTTCAACACTTCTTTAACGATTACACATAGTCAAAATATGAACGAATTATCACGTGCACCGAATTCGTTATCAATGTCGATAAAAATAATTACCGCGGCAACGATGGTGCAATAATTATTGATCTCTCTTAACCGTATTTATCATTAGTAAATTCCTCTTTTGGAAAAGACCGATTCCTATTTTCATATTTGAAAAGCGATTGAAAGTTTCAACGTTCATGTATGTACTTTTAAAAAATACCAAGATTTTCATTTTTCAAACGGACCACGTTTTATGAAAGCCAACACTTATGTTTGGAAAAAATTAAGAAAAGCTTGTCGTACTTAGAAAATGTAGGTAAAAACCGTTCAGATAGCTATAGTACAATTGTGTAAATAAATAGTAGAAAAGAAATTGAATGATTTTGCAATTGGGTTACTGTTCATTGTTGTTAATATTAATTGCTTATGACATTTAATGATTAATTTTATTTGCGTTACACTGAAAAGTTTATAAAATCATTCGAGCGACTGCGGGAATACAATTGCGAAGATTAAGAAACATTTGTGCAAGTCATAATCAAAGCACAAAGATAAAACTTTGTGAAACGTTTATATTAAAAATAATTCTTCGTTTTAGCAATCAAGTATAAACGGTATATTAAGTATTAACCTCAACTGATATTTTATTGATTAACTAGACGTGTAAAGATGTTTACTAATCGTTCTCCTTATCACTGTAAAAAAAAAATTTTTCTTAAAATATAAGCAAACTAAATGCAATATATCTTATTAAATTATATTCTAGTCTTTTTTCAAACAAATTCTACGAGGCTCTACGTGTTTGACGATTATATTTGACGATTGTTAATGCTTAAGATCGATTAATTTAATAATATTATTTTATAAGCACTCAAGTGATTATTGTTTGCATTTAACGAATTCGAACCGCCGCTTTACAAAATCGAAATATCGACTACTTTTATAAAAAAAAATTTCAGGGTTAAATCAAATTGATGTAAAAATTAGGCAATAACAGTAGTGGACCACGTTATATGAGTAGCCAATCAAAATCTCTAAATTCGGTCCAGCCGCACGAATTCTGCTTGTTTTTCTCTCATTATACTTATCTTCTTAATGCAAACAAAATAAAATAATTTGTACAGTGTTTATCATTTTCATAAATAGACCATGTTCTTATGAATTATAAAAATTCATTATTATAATTAAAAGAGCATTCGGTAACATATAATTCTATTTAAGCTAACAATTATCAAAAATAATTGATTATAAAAACTAATAGGATAACAGATTAAAAACCTTAATTTAATTAACTAACTTTATTTAAACTTTAAGGTTAGTAATAAATGCTTAGACTTTATGCATTTTTTGGCATTTTAAAAATAAGAAAAATTGTATTTACAAATAATTTTATATTGATTTCTGAAATAATACATTATTATTATTATTATGCCTTATTTTACAGCTTACAATGAAGTTTAAACAATAAATCATAGAGTAATGCACAAAAAATCTAAAAATTTGCATTCTCATAATGAAGCATATGAAAACAAACTAATAATTGAAAAATGGATGAAGCGTAATTCTTCAAAACAAGTTACAGATGAACAAGTAATATTGTTTTTCATAATATTATATACACATACCCTCATAATATAAAAATTTGTTGTTTTTCAGAATACTATAAAATTAGATGATACAAATAAGAATGGCACGCAAATTTCAAATGCGAATGATAATTCTACAAAAAAAATAAAATTTACTGTAACAAAAACTAAACTACAAAAAATTACTAATGATCAAGTAAAGTCTTTTTTAAAATGTTTGATATTTCTATTAAACAATTAAATTCATTGTGATTTATGTCTTGTAGGAGGCTAAATCTGATAGCATTTCAATTAAAAAATCAATAAACAAACATTCTAAAGATCCTTTATCAAATCAAATTAAATGCAATATTTTAAAACGTAAAGTTGACAAGCATTCAACAAATAGTAATGAATTGAGACTAACAAATAAATTTAATGATACTAATGTTATAAGTAGAAAAACAGTTCCTGACATTGAGGACAAATTAATTGCTCCAAAAATTTCAAAAAATTCAAATAATCTTAAGTGGATGAAAAATTCTGCAGACAGTATGAAAGGTAATATTTATAAATATGTAATTTTTTTACATAAAAAATGACATAATTTAAAAATAATGTAACTTGTACAGAAATATAAAAAAAATCATCAACTACAGATTAAAGAAGTAAAATATAAAGCTTTAATTTAAGATTTTTTTATGAAGATTTAAGATTACTTTTTATTATTAGTAAATATAGTTAGATTTATGTAATTGTTGTATTCAAATAAATATTTAATTGCAATATGCAGGTTAATTTATTATTAATAAGGATTTAATAAAATAATGTATAAAAAAAAGTAATTTTTATTTTTATCCATCGCTAAAAATTT